>CM018034.1:15149299-15594299 GCA_008638375.1 Nyssa sinensis
TTTTGGATCCTCTACAGATTTCGGAGTTTGAGACAAAAAAGGAAGCTGTCCCAGTTTTAACGATGCGACAATTTTCTCGAGTTATGCATGAGAATGATATGGTGCTATTGGTAGTAAGTCGTGAGGAGAAGCAAAAGGATGGCAATGTCCCAGTGGAGTTCTTGGCACTGCTGGAGGAATTTTAAGATATCATGCCGGATGAGATTCTGAATCAACTACCCCCGATGAGGGAAGTGCAGCACGCTATCGACTTGATCCCTGGCTCAACTTGGCCTAATTTACCGCACTACCGTATGAGCCCAACCGAGAATAAGGAACTTAGCCGGCAAATTCAGCAGTTGTTAGACAAAGGCTTTATTCGAGAAAGCCTTAGTCCCTGTGCTGTTCCGGTTTTACTTACGCCAAAGAAAGACGGTAGTTGGAGGATGTGCGTAGATAGCCGAGCCATTAACAAGATAACCGTGAAGTACCGATTTCCCATTCCCCGTCTTGATGACATGTTGGATTTACTATGTGGCTCCTTTATTTTCACTAAGATCGACCTTCGAAGTGGTTACCACCAAATTCGTATTCGGTTGGGTGACGAGTGAAAGACGGCTTTCAAGACAAAAGATGGTTTGTTTGAATGGTTAGTCATGCCCTTCGGATTAACCAACGCGCCAAGCACTTTCATGCGCATTATGACGCAAGTTCTCAAACCCTTTTTGGGAAAATTTTTCGTTGTTTATTTTGATGATATCTTAATTTTTAGCCGAAGTGTGCAGGATCATTTGAGCCATGTCGAGCAGGTATTGAAGGTTTTGAGAGCTGAACAACTCTATATTAATCAGGACAAGTGCTCGTTTATGAAGAATAGTGCCAATTTTTTGGGTTTTATAATTTCTGACCGAGGTGTCAAGGCCGATCCCGCAAAGGTGCAAGCTGTCCAGAGTTGGCCAACGCCCCAGAATTTTTCCGAAGTCCGAAGCTTCCACGGGTTGGGCCACATTCTATGGGCGATTTATTCATAGTTTCAGCACTATAATGGCCCCAATCACCAAGTGCTTAAAAGAAAAAAAAATTTCATGGGGTGCCGCAGCTGCCAAGGCATTCGCTGAAATTAAAGAAAAGATGGGGCAAGCACCAGTGCTTAAGTTACCAGATTTCTCTAAAATTTTTGAAGTAGCTTGTGATGCTTCGCATGTGGGAATCGGGGGTGTGTTGAGTTAGAAAGGTCACCCTATTGCTTTTTACAGCGAGAAGCTTAACGACACTCGCCGGCGATATTCAGTATATGATATGGAATTCTATGCTTTAATTCAAACTCTCAAGCATTGGCAACCATACTTGATCCACAGAGAGTTTATTCTTTACACAGACCATGATTCTTTGAAGCACTTAAATTCCCAAAGTAAACTAAATGCACGACATGCTCGTTGGATGGACTATTTGCAGCAATTCGAATTTGTTATTAGACATAAGTCAGGGACTGAAAATAAAGTGGCTGACGCCTTAAGCAGGAGACCTCACTTGTTGCATATGTTTTCAGCTAATGTTGCAGGTTTTGATAGTCTAAAAGCAGAATATGTCAACGATGAAGACTTCGGCAATGTATGGAGAGATCTCTCCACTCATGACCGCACATCTAGCAGTGATTATCTGTTGCGCAATGGGTTCCTATTTTACAAATCACGACTATGCGTTCCGCGTGGCTCTTTTCGGGAATTTCTAATTACGGAACTCCATGGCGGGGGTTTAGGTGGGCATTTCGGTTATGATAAAACTTTTGTTATTGTTGCTGATCGGTTCTATTGGCCTCGGATGCGGAGGTACGTGCACACAGTAGTTGATCGGTGTCGGATTTGCCAATTAAATAAGGGAACCAAGCAACAAGCGGGGCTCTATACGCCACTCCCCATTCCAGACAGACCATGGCAGCATATTAGTATGGACTTTGTTCTTGGGTTGCCAAAGACTCTTCGGCAACATGACTCAATTATGGTGGTGGTAGATCGTTTTTCCAAGATGTCCCATTTTATTCCCTGTCACAAAACTTATGACGTATCAAAAGTTGCTGCAATATTTCTGCAGGAAATCGTCCGTTTGCATGGTCTTCCAGCCTCTATCGTGTCTGATAGGGACGTCAAATTTGTGAGTTATTTTTGGAAGACATTGTAGACGAAAATGGGGACAAAGCTGATGTTTTCGAGTGCATTTCATCCCCAAACTGACGGCCAAACTGAGGTAACCAACAGGAGTTTGGGAAATTTATTATGCTGCCTCGTCGCAGATCATGTGACCAGCTGGGATATGGTGCTTCCACAGGCCGAGTTTGCCTTCAATAATTCTGTTAACAAGTCAACCGGTTGCACTCCATTTGAAGTGGTTTATGGGTTCCGACCTAGGACTCCACTTGATGTTAATTCATTACCATTGCCACCCAGGCCAAGTGAGGCTGTACTGGATTTTTCTAGTTATATGCGAGATGTCCATGATGAATGCAAACGGTGCCTTACCTTCCATACAACTTCTTATGCAGCTTCCGCAAATGCAA
Organism: Nyssa sinensis; assembly: GCA_008638375.1. Taxonomy (NCBI): domain Eukaryota; kingdom Viridiplantae; phylum Streptophyta; class Magnoliopsida; order Cornales; family Nyssaceae; genus Nyssa; species Nyssa sinensis. The sequence goes on from CM018034.1 coordinate 15,151,833, forward strand.
AATGCAAGGATTGACAATTTACTGAAGGTGATATGGTTCTTGTTCGTCTTAGGCCAGAGCGTTTTCCTCCGGGGAGTTTTACCAAGCTTCATGCACGCCGAGCAGGTCCTTTTAGAGTAACCAAGAAATTGGGAACTAATGCATATGTCATTAATTTACCCTCTGATTTTGGTATTAGCCCCGTTTTTAACATAGAAGACCTTACGGAGTTCAAGAGTGATGTCGACGAATTTTCTGCATTACCGAGTCCGGAGGTAACACCAGCTCTGCGAGTTCCAAAAAATACTGCATCGCGAGCTGAGATTGCTACCATTCTTGACCATCAATTTGTTACCACTCGTCGCGGAGGATATTACAAGTTCTTAGTGCAGTGGAAAAATCGTCCAAATTCGGAATCTGTTTGGTTGAAAGCTTCGGAAGTCAAGCGTCTACATCCACATCTATTTGCTGCTTGCATTCGTCAAAACTTGCCAGAGTCAAGTTCTTCAGGAGAGCCAGCAATTGATGCAAATCAGAAGAAGGATACTCCATAATTCCGTAAACAATGGAGCTGTTTTGATATGCAGAGGATTTTCAGGAGATATGCAGAGGATTTTTAGGAAGCATACTTATTTGTTGCAGTTCTGTTTTTTTTTTTGTTCTGTTATTTCTTTCCGAGTTTATTGCTTTCCTAGTTTACTGCTTCCTAGTTTATTGCTTTCCTAGTTTACTGCTTCCTAGTTTATTGCTTTCCTAGTTGGAGTTGGAAATTGTAATATTGGATTGATATTTAAGGAAGGATGAAAATAATGAAGGCAGTTTTTTGGCCATTCAAAGAATTCGAATTTTCTTTGGAGTGATTCCAATGCCACAGACAGATTCTGTGTTTGCCCTGCTCTTGGTTTTGACATGAGGTTGATCCAAGAGAATAGGCACCAGAAATCTTTTCAAAAGAAATTCATTTAGAGTTGTCGCTTAGGTCTCAAATTGACTTGAGTCGGCCCTACTTCTTGATGATGAGAGAATACTGAGTGAATTTAGTGAATGTCGTATATTTTTAAGAAGAATATTTCAAAATTGTTTTCCTATAAATACATTTTTATATATTTTTAAAACGTAAAAAATTAATTTTAAAATTTGGATCAAATTTTTAAATGTGTTTTTAAGAGTAATTTTTATAAATATAAAGACAAAAGTAACAATTTAAAAAAAGAAGAAGAAACTCTTCTAAACTTGCATGGAGGAGGCCCTACTTCCCCTCCTCAGTTCAAAAAACTTATCCTTTTTCATTCAAATTAACAAACATGCGAATAAACTTTTGTCATAACCTAATCAAAAAACCTTTTGAAATTATAGGTTTTTATTTTCAAAGCCTTGCTAGCTAATAGCTTCGACTTAAAATGATTTGAGAAAACTTTATTATTTCGAAAAGATAAAATTTGAAGAAAAAAATGAGCCGAGGAAAGTTGGTTAGGTCTACTAGAACAACAATTTTTACTAAACATTCAATTAACAAACTAATTTTTATCAGAATCAATTTTTCTTGTAACTTCACAATTATTTGCTAAAACTAATATGTTAACATATTGTTGGAATAAATATGTTTTGAGCATAATTTTTTGGTTATCTTTGAATAAAAAATAAAGTGGATCCCACACATTATTTTTTATGGGTTTACATGAAAATGTGTTCTACTCCATAAGGAGATGAAAAACATATATTGGGTTGCTCAAAACTATTAAGAAGTGAATGGAAAATTGTTTTCAAACATCACCACTTGAAAATGGTAACAAAATGTAAAGCTTATGAAAATATTTTGTCCCACATATGATGGGCACAAATCTTTAAGTAAGTATATATACAATTATCTTGAAGGAAGGTTTAGGTCCTTAAGGGCAACCGGGTCAAGTTTGGACTTAAGCCTTGGCCCGCTATGTTTATATATATTTTTTGACAAAAAATTATTTGATAATTTTATTAAAATTTTTGAATCCAAAAACGTTGTTGTTTTGTTACCAAGTTAATTAAATCTAAAACGTTATCGTACGTTTTGTGATTGCATTTGAATTTGAATTAATGAGTGAACAGTCATCTTTTTCAAAAAGAGTTGTGTCCCTATGAATTGGTGCTTTTGTTTAGAGGCAACTCAAATCTTCATAGCTGTATCAAACAGTCACGAAGATATCTATATATAACCCAGCCCTCACTGCATAATAAATACACTTCACAACATTCATTGTGTTTTGTTCATATGCTGTCTTAGAGATGTTCAAATACTTTTAGTTCATTGTGCACTGAGAAAGTTGTGTTTCTTCACAATGCGATAATCATTTCATCCTGAAAGGAAGACATCACAAAAACTCGTTAGCATTTTAGTACGAGAACGTATTCTTTTTCAAGGAGATAACATCAAACATTAGACTTAGTTCAATCACGTACTCGGTATTTCTTATTCTGCCTAAATATAGTAAGTTTTTGTAATCTGTTTTACAGTTCATAACCAGTTTTAATTTCTTTGATTAAGTTTCATATTCTGAAATTAATGTTTCGAATTCCGATTTGGAAATCTATTTACTGTTTTACAAAATCTGATTTTTCTAAATCATTTTCTGCTTATTGTTTTCTAAAACAGTTTTTATTTACTGCATTTCAAAACTATATATCTAAAATAAAAATGATTCTAGTTATTTTTCTAACACATACCACATCATCTTTCTAGTGTTTTATACAAGTTTAATCAAACTTTATTAATTATTTTTCAAATCAGTTTACAGTGACCTTGCCCTTACGAGAACGTATAAAAGTAGTTTTTATTGTTTTTAATTATAAAACAAAAAATAATAATTTAAAAGAAAATGAATTTTCTTCCAAAAATTTTCCTCATGTGATTTTTTAGTAACTATTATATATATATATATATATGCGATTATTTATGATTAGTTAACATTTAAATAATTTGGTTAAAAATTTATCTTGTTAATACATATTAAAAACAAGTGATTCTTATTTAACACCCCTGATTATGTTTTAATTTATGAAATAGATATTCTTATTTAATTAATCAACTTGAAGTTTTCTTTTCTTTTCTTTTTTAAATAAAAAACTATTTTAATCACTTTTCAAAATAATCCACGACAAAACAAATCCAAATTGTCTTAAGCTAAGTAGTTTTTAGCCCCTTGAGAAAAAGGTCCTTGTTTCACCTATTGTTGCTTGATTGGATCTCAAACACCATCACTTTCAAAATGTACTTCTTTCTCTTTCATTAAATAATGCTAAACGTTTTTTTAAAATAATTTCAATTTCACATCTCAAATAATATGATAGGTCAACTAAAGCTAGCCTACTTACCCCTAAAAATAAAAATAAAAATTAGAGCTAGTCTGATTGGTAATTTATGATTTCTTTTAAAAATGAGGTCATGTATTTTATTTTTACTATCCCTCGCTAGTTTGTTAAGTAGCGGATTTATAATATATTTTTCATTGACAAAAAAAAAAAGATGCGACAGGTATCATTAGAAAATTTGTCTATTGAAACAAGAAATGGTTGATGTAGATAAAAAGTTCAGTAATAAGGTAATACAGATAAATTTAATAATTATACAAGTGAGTTTTAAATATGTGACATAAATAAAAATTTGTATTATAGAATTATATTATATTAAATCATGAAATTGACGTGACATGACATAATAGTATAATATAGGATAAATTATATTGATATTTTCTAAAATTTCTAACAATTATAAAAACTTCTCTTGAAGATTTTAAAGTGACACTAATTTCTCTTATTTTTACTAAAAAAATACAAGGACACTCCCTTCAGTCTTATTTTTTCAAAATGAGAAAAGTACTTCTTTTATGTTTTTTTTTTTTTTATTTTTTGCATTTTAAAAATTTTGACCATTTTTTAAAATTTTTTATATTTTCAAATAAATATTAATTAAAATCTTCTTTGATTAAAAAATATAAGTTATTTATCTAAAACTTATTTTTATATAAAATAATTCTTTTACAAAAGTTAGAAAAATGATTAAAATTGAAAATATGTAAAAATAAAAAATAAAAGAAACATTTTTATCATTTTGAAAAAAAAAAAAAGACTGGAAGAAATTTTTTTATAGTTTGTCGATAAAAATAAAAGATTTTAGTGTTATTTTAAAATCTTGATAAATTCTTTTTATAATTATTAAAAACAAATCAATAAAATTTACCTTATAATATAAAATTATTTGAAATTCAGCGGAGACACGGCCCTCAGCATAGAATGACCCAACAGAGAAAGGAAAGGACAGCCAATGGAAAATACCAAAAGCCACCGACACACTTTTTGTGAAATGGGAGGTATCTTGAATTCTTGATACCCTACCAATAAATTGTCACCTCCAAATTATGGGCATGTCATGTTCTTCTCTATCATTTTCCTTTTCCCCCCTTTTTCTCTTTTCATTCTGTGCAACTCTATCCACTCATTTTTACTAAAGCTACTTCAAATGATAAGACTTCTCTCTCTCTCTCTCTCTCTCTCTCTCTCTCTCTCTCTCTCTCTCTCTCTCTCACACACACACACACACACACACAATAGAGTGAATGCCATACAATTTGAGGGTATTTAAAGGGGGGGTTATCTCATATTGTATAGCTCACTATTTTACTGTTTGAGTAGTTAATTAAATTGAGAGATCTAAGATGTTAAAGTAGAGATAAGATATATATATATATATATATATATATATATATATTTTAATAAATTTTTGGATGAACTGATCCATGAAGCAGGTCGATCATACTCACCCATTTAACAAGTTGTGCAACTTTAAGAGGAGAAAAAAAATAATTTTTGTCTAATTAACAAACTACAAAATTGGTTTAGTATATTAATTTGGTCAATAAATTGGATGTACACAAAAACTTCTCCTATTATTAAATAATTATTTTTTTGTCTATTATGATTTGAAATCTCTCCCTGTCTCTCTATATGTGTGTGTGTGTGTGTGTGTGTGTGTGAGAGAGAGAGAGAGAGAGAGAGTGCTGCAATATTTTTTGGGGAGCATTAACAGTAAGAAGACCACAAATCAGAAATGAGAAAATTATTTGTGTTGAGAGAACTATGATGATACTTTTTTGGACAGCACCTGCTGAATTTTAGAGGGAATTGAAGTCAAAGGGCTACAAGTTGTGGTAATGATTTTTCATAACGAGAAGAATGATATATTGGAAGATAATGTCTGTTTTACACAATAACACAAAAATATTAGCTGTTATATTTCTGTACAGAATTTCAAATAAAGAGGTAATTTTTTCAAATAAATTAATACAAATTTCTTTATTTTTCTAATTTAGATTTTGTCACATCATCTTGAATTCGTAGGTTGCCATCTCCAAATTCTCCATCTAAAAAAATGAAATTTAAGAATAACTTACGGTACAAAATAAAAATAAACACAAATAAAGATAAAAAGGCCCTTACGTCTTCCTATACTCAGTTTCACGGTCACTTAAATTTAAGAATGATATGAATTTTACATGAATCTCACATGTACCGTGACGATTGCACCAGACTTCTTTTTATTTTTATTTTTTTCATTTTCCCACCACATGGTTTTTATTCAATCAATTGACATTATTCTAATCCATTACCATTCCTATACAATCCACATTAATTAAGTGGGAACCTAAATCTTCCTTGTCAAATAAAGAAGTGATTTTTAAAAATAAAAAGACAATTTTTTTGTAATTTAGATTTTTTCACATAAGCCATTACTCTTGTATTCATAGGAAACCATCTTCAAATTCTCCATTACTAAATGGAATTTAAGAATAAATTGCAGGGTAAAAGAAAGAAGAAACCAACGTATGCATGCATGTCCTATTAAAAAGAAAACTCTATTTTTAGTTTTTCTCCATTTGGGGTTTCCTCCATCCCTGTGGATAATTTGCTAAGTAAAACAAAAAAAAACAATGGACAATGCATTATGGAGTGGATAGATTCATTCAAGTACCGTGACTTGTGAAGAGAAAAATATACAATAGATTTGATTCCGTAAAGAAGTGGATAGGCTTTGGTGGTGATGAGCATGAGTCATGTCATTTCAAATTATAAAGCCATGTGATGTGATTATGTTAATGTCAACACCATTTCTCTAAGGTGGGTACCTCTCTCTCTCTCTCTCTCTCTCACACACACACACACACACACGCAACCAGGCTGGCTCACTGATTGTTGACAGCTATTCATCACATGATTTCTAACAAGTCTTATCGAACTTTGATTGAGGCACCTACCCACCATAAGATCCATCACTGGGTTTTGAATCCCTACTTCACAGTTCCTTTTAATTCTTGAATTTATTTAGAGAAAGGGGGGGGGGGGGGGGTGGGGGGGAGTTGATGAGAAGAAAAGGGTAAGGAGAGATAATTTCCTCATTTTTTTCTCTTCATCTTTCAAAAATAAATTTAAAAATAACATATAAATCAAAAAATTCCCCCTACTTTTCCCTCATATTTTGCTCCCCTTTTCGTTTCTGATTTGCATTCTCTCTCACAAGATCTGCAAAACAAATAAAGCCTAGAAAGACCACAAAAAAAAAAAAAAAAAAAGATTAACTCAAACTTCCAGACATCACCACCTTGACAAGCTGATGGTGTTGCAAGGAAACTAACTTGAGAAGCCATTCATTATCACTGCAGTGCCCTGTTTCGCAGGGCAAGAAAATCCAGCTACTCACAGTAAATATGCTACACAAATGCTTCAGCCTCAATGCCTACTCTTTCATAGTGGTCCAAAGTTGCTCGCATTAAAATGAAAATGGGTCATTCAATGTACATACCCCGACCACCATCCGAAAATTCTGAAGACCTTATTTAGGAATGGACACATTTTAAATATCATCAGTAAGAAGAAGAATCTCCCAGCATTTTATGATATGCACAAGAAAAGTCCATTTAACTACTTTGAGTTGTGTGCTTTGCCCAGGCATACAGCAGAATTATTTTCAGAATAACTTTTGTAACTCAAATCCAAACGATCAATTAACCGTCGGTCAACTGATTACCAACCAGTTTTCCTGGTATGGCTTGATCTTAACAGTGGTACCAAACCTCCCAAAGAAGAACAGAACAAAAAGATGACAGTAAATTTTATAAACAAAAGGTGTGGAGAACAAAAACAAGATCTGAAGACATTACCAATAGCCATCCTTGTCTAAAGAAATGTCCATGCCTGCCCTGCTAGTCCTCACTTTCTTTGCGTTGTTTCCATCTGCTGATCCTCTAGCGCCCTGGCTTCAAAACAGAATATTCCTTCACAAGATGACAAATCATCTCTTTCAGTAAAGATTTCAAGGCATGGTCCTGGCAGTAGTGATTTGTCAAGGAGAGTCTGCCGTGAGAGCATTTTCCATGGCCACCCACACTAGACCTGAACCACAAGCCTGAAATAACCGTGTAAGCACATTTAATATACTAGGATCAAATTGACACCACATATTAGATTTTCTCTTTTAGCTGCACCAAAATGGTGGAGCACAAAATGAACAACTATGTAACAGGTTTAATACTTGAAAACAAAAAAGAAACACATCTACGTTTAAATTTTGCATTTAAATCAATACTAGCACTAGTCTGGAGAAAGTCAAGTCATCAGCATGCTAGTTTAAGCTCAATCTCAAGCCTGTATATTAGTCTCCAAGCAACAATCCACACATGCTCATAATCCATTCTGAATTTTGGAAGTCAAGTTCCACAATTGGATGCATTTGAATTGAATAGAACAATGACAAAGCACTCGGTGCATATTTAACATTGGCTGTCACAAGTAATTAGCTGCAAAACCACAGACTCTTGCAGAATGCCAAAACCTTAAAAAAAAATATAAGAAACAGCTGAAAATCAGATAATTCAAGTATTGTTAAATGTATTTAGTAGGTGTGAGTAAAATAGAAAGAATGTATAAATGTTTTCATGAATAAATTCCATGACTCTACTTATCAAAAAAAAATAAAAAATTCCTATGATTCTCCCAGGGAGAACTTTTACAGGTTCTCTTGCATTCTGTTGTGACAAATGAGAAAGGACACAGTTTGTCCAGCACTACAACTCTGTCTCTCTATTTATCAATTAGAATGAAGAAGAAAGTGGATATGAGTAAACATTAGTGACTGTATAATTTATAACTCTAAATCTTTGTAAAAATCAGAAAGTATGAGCTTTTCCTTATCCCGAATTCCAAGTATGTTTTCACCTAAAAATGCACCTTCGCAATGAAATATTGACTTGCCTAATTGATGCATAATGCACTACTGTCCTGATGAAGATGGAATACAGCCCTTCGTCTGATCAAGGTATCGTCTAGACATGGCTTGATCGTATCAAAGTTTTCTAGAACTTAACCCATTATTCATTAATACAATAGAGGAAATGTGGATAATCAATTCTTGAATATAATTTGTTAGCAATTCAAAAGGGAATTCCCGTTTTGTGGAAAAGTAATTGACGAAGATCCAAGACAATCGTCCTTCATCATTATGTTCTGCAACCATGCTAAAATTTTAATTGTGCTTTCCTGTTTGTTCTTACCAATAATGAAAACAATTGAATTCATAAATGCAGAGCCAGATTTTTTAAGCACTGTTTTTCGTCCGGTATGTACAGCAACAGGGAATCTTTCGATAACAAAATTCATGCCTGTATTGTATGCTAGGTATCCTCTCCATCAATGCATGGGTCTTTGTTCAAATTTTGTCCATCATTCCACTAGTGGTAACATTGGTTACATAATTGTGCTTCAGACATTAAGCAATTTACAGTCCACCAGCAGAAAACCGATTTCTGTAAAAACACACATGAATAGTTCAATTGTTCTTTTTCTTTTTTTAATAACTCAGGAACCTACCCTAACAGCCGCAACCTTCAGTCGCATGGCCAGGAGTAAACCTAGGAGCTATGTAGTCCCCCCACCCATAGAACCAAGTAAAGTGGGTCTTCTTTAACCTTGGGATGGCCCCAAGGGATATTTGGGGTGGAACTCAAGACCTATGCTTTTGTACGCACTTATCTTCGCTTGCCAGTGCTGGTGAGCTACCCCCCTTTTGTTACTAGTTGTTCAAATTATTTCTATAAACCATATTTCCATGTGAACACTGATATTACATTTATCTTCACATAGAAAGATACATTAGCATTAAAATATAAGATTTGTTTCATCTAATTTAAAAAAAAATTATTATTATCAAGGAAACTTGAGGAACCAAACTTCAACACCAAACCAAATGAACATTTGGTGCCATTTCATAAAATTAAAAAATAACAAAGAAGGAAATACTATCCAGATGAACCTAACTTGCATCTTCCAGAACTATCCGGATTCTGGATAATCAATACAAGTCACCTGACTCTACTGAGTTCAGTAAGCTGCATACACAACTCACACTCCTGAACTCAGCTTCATCGCCATCAGTTCCAATGTGCATAGCTATCCATCCATTTGAATGAAAAGAGAAACTGAGAAGACAGTAAACAAGGATACAGAATACATACCACAAAGTTATGAAGTTCCCCTCCAACTCAGCCACCAGCCATGTGCAGGTGCTACTAAAAACTGCATGACAGGCAACTCCAGATGAGATTTAAGTTTAATTGATTGAGCAGATAAAATTCCAATTATTATGGTGATGAAGTAAGCAAAGTACTACCTGGTGACGGCTGAGAATTCTCTAATTCTCTCTATCCTCTGGTTGCAGCTCACCAATCTCCAAAAGCGCCAAAAGGTTAACCGGTGAAAATCCTTATCTTGAGTACATGTACCCATTAAACTACAACAAAAAAATACAAACTTCTACCTTTAATTTGAGAACATCATGGTCATGTGATATTTAACCCAATTTATTGCATTTTTCAAGCATCCGTACCAACTAGAAGATCCATTCCAATAAGGACAATAAGGAAAAGGTACTAAAAGGCATATAGTAAACACAGGCCCCCTTTAAAAAAGGAGGAAAGAAAGAAATTATTTTATCGTAGCCTTGTAGAAAAAATTTGGGAACTTGATCTGCCATATGTTTAATGGTAGAGATTTTCCATTGAAGGCCTCCCTAAGATACTATTTTTTTCAAAAAAATTAAAAAGTTTTGAATAGTTTTCTTGACCACTTTTCACAAATTTCCATTATCTAGAGAAAAAGAAAATGTCAAAATCAAATAAATATCATGCTGCATTGGATTTCCCCAGCTCACAGTTGGAAGTGTTGTTGAATGTCTCTGGTTTTGAATTTACCACCCATGATCAATCTCATCTCTGAAGTAACTACATTTTTTTTTGATCGGTTAAAGTATTGATATATTAAATGGTGCCCGACGGGGGCAAATGCATTTACAGAAGAACGGGGAAGTGGCTACAAAAATTAAAGCCTAAGTTCCCCCCAAAAAACTGATATAGCTATCTAAATACATAGAACTAGCTTCTTTACATCAAAAGAAAAACAACTTGATAACATTGTTCTTAAAACACCAATGAGTGGGCTCCACCCCTTCAAAAATCCTTCTATTTCTTTCCTTCCAAAGACTCCAAATAATACAAACAGGGGCTATGTTCTAAGCAATCTTCATTTCCCTCCTTACTTCTTTGCACCTCCATCTTATAAAAAACATCCCTTATAGTAGCCGGCATCACCCAACTTAAGCCAAACAAATTAAGAAACATACTCCCTATTTCCCTTGCCAATGGACAATGAAGAAGAATGCGATTCACTGATTCCTCTGCATTTTCATAAAAGCAACACCAACTAGGAAGATGGTAGCTTCGCTTCCGTAAATTGTCCATTGTCAATATAGCCTCCCTGCCACCACCCGCGCAACAAAAGCCATTTTGCTTGGCACTCCCGCCTTCCAAACAGCTTTCCAAGGAAACCTCCCATTTTCCTTGCCAAACAATCTTTTTGTAAAAAGAACAGACAGTGAATTTCTTATCCTTGCTTGCTGCCCAAACCAGTTTATCGTCACCATCTCCTCCTCCCTTATATGATGTCAAATGTATTATTTTTTATAGGAGGTCAAGATTTATAGTCACAACTTACAAATAGATAAGGAAACTATCCTAAATTAGTTCCTACAATCAATCAACCAATCAATACAATCAATCTAATGCCTAAATTAAGCTACAGATTAAGCTCAATCTAATGCCTAAATTAAGTTACAGATTCAGTCAATATTTACAATACTTCCCCTTAAGCTGGAGAGTATATATCTATAACTCCCAGCTTGTTACAGATAGAGTCGATGACAGTTTTTGGTAAAGCTTTGGTGAAGATATCGGTAAGTTGATTACCAGAAGGAACAAATGGAGTGGTGATTTCATTGGACTCTACTTTAGATCGAATGAAATGACAATCAACTTTAATATGCTTGGTCCGTTCGTGAAAGACTGGATTGTTGGCAATATGAATCGCCGCTTGATTGTCACAATGGAGAGGTGTTGGACCATGTACGAGAACATCAAATTCTTGCACAAGTGTTCTTAACCAAATCAACTCGCAAGTAGTATGGACCATTGCTCGATACTTTGCCTCAGCACTAGAACGTGCCACAACCAACTGCTTCTTGCTTTTCCAAGTGACGAGATTACCCCCTAAAAAAGTACAATAACTAATGCCAGATTTGCAATCTGAATGTGATCCTGCCCAATCAGCATCAGTATATCCATCAATCCGAAAATGTCCAAATGATCGATAAAGAATACCATGTCCTGGGGCATCTTAAGATACTTCAAGATACGAGTAACTACATCCATATGAGGAACTCAAGAACTAGCCATAAATAAACTCACAACACTAATTGCATATGAGATGTCAAGTTGAGTAATGGTTAAGTAAATGAGCTTACCCACAAGTCTTCGATACATCTCTGGATCCTCAACCAAATCACCCTCATCTGGCATCACCTTTAGATTGGTCTCCATGGGCATAGCTATAAGTTTGGAGCCAAGATAACTTATATATTTCAAAATATCAAGAGTTTACTTCCTTTGAGACAAACAAATCCCTGCTTTTGATCTTGCGACCTCAATACCAAGAAAATAACAAAGTTTTCCAAGATCTTTGGTAAGAAAGATGGAACCAAGATGGCGAATCAATGTCTGGATACCTGCCTTATCACTATTGGCAATTACAATATCATCCATGTAGACAACTATATCACGATACCTATTTGCATCTTCTTAAAAAATACCGAGTGATCAGCTTGGCTCCGAGTCATACCATGAGTAACTACTGCCTTACTGAATGTATCAAACCAAGCTTGGAGAAACTGTTTGAGTCCATAAATAAACTTCTGAAGATGACAAACATACTCCTTCTTGGACTCAAAACCAGATGGTTGAGCCATATGCACAATCTCAATAAGATCACTATGTAGGAAGGCATTTTTAACATCGAGCTAATGAAGAATCCAATCGAGATTTACAGCAAGAAATATGGCGACCCGAACAAAATTCAATTTGGCAACAGGAGAGAAAGTCTCAATATAATCAATGCCATAAGTTTGGGTAAAACCTTTGGCCATGAGGCGAGCCTTCAGCCGTTCAACAGTACCATCAGGATTCTACTTGATTGTGAAGATTGAAGACCTAACAACAACCAACAATTTCAGCATCAACAGGTCTAGGAACAAGAGCCCGGTATGATTTAATTCCAAAGCATGCATTTCCTTTTCCATTGTGATTCGCCAACCAGGATGGGAAAGAGCTTCCCCGTAGGATTTAGGAACAATGAGAAATGAAAGGGGCAGAGACAAAGCTTGAAGGGAAGGGGATAAATGATCATAAGAAACATAGTTAAAGAAAGGATGAGCAGTGCAAGTACGTGTACCTTTACGGACTGCAATGGGCAGATCAAGATCAAAGTCAGAAGAATGAGATAGGTCGACAGACGACGAGGTAGTTGAAGGATGTCAGAAAGAAGGTCCGGCAGGAAGAGTGACTGGAGCTGCAGCCTGGTGACGACGAACATACACCTGAGAAATAGGAGGGCGAGTAGGAACACTAATAGGTAAAACAAGGTTAGGATATAATGGTTCCTGTAACTGACTTCCTTCTGGAGAATAATAGGGAACAATCTCAAAGAAAATGACATTAGCACTGGCAAGGTGCTTAAGTAAGATAGGACTGTAGCACCTGTAACCTTTCTGTGCACGTGAGTAATCAAGAAATATGCATTTATGAGCACGAGGGTCAAGTTTGTCACGACCAGGCTATAAATTATGCACAAACAAAACACATCCAAAAATTTTGGGAAAAAGGGAGAAAGATGTTTTATCAAGAAACATGATATTAAAAAGTAATTTTTCCTATAGAATGCGAGAAGGCATCCTATTTAAAAAATACGTAACTGTAAGGACAGCATCCTCCCAAAAACACTTGAGAATATGCAACTGGATCATAAGGGCACGAGCTATAGTAAAGATAGGACCGTTCTTTCTTTTAGCAATCCCATTTTGTTGGGGGGTGGTGACATAAGATGTTTGGTGTATAATGCCTTTGAACTCGAAAAACTGTTTAAAATGAATGTTTTTATACTCGTGAGCATTATCAATTCAAAAAGCTAACAATTTGACATTGAATTGATTAGAAATTTCAGCATAAAAAGATTGAAAAGCATTAAATAATTGAGAATGATTTTTAAGCACATACACGCATGTCAAACGAGAATGATTATCAATAAAAGTAACAAAATATCGAGAACCACATAAACTAGTGGTCCGAGATGGTCCCCAAATATCATAATAAACTAGTGCAAAAGATTTGGAAACAAAGGGGGGTCAGCACGTAGAGAAAACGAAACTCTATGATGCTTACTAGGTTCACATGTCTCACAATTAAAACTAGAAAAATCAGATAAAGTAGGAACTAAGTGACGAAGATTTGCGGAAGACAACTGTCCAAGGCGAAAGTGCCACCGATAAGGAGAAACAATGGAATGTAGAGTAGAAGGAGTCAACTGACAAGATGACTGAAAGTAGCAGAGGCTATTCTTCTCATATCTCCCACCAATCATCTTCTTCATCTTTAGAGCATGAAATTCACAATAAGGGGGATAGAAGGTCACTGAACAGTTGAAGGATTAGGTAATTTTACGAATAGGCAACAAATTGAAAGGAAATTGAAGTATGTATAAAACAAATGAAAAAGCGAAACCAGAAGTGCAAACACTACCAATTCCTTGAACACATGCTTTAGTCCCAAGGAGAAGAAGGACGAAAAATATTAGAAAGAAGTGACAAGTTACCTATCATATGATCAGACGCACCAGAATTAAGAATCGAAGGAGTACTAGAAGAAGAATGAAGACGTGTGTTACTTGACGAAACCAAATTGGCTGTGAAAGTAGAAGATGCATTGGCGTCCAATTTATCAACCATGATAGGACAAAGAAGTTGCAAGAGCAAAAATGTGGAAAGCGAGAAAAGTTGGCCAAGACTGACTGGGCTGAGGGAGCCGAGAGGCTTTGCCGAGGGTGGCGAAAGGCTAGGTCGATGAGGCCGAGAGGTGCCAAAGGAGCCAAAAGGCTCTGCCGAAAAGGGCTGAGGGAGACGAGAGGCATCGAGAAGGGAAGGACCGAGAAAGAGAAGTTATGATTTAGGAAACATGCTCTGATACCATGTCGAATGTATTTTAGAAAATGAAAAAGATGTATTCTTCTCTCTAGGAGGTTAAGATTTATGGTCACAACTTACAAGTAGGAATGGCAACGGGGCGGGATGACCTTTCCCCGACCCCGACCCCGACCCCGACCCCGTTTATATTTTCTTCCCCTGACCCCGCCCCGTTTAAATTCTACCCCGACCCCGCCCCCGCCCCGAACCCCGTTATATATATTTTTTTTAAGTTAAAATTTTTATTTTAATAAATAAATAAATTTATTTTTTCAAAATAAATAATATAAAAAAAATATATTTATATGTGTAATATAAAAAATCTTAAAATTAATTTTATATAGGATTATTTATTTATAAATATAATATATATATATATAAAAAAATTAAAAAACTTAATATATAAACGGGGCGGGGTCGGGACGGGGTGACCATTCCTTGAACCCGCCCCGAACCCGACGGGGTTTTAAAAGCCCCGCCCCGACCCCGTTTATGAGCACCCCATACCCGTCCCATTAGCGGTGGGGCAGGGCAGGGCTTTTTGCCATCCCTACTTACAAGTAAATAAAGAAACTATCCTAAATTAGTTCCTACAATCAATCAATACAATTAATCAATCAATCTAATACCTAAATTAAATTACAAATTCAGTCAATATTTACAACATATGAATTGATGGTCTCCATGAAGCATAATACCTCCTCCAACGCCCGATCAAAAAAATTCTTGCTAAAACAAGGATTCCAAACCACCATGCCTCTTTCCTCATTCATGTAGTCCTCCACTAATACATCTTTGTTCAAAGCAAAGTTGAATAAAGAAAGGACTTTGTCCTTTAATTTGGAATTTTCGCACCATACATCATTGCAAAATTTCACCCTTATTCCATCTCCTACCTCAAAATGAATGTAGTTGCAAAAATCCACAATACCTTCACAACTCATCTTCCACATACCACAACCACAACCACAACCACAAGCTTTTATCACCTCCCTAGGGAACCATCATCCCCCTTCCTCATTACCATATTTTGATAAAATGACTTCCTTCCACATCATATGATTTTACATCGCAAACCTCTAAATTTATTTCCCTAATAAGGCTTTGTTGAACATCTTTAACTCCCAAGCCGCCACCCCCCCCCCCCTCTTTCTATTGGGTTCTTTGCCTTATCACATTTCACTAGATGGAACTTCCTCTCCTCCCCTTTACCTCCCCACAAAAAATTTCTTTTTAAGTTTTTCAAGTTTCTTTTCCACCGCATTGACATAAAGTACTTGGGAAGGTTCGCCAAGGTATTCTTTATAAGAGTAACTTCCCCCTTTTTGAGAGATAATGCCCTTTCCATCCTGCCAACTTTCTTTGGAACCACTCCACAATTGGGTCCCATATTCCAACCGAATTCACCAAAGCCCCCAAAGGTAACCCCAAGTAAGTAGTGGGAAGAAAATCAACCCCACAACCAAAGCACCAAGCCATCTCCTCCACACCTTGTTGTACATTACCCACCGGAAATCCCACTCTTGCACAAATTTACCTTCAACCCAAAAAAGGCCCTTAAAACAAACTAGAACACGTTGAAGATACCAAAGTTGTTCCTCCTCCACTTGGCAACAAATGATGGTGTCGTCCGGAAAAAGGAAAAGGGATACCTCCACCTTTCCATTCTCCATGCAAAAGCCCTTAATCAAGCCATCCATCATAGCACATCCCAGCATTCTACTGAAAGCTTGCATAGCCATCTCAAAGAGAAAATGAGATACCCTTGCCTTAAACCACGCAAGGACTAGAAGAATCTGGCTGGAGAACCATTAGCTAAGACCGAGAAAGACATCGAGGATATGCAAGCACACATCCAACCCCTCCAACAGTCTTTGAAACCCATCTTCTTTAGTAAGAACATAATGAAATCCCAAACACGGTCGTACACCTTTTCAATGTCCAATTTACAAACCACCCCAGTTTCTTCCTCTTCCTCTTCAAATCGATACATTCATTTGCAATCAATACTCAAGTAACTACCTTTTAAACATCATTATCATATCTCTCTCTCTCTCTCTCTCAAATTACACCTTACAGAAACTTGTAAAGAAAAACGACGACTTACACAATGTATACTTCCCTTCCTCTACAAATTCATATTTTCCAATTTCAAATTAAAGAGACTAGCTCTACCATTAAGCAAACAAAGTAATCACTTTAGGCCCCACTTATAAAAAAGATCCCAAATTCTATGTCTATTGTATAATTCAAACTAGATTTTAAGGCCAAAAAAAGTCTTAACTACAAAACGAAGGCCTTCTGTGTATATAATATAATCTAAACTATAAGTTTAAGAATAATAAAAGTCTAGTTCTATACAATGGAGGCCAATAAATGCTCTAGAAAAAAATACAATTCTATTACTATATATACGAATGGCAATTTGCCCTGCCCTATCCCGTCCCGCCCCTAATAAGGCGGGTATGGAGTGTTCATAAACAGGATCGGGATGGGGCTTTGAAAACCCCGTTGGGGTCAGGGCAGGGATGGTCACCCCGCCCCAAACTCGCCCCGTTTATATATTAATTTTTTTAAAATCTCTATGTATACTAGTTTTACTAATAAACTACACTATATAAATTTAGTTTTAAGGTTTCTCATATCACACTCATATTATTTTTTCTTATAATGGTTGTTTTGGCAATAAATTTTTAATTTACCTACCAAAAAAATAATTTAACTTACTTTGAAAAAAAAAATATCGAGGTTCGAGGCAAGGCGGGTGGGGTCGATGATTATAAACGAGGTCGGGGTGAACCTCTAGACGGGTCGGAGTGAGGTAGGGGAAGGGGCACCCCGCCGCGTTGCCATTCCTAACTATATGTCTACATAAAAGATGTGAATAGTTTTTTTGTATTGCCTAGTTATATTTTTTGTAAATTTTATTACTAGAGTTTTCGATTACGTAAGAACTCTATTATTAGAGTTCTATTTAACATTTACATCTCTTCTATTACAATAGCATTACAATTTTATATTACTATATACACTAAAAACATAAATGTATTTTATAAATTTATTAGAGTTCTATATTAAAATTAATCAGAACTCTTATACTAGAAACTATATTATTATTGTTTTAAATCACATTTTTTATTAAAATTTTAATTTTCTTGCATCTTAGCAAGCGAAACGGAAAAAAGTCTCATTTAGAGTTGTCGTTTTAAGCCTCAAATTGTCTTGAGCTGACCTGCATACTAAAAAAGAAGTTTAACCAAAGTCAGTTGTCCTTGAATGTTGTGTCTTGACATTAAATTTCTTTGAACTTCTATTGATTTTCATGAATCGTTCCAGAGTGAAATATTACTAAGCATAAATTTAAATCCCAGATTGTAATATAGAGGACCTTCTTGGATTGCCACCTAAGTTCATTGATTTACGGTTGTAATTCTAATAATTCTAATATAGGGGACGATCATATTCTGCCAAAAGATCAAGCGTGGTTCTAGAAATAATGCTTCTTTGGTCTTTCTAACCTCACACCAATTACAAAACATGATTATGTACCATGAATAACCTGATGTTTGAACAAACAACTGACCACTCACTAAAGAAGGTCTCTCCACTAATTTACCCAATAGTAACCTCATGACGCCTGACTTCAACGGTCAATTGTCTGACTGCTAAATCAGTCATCTTGCAAGGTTGAACTAGCAATATGGTACTGTGTAAAAATTAAAAATAAAAAGGGAGTTTGGGTCTTGGGAACTATTCAAAGAGGGCAGAAATCAATTAAGAAAGTTAAAGTGAGAAAGGGGAATAGGCAGACAGAAACACAGAAACATTATCCCGTGCAAACTTGTATTTGCGTAAGCGTGGACACAGAGCACACAAAAAGGATGGCTTTAGACTTGCATGTGACATCAAATCAAACTTTGCAAAAATGTTAAATTACAACATTTTTACCAATGTAGTTGTGAGAAAAAATTCTTGTAATTTTTATGTTGGCAATTCTTTTTCAAAATTTGTAATTCTTTAAACTAGTAGATATTTAGTCAAGTGGATCACACTAGTCTCAAAACGAAGACTCAAGAAGCCTCACAAATTCAGGCAAGTTTGAAGAAGTGTGCAATTCAAAGTAATGTTGCCATGCATATCATGCATTGCACACTAGGCATGTGACTTTAGCATTGTATGAGTTTAGAATTAATCTTTAAAAGTTTAAAATGACCTTAGGAAAAATTTAGTTTTGACTGTAAACTATATTTTACTTATGGGAATTGACAAAATAGTACTCTAAACTTTAGTCGTTTTGTAATAAACTGGAAAAACAATAGGTTAATTGTTCAAACGCTTGGTTCAATCGTCCGAATGGTGGCAATATTACAAACTTGTAAAATTTTCCAGCAGCACAGTGTCCAAACAATTCCTAGAGCTGTCCAAACGGTCAAATCATCGAAACGATAGGAGTTTTACTGTCTGAACGGATGTTTTATTTCTCGCATTCTGAATGGTTGTGTGAACCTTTCTCCAATTGGATTAGGCTTTTTGTTATTTTTTGTATAAATAGGACTTTACTGTGTCTCACGTAAGGAACCCTAGCCTCTTAAAACATAGAGATCAATTGAGAGGTTCATATTTTCGATATTTTTATATATAGTAAGTTCTTGTTGAAAGGTCAGCCAGTACCTTGTGGTAAAGTCTATATACCTAGTGTCAAGCAGTACACAGTAGAGGCATATAGCGGGTTAGGTGCATCCATTGCACATGGAGTAGCACACTGCGGGAGAGTAGTGAATTTGCGCATCATGGAAGCCAAAGTTATTAAAATCAAGACCCTACATTGGATCGGTGAGGGGGCTCTTCAGGATCGAATTGTAGGATCGGATCAAGAATTTTAAGACTCTTTATCATACAAAATTATAAAAATTTGAACTTAAACTATATGTATATATTAAACATTATTAAAAATCTCTTTAAAACAAGCCTAAAACTCAATGAAAATGTGAGAAAAAAAAACATTTGCAATGTATAAGCCTCTAAGATGAAGAAAATTAAAGTCGTAAGTAAGAGAACTTGACAAAAATTTAAAAATAAATACTTATTATTTCATTAATACATCTTACATTACGATATTAAACTACCTCAAACTCGAGCATAAGAAAGTCCAACTGCTAATCAATGCTTGAAAATTGTTATTAAACCATTAACAGAATCAAATGCAATAAATCCTTTTTATAAAGAGAAAAAAAAAAAAAAGAATTTGTTATATGAGAAATAAGCAAAAAAGAACAGCTACTACCGCATACTACTTTTGAAAAACCAAATAAAAATAAAATTTTAAATTTAAATTAAAAGAAAAATAACTACTAAGCTTTTTAGGACCATCAACTCTATTATAATATGCCATTAAAGAAGTCATGAAGGTCAAAATCAACAAAGATGTTTTTAATAGCTCGATTCTTTCCTCAAGTAGAATATCACTGAATAGTTCAAATGAAAATAAATTTTGTTCTGGTTGATTTATTTATGGCATTCTATTAGGTTGTGGACTTTATTTATTATTGTCTATTATAGAATATAATAATAAAATTACACCCTCTCTAACAGCTTAAATTTTTAGATGAGTTGATGATTTCACATGGAATCAGAGTAGGCAAAAGGTTCTGAGTTCAAACCTCACTGTCACCCTAATAATATGAATTGATACGTATAGGCTCAAACTGGGTACACGTGAGGGGGGCGTGTTATAAAATATAATAATAAAACTACACCCTCTCTAACATTTTAAGCTTTTAGATGAGTCGGTGATTTCACATTATCATTTTGGCCACTAGATGTAACTATTTAGAAAGGACCAAAGGGAATAAAAAAAAGAGGCAAAAAGGTAAGATCTTACGATCCTACGACTTGATCCACGATCCTACTATCCTGATCTGAGCCTGCTACAATCCTACTTTATAACGAATTTTCATGAGATTCAGATCGATTTTGAATTTCCTACAATCCGGATCGCGATGTTAACAACTATGATGGAAGTGTGATGTTGTTGCGAAGAAGTAATCTAGAGATCTAACAAGAAACAAGGAGTTCAGTAAATAAACTAGTGGTAATCCACAGGAACATGGCAGGTTAGTTGTTTGGGAATTGGTTGTGTAGACTTGTTTTGTTTTATTTCGTTGATTAGTGAATTTTTTTGCAGTGTGTAGGTTTTCTTCCCCACAAAGGTTTCCCATGTAAAACCTTGGTGTCCCATTGCGTTCATTTTGTGGATCCACAATCTCCCAAGAATCAAATTATATAAGGAGATAGCATCAATAACCATGAGTTCCGTGAGAATCATCCTTCGGTCTTGATCTTCACCAATCATACTTGGAAGCTTGAGGGTTTTGATTGGAGAAGTGATATCGCCATTAAAGCATGCCATTACAATAATGGTGTTGCAGTTCCTTTGGGTCAATCCTCATTTTTTGGAAGGGGAAATTGAATAATACATTAGCTGAACTCCTAGTGTCAATGAGTACCCTTCTAATTTCAAAGTTTGAGACTTTCAAGGATATCACGAGTGAATCATTGTGTGGAAGGTGTACACCTACCAAGTCTAGATTTGTGAACTAGAGTATGGGAGTTGACTTCCGTTAACAGTAACAGGACGATGGGAAAGAAGATGAACAGTAAACGGGTCGGGTCACTCAAATCGATTTCAGGTTCGGATCGGAACCCGCCCAAGTACAAAAATGATCAAGTTAAAACTACATCTTATAGAGCTTTGATTTCAATAAATTTAAATGGATTCAATCTATTTGGCTATGCGGATAGAACCCCTGATTTAATAACTGCAGTCGGAACAGGGATATTCTATCCCTAGATTGCAGCGTTGTCTGCTGTTTGGAAAACTAACACGAAAATTCAGTTGAGAGCAGTGAAAAATAGTGAGAGAGTTTTCAGTTGTGAGAGCTAAATTGTTGAGAGATCAAAAAGCTTTCATGAGAGATTGATCATAAATCTCATTCATACATTTCTCTACTCTCGTTCATAGATTGATTTAGATCATCCACTAGATCCAAATCAAATCTAAGAGCCTTTTGTTCATATCAATTTCACCATTGACGATGGATGGAATTCAAGCTTGAGGATTCGGCATTGAGCGATCGGTGAACACCGAGGTTGTGAGTATTTTCAATTGTGGAGCGACTTGATCAGAGGATTCCGGTTGTATGAAGGTTCCGGCTATGAGGAGCTTGAGGATTCAAGAGAAAATTGATGACGTGATCGGATAGAACAGGGCTTGAGGTACTAAGCTTGTTCATAGATACATTGTAATTCAATTTTCATCATGGTGGAAGTCTTCCTTGAACATTGGCCTCGCTCCGGAGTTTTACTCCAAGGATTGTTGTCCTTGATGATTTCTCCGTCATCAATCGGTTTGCAAATCTCTCAATCACTTCATCTCTTTCAATTTACTAATTGCTTTAATTGAATGCTTCCACTAGAATATTGATCTTGAAATTGAGTTTTCTTGAATTTCATAATTGGTCATTAATTTGATTAATTGAAAACTTAATTGAGCAATTGGGAGTGTAAATTGAATTGTACTATAAATTGATCACTTAGTTAAATTTTGCATTGAATTGATAAAATTGCATATCAAATTAAGCTAGTTGATCAATTTGGTGAATGTTGATAGGTTTGTATTTTTGAATGATTCTTGGTTATATCATTGGTGGATGGACATAAATGTTGGATTAATCACGTTGAGTGATTTTGGCTGTTGTGGCATCTTTGTTGTAGACAAGAATTGAATATAATATACGATAAAACTTTTATTCTAGATCCTACCTATTCAGCCCCTCCTCCCCCCCTTCTAGATGATATTCACACTTTGGGACCTTGAATGATATCCTAGTGGTATCCCTCCGTTTCAACAACGGCCAAAATTAGGTTCCTTGGTTGGGTGATCTTTGGGGACTGTACCTGTGGCTACGACGAGGTTATGACGGACGCTTTCCAAAATCCTCCAGCGAAGGATTAGGTAGAGGAGCTTCAAGGGCTGTTTGAGCTCTTTACTAAGATAAATCTAACATAAGACCGGTGTCGGTGCCATAGCTAGTTGATTCTGTTGCCTTGAGCGAAGCCAGCATGCCATTTGATGTTTCTTATTTTAAGGAGAAACTCTTAAGTTTTCCATAGACGACGCCAAATTGATGATGTCAGTTTCTTTGGTGAATGATCAAAGGTCAAGAACTCCCACCCAAGCTACTACAAAACAGAATAGTCAGAGGGTCACCGGAAGAGGTCCAGTGAGGAAGCCTTTGTGGTAAAGTTGGTTGTGTCCTCCCCCTTTTATAGACAATAGATCTTTAACCATTGAGATCTTCCTGAAAAAGCTGGGATTCATATCAATCTCTTTATTGGTTAGGATTCATGTCAATCTCTTTATTGAGATTCTGTTTCCATCTTCAGGAGATCCAGTTCTGGATTACTGAGCTCTAGGTATCTGGAACGGTACTGAGCTATGAGGTCAAAATATCTCTAATCTGACTTATCACAATAGACTGCGTGTCATGATCATTGAATCATCTGAATATGGGTATACCAACTATGAATGTTCCAAAGTCATTTGGGGTGACGCTATTCTTATAGCAGCTTATCTCATTAATCAGATGCCTTTGGCGACATTAGACTTTAAAATCCCACTAGAGTTTCTTTAAGGCACTTCTCTGGCTCATACTCTTCATCCTCGTGATTTCGGGTGTGATGCTTTGTCCATGACCAGAGGCCATCAAAAGGCAAACTCGATCCAAAGGCTCTTTGTTGTGTCTTTGTTTGTTACTCTGCTACTCAAAAGGCTTACAAGTTTGTCATCCTTCATCCAAGAAAACCTTTGTCAGTATGGATGTAACATTTCATGAATCAATACATTTCTTTCCTTCTCCATCTCTTCAGGGGGAGAAATGTGGTGTAATAGAAAAGGAAGAGATGGAGATGGAGTTTCTATGTCCAAATGTCCCTCTTAACTCTCCTATTCAACACTCGAAAGAAGAAGGAATTTCTATTCAGGGGGAGCAAATTGTTTGTAATATTGAGAGGGAGCAAGTTACTTATGGTCGTTTGGATAGAGAAGATTTGAAGATATACGCTCGAAATCGATACCATGCCAAAAGCCAAGAGCAAACCACCACTAATGTGCCCCTAAGTCAATCGCAATCTTACTCTCTTGCTTCAACCTCTTCTCCTATGTAATCCTCATCAGATAGTAAGTTTCTTGTTACAATGATCCATGTTGATAATCCTACTATTGATGATATTGATATTTCCATTGCCATTAGGAAAGGAGTTAGGTCTTGTACTCAAAATCCTATTTCTAATTTTGTTTCTTATGACCCTTTATCTTCTTTTTATCATGATTATGTGTCTTCATTGTCTTTCGTGTCCCTTCCACGTGGGTAGAAAAATGCCTTCCAAATCCTAAGTAGAAAGAGGTCACGAGGGAAGAAATGAGAGCTCAAGAGAAAAATGAGATTTGGGAATTGGTGTCACTTCCAATTAGGAAAAAACCAGTAGGTTTCAAATAGGTGTACACAATCAAGCAAAAGGTTGATGGGACAATAGACAGGTATATAGCTAGACTGGGGCGAAAGGATCTACTCAAACTTATGACCCCAATTATCAGGAGATATTTGCACCTGTAGCAAAAAAATGAACTCTATTCGAACTCTTCTATCTTGTACAGCTGATCTAGGGTGGATGTTGCATTAGTTGGATGTTAAGAATACATTTCTTTACGGAGGAGGTTTATATAAAGATACCTCCAGGTTTTTCTTCTCAAGCCACAAAAAGGAAGGTATGCACGTCCAAAAAAGGCCATGCATAGCTTGGATACAAACAAAGCAATGCAAATCATACTTTGTTCATTAAGAAGCGGGATAGTAAGATTGCAGTCCTTATAGTATGTGTTGATGACATAGTTGTGATAGGAAAAAAATACAAAAAAGTGAGTAGATCAAAAGCCTATTTGGCCAAGGAATTTGAGATTAAGGATCTAAGAAATCTTCACTATTTTCTCGGAATTGAGGTTGCAAGATCAAATAGATGTATTTTCATCTCCCAAAGAAAATATATTTTAGACTCGCTCAAAGAGACTGACATGCTAGGGTGCAAACTAGTAGACTCACCCATTAAGGCCAATCATCGTCTTAAGAGTAGGGATGGTGCTCAAGTTGACAAAGGAAGATATCAAAGACTTGTGGGAAGACTGATATATCTAGCACATACTCGACCAGACAGGCTATTCTGTTGGAGTAATCAGTCAGTTCATGCACGATCCTCGTACTCCCCATTTAGATGTGGTTTATCAGATTCTCAGGTATTTGAAATCAGCTCTTGGTAAAGGAATTTTGTTTTCAAATCGTGGTCATTTGGAACTTGAAACCTTTATAGATGCAGATTGGGCAGGCTCAATTGAGGATAGACGATCTACCTCGTGATATTGTACTCTCGTGGGTGGTAATCTGGTTAATTGCCAAAGTAAAAAACAATCGGTAGTTGCAAGATATAGTGTTAAAGCTAAGTACAGAGCCATGGCTCATGGTGTATGTGAGTTTTTTGGCTACGAACATTGATGAGAGATCTTGGGTTTGGTAATAACAGGTCTATGAGATTATATTGTGATAACAAGTCTGCTATTAATATTGCTAATAATCCAATTCAGCATGATCAGACGAAGCACATAGAGATTGTCAGACACTTCATCAAGAAGAAGTTAAATGAAGGTTCAATCTGTATACCCTCTGAAAAATCAAAGGATCAGTTGGCTAATGGGTTTACCAAAGTACTTACTAGTCAAGTCTTTCATCCAATTGTATGCAAGTTGGGCATGAGAGATATATATGCTCCAACTTGAGGGGGAGTGTTAGAATATTAATAAGGGTACTTTTGTATTTTGCAATATTTCAATAATATAGATCCATAGAAGATGTAGGAATGTAATTAATTCATTCCACCTGCTTACGTAAATCTCTTTTCTCTCTTTCCCCTTTTTTACTTTTCTTCTTCTCTACCATAAACCCTAAATCACACCAACTACACAACTTAACTTATTTTAACGAAAGGGTAACAAATGATCATGTTTAAACTAAAGGGTTGTCTGGTAAGAATTTTCAAAACATTTACGCAAACTGAGCACGTATAATATCATTGCAACAGTTTTTACTGTTGGCTAACATGTGATATTGATAATTTTATAATAAAAAAAGGCATTTTTGTCCTTTATTAATAAGTTCTGATATAAATAATGTTAAAGAGAGAAATACAATACTCTCTCATTCTGCCCCAATCCTTGTTCTTTTCTCCTCTTCTTCTTGTTCTTCCATTTTTTACTTTTTTTTTCAGATCAAATTACGAAGACAATATATTTGATAACATCATAGCTAATCTTTTAAAAATAACTAGTTTGGCTGACAAATCTTACGTTTCATCCACCCCAATATCCTCATCCCAACTAGACCTAATTTTTAAACATGGGGTTTCATGATTAGTTTGGTTGCCAAATCTTGCCTTCGGTCTGGCTTAATATCCCCATCTCATCTACTCCATATTTTTAAATTTGTTGTTTGTGATTCCTCAATCTTGATTGGATTATGATTTCCTTAACATTATATGGTAAACTTCGGTACATAGAACTCCTAAAGCACATTTCAACATCAGCTAACACTATGCTCTCCCTACTTTTGTATGGTTGACCAGAAGATAAAAACTCAAACTTTTACAGTATGTCATGGTCATTAATATAACTTATACTTCCATCTACACCAAAAAAAAAAAATCATTAAAGCTGAACCACACCTTCTCACACAAGAAAATTAGCTTAAAAAATATATATCGCCTCCAATACTATCAAAGGAGGGGGAAAAAGTTTAAGAAATAAAGGAGGAAAAACAAGAAGTCCAAATATAAAAGAAGCTATAACAAGTGAAGCTAAAGACGAAGTACATTAAAATAAATTTAACATTTAAACGAATAAGTCGCTTCATAGCATGCCTAAAACATAAAATCTCACCTGAGGCTGAGTTCATAAAATCTGCCTCTGCAAGCTCAGGAACTATAAATCGCCACAGTTTCCAAATTCAAATGTTCATTAGTTTTGACTATTTGAGTAATTCCTCTTCTAAACTGCTTCCTTTCAACATGACCTGCAATGTTGTGCCTTTGGTAATCCAGGCAGTCAGTTCTGGTTGATGCTCTAAAGGCTTAAGAGGATGTAAACTACCATCCTCCAGTTGCACGCCATAAACAAAAGGGAGTTTAAGTGAGAGGAAACTCTCTGGTGGCAAAATCACTCTACAGCCAACACTGAACTGCAATTTTTGTTCACGGTCTGGAATGGATGGAGGTAGGCATGAAGCCTAAAAAAATAAAAAATAAAAAATCAGTTTCATTGAAAGGAAGAAAAAAATTACAATTTCTGAAGAAATAAAACCAACAGTAAACTGAAACAATCACCCAAATAAAAAAAAAAAGCATATCAACAATAAGACATTTGAACTTGTGAAAAAATCAACAATTGGCAAATGGGTGTAACGTGCAATTGGGACCCACTATTCAGTTCTTCCAGACAGGAGCTCATCCCAAAATTCAAACCTATATGAAAGGAAACAATCTCGGGATTTTTGGAAGTCTCATCTCACTCATTGCTTCAACCGTTCAATGTCTTATTTCATTAGGGGTTTCATGGAGGTCCCATCCTTTGAATTAGTTCATTATTGGACCCCAGTCCTCTTTCTTGCTAATTCTTATTATGTCAATATTTCTTTTCCTTCTGTTTGATAAGTACTGTCAACGTCTTTTTCATTTCTTTATCTCAGTATTAGACTCATTGTTATTGGATAAATAAAAGCTTCACCACCAGCTGCTAGCTCAGATGGTATCTCGTCCTGCTCCTCCCTTACGGAAGGTGCAGGATTCAAATCCCAGTAGAGGGGCATTGTATGGTGTTTTGGGTGGTGGGGAGAGTGTTCTGAGACAAGGGAGGATTACCCCTGTCGTACAGCCCACTCCGTTGGACCAAAAAAATGACAAATATTGCAGTTATTCTAACCACCCAGCTAATCAGCTACAATTGGAGATGGTTTGACATTACAGTTATAAATTATGATACTGAGAAAAAAGAAACAGATACTTAGTGTCACCTATTAAAGATTTTTATGTACATAAATATTTAGGTCCCATAGGAAAATTTTAGTAAATGCTGGCCAAGAACTACCAAGCACATTATCATAACTCTACACAAGCATGTGCGCATGTAAACACATGATGAAAGAATGAAAATTGAATATTCATCATCATAAAATTTCCACTGATAATTTTTCATTAACAATAGTAAACTACTATAAACACTTACTAAAAAATGAAGAACAGATTTAAACTGTATAATAAGATAAATGTATGTGATATTACGTTTATTGTTATCCATTAGCTTTTTTTTCCTTTGGGTAAAGGAATACCCATTAGTTATGCATGCACATTCTAGTGAAGAACTTTTTTTGTTAAGTAAATTCTACTGAATAACAGAAACACACCTCAAATTGTATAACTGGGCATGTCGCTAAAATGACTGGGAAAGGAGGTGTGACCTACACAACAGAATCCCTGAATAAGTATAAGATGTTAAAAGCATAAAGAAACTTGAAGAAGAAATTAGTACCTATTGTCAGCATGGTATAGCATATAATTAAATCCAAAACATAAATAATGCAAACAATCCATAACAAAGTGCCAAAATGTACAGAGTGAGCAACTAAATTTCTCAATTTAATGTCAAATCATAAGAACAAACTGAATGGGACAGTAAATGAAGGGTGCACTTGGACGTCCTACGGATTCAAATAGCTCCACAGTGATTGGAATTTTACATAACATTTCATCTTAAAAACCCACCATCACAAGTGATTGACCGAAGAAAACAAAAACCATCTCCATATGGTACTGAATAAAAACAATACTGCATTTGTGCGATGCATATCATATCTATTGCATAGGCTTCGATTTGAACTGCACAAATGTATTGCTCAAGCCAATGGATAGCACAATACATTAGTGAATCACACTATAAAGTGTGTAGCGTGCAGTACCAGTGTATCATGTGACGCACTAGATTGCATGAACCCAGTTGATTAACAACCAGCCCGAAAATTAAAAGAATCCATTACTTTAATTTTTTTTTTCAACAATATAAGATACTGAAGGACATCAAAAAGAACAGAAATACTAAAGGTCCTCAAAGACCTTTTAGGACTAAATCATCATGGTTTGGGATCCATTGTATATTATATTGAAAATTGAAACTTTTGAAGGCTTTTTTCTTATCCATTTTCACAAACTTTGTAAAAACTCTATATAGTGGTCCAAAATTCGGTTCCACTTCTTTCTACATCCAAACTTTCCCTTTTGATGGTATTAAATATCGGCCATTACATAGCGTAACGCCCGTTATGTAATCTGTTTTGAACCTTCGATACCATTACACACCGATATATCAGTGTGTAGAAAATTCACATGTGTAACAGCCGATACCGTTACGTAATGGCCATTACGGACTGATGTGTAACGGTATCGGCCGATATGTAACAATAATGGTACATTTTTCTTTTTTTCTCTATTCTAAGGACTAAAAAACTCATTTTTGGCCATAAATCTAGTAATTTAAATTTATCAAACACAAGATTTGGAATTATGAATGTAGTCAAAGTGTTTAGTAAGTCCGAGAATTATATCTAATTATTTATTACCACAAACTTAAAGAGTAAAATTTTATCTTATTAGATTTAGTAGATGTTGCTTAAAAGTTAACGAATCTTATCACTAGGGCCTAGACTACTTCTACAAAATATATATATATATGTAATTGTAGAAATTATTTATTTGTTATTTTTGTTTTTGTATTAATATTGTTGCTCTAAAACCCTATACAAGTATCTTAAGTTTTTTTTTTTTTTTTGGTGGTAGAAAACTCGAGTATTGTAATATGATTAATCATATTTATGTTTTTTTTCTTTTTGTTAAATTATGTGTTTATTTGGCTTTAAGTCCATTAGTTAACAATTAATATTCACTTATAATATATTCTTTGTCTATGTTTTATTTTATTTTTTTATATTTGCTAAAATTACTTCTAGTTGCATTTTTAATTATTAGTTGTCATAGTCAGTCATAATAGATTGTACTTTCTTCTTACTTTAATATAAAATTAATATAAAATCCTATACAATAAGTAAATTTTTTTCATAGAAGCTATAAAAATGACTAAAAATTTAAAACATTAAAAAGTAATAAATTGGAGCAAAACTATGTATATCAGTAACTTTTAAGGGATTTTCTAGTAATTACAAAAAATTCACAGGTACAGCTCCCGATTCTTATTATGTATCAACCTATACTCTTAATACCGTTACACTGCTATCGCGACCATTACGTGTACCGATACCGCGATTTAAAACCATGCTTCTAACCACTTAGTTTCTTGTAAGTATATCATATTAACCTTCCTTTTAATTATAGTATCTACTAGCTACTTCCCTTTACCTGTCAATTTCCTATATTCCAAGTTGATAATCCAAGCCTACTATCTTTGACTTGCTCCTTTATCTGCACTTGTCCAAAACAACATGGGAACCTTTGCTCACTTTTCACCGCACCTGGGCACTAATGCGGCACCTGTTGCCCATTTTTCGAAGCACCTGATGCAATGGGTTGCTTAAGGGAATGTCCTTACAATTACTCATATGATCTCACTAATTACACTAACCACCAAGGAGTATCTAAAATGAATCTCAAATATATAATGAAACTTCTGAAATGAAGGATGACATATAATTTGAATGTTGATATAATTTGTATTTTAGTAACTTCTAGTTAACATAGTTTAAAAGTAAACATGAGTCCATGCCGAAAGTTGTCCAAATTAATTATGTTCACTAGTGGCTATTTCACTCTTATTGCATTTGAAAAGTTAATGCAGTCTACAATGCCATCCTGCATCAATTTTTATCAGAGTAATCGAGATGTGGCAAAATGATGCTTTTAGGCTAAAACATACTCGTTAGCACTATCGGTCCCTAAATCAACACTAATCAAGCCTTCGGTTGGTTTTAAATGAAGCAAGCAATTAAAATCTTGAGAAACAATAACAAAAGCAATTTGAGAAAACCTCACATTACATCAAAATGTAAGAGGTATCTCAACAGAAACATGGTATACCACTTACTAATTTAGTACAATGAGGGTAGCTTTAGTTGAATCTCTTGGTTTGGATATGATATAATAAGCCACATACACTCTCAATATATATATATATATATAATAAGCCACATACAACTTACTACAAGAACTGTACTCTTTTGAGTGAAAGAAGATGATTATAAAATAAATATATATCCATGTATATATTTTTTCAGATGCAAATATTTCCAAACACTTACAAAATTATTTGAATGGGAATAGAAGTATCAGACAAGCAAGAGTGTCGCACTAAATGTTTCCAGTTTAAAATTTATTTATTTTTTGATAGATAACAGAATATATCATTAAAGACCCAAGATGGGCAAAGAAGATACAAAAAAAAGGCCAGCGAACATTAGCAGCTTAGCCCCTCCAAAAAATTTACAAAAGAATCTATACATGGGAAAGAATCCACATCCTAAAAATAAAGTGTGTAGAATTCTGCCCTTTAATTTGGGGTTGACAATATTGGACACGACCCGCTAACACGACTTGAAAACGACACGAACTTAGCAAGTTTCAGATTGGGCTTAATCGTGTTCAGGTCAACATCAGGAAAGACACGATTAACACAATTATTATTCGTGTCGTGTTCGGGTTGACCCGACTGACCCAAAATTCACATGTTTATTAAAACGTCTCATGACCCATGACTCGAAAATGACACATTTAACCTGTTAACCCAAAATTGACACGATTATATATGTGTTTTCATCTATTTAATAATAATACTATAAAAGAATTTTTGAAAAAAATATTAATTATTAAGTTTTTTATTTTATCAGTAAAAATTACTTTCATATATAAGGAGCCCGAGGAGGGCTTTCCCATGATTACAAAAGAAAAGGATTGGCCACATTAAAGCCTAAGGTCCCCCAAAAAAAATTATGAGCTTTTTAGAATAAACAGGGTATTCTTCTTTAATCCAAAAATACAAAGATTTCAAAAAAGTATCTTTTATCCTCCATGGGGGTGCTTCCACCCCATCAAAAACCCTTCTATTTCTCTCCATCCATAAACACCACGTAAGGCAGATGGGGGCCATGTTCCAAGCGATTCTCAATTATTAAGTAATATAAAAGAATTGATAATTCAATTAACTAGCCTATATTAATTAACCATAATAGTCTTGTAATCCCTTTAAATATTCTAAAATAATATTGTTAAACTTAAATAACTCACATATTACTCTTCTTTGTCTCTTTCCCTCTCCTCCCTAAAATAATGTTATTAAATTAGACTAAATTAATTGTCCTAATAAAAAAAATTTTATAGTAAGAAACATAAATTAGCTAACAATTGTTTTGAAATTTTATTGGAAGAATTTTTTTAACATCTTTTGGAAATTTTTTTTTTGTATCTATATTTAAATTGTAATTTGAATAAGAATGACTTGATTGAGACTAAAACTACAACTCAACTCAACAATGTCTTATCCCAATTATTTGGGGTCGGTTACATGAATCTTGTCTCGTCATTCTTTCTTATTTAATCCATTCTTCTCTATTGAATGTCATTCTTTTCGTTAGACCACACATTAACATATCTTTTTTAACTACTTCTACTAAAATTAATTTTGGCCGCCTTTGCTCCCTAGCATAACCCTCAATATTAACCATGTTGTTATTCTTTATTAGTACATTTATTGGTCTCCATTTTAAATGACCGTAACACCTTAACCGATGATTTCTCATTTTATCTCCTACAGGTGCTACTCCTACCATCTCACGAATATGTTCATTTCTAATTCTATCTTTTCTTGGCTTACTACACATCCATCTTAACATCCTCATTTTGGCGACACTCATCTTATTAACATGTTTCTTAACTGCCCAACATTTTGTTCCATACAACATGACTAGTCTAATAGTTGTTCTATAAAATTTACCTTTCAATTTTAAAGGTATACGCCCATCGCACAATACCCCAGACATACTCCTCCACTTAACCCATGCTACTTTAATTAGTAATATCATCTCCAATTTGTCCCTCTTGATGAATAAGTGAACCTAGATAATGAAATTTTTCACTTTTTATTAACTCTTGATTTTCAATTTTTACTCCATCGCCATTTGTATTACTACTTTTACTAAAATTACACTCAAAATATTCAGTTTTTGTCCTATTTATCTTCAATCCTTTTGATTCTAATGCCTCTCTCCAAATCTCTAATTTATCATTTATCCCTCTTTTAGTTTCATTAATTAAAACAATATCATCAGCAAAAAGCATACACCATAAAACGTCATCCTGTATATGCTTACTCAGCTCATCCATTACTAAAGTTAAAAAAAAAAAAAAACAGGCTTAATGTTAACCCGTGATGGAGGCCTATTGTGATCGAAAATTGACTTGTTTCTCTAACAGTTGTTCTTTTTGTTTTTGATAAGCAACGGAGGAAATTCATTAAAAGGCCCCCGAGGGGGGCGAACCCAAGTACAGAAAAGGGAACATAAGACAAAAGAAAGAAAAACAACTAAAGGCGGGCGGGGGGACCCGAGAAAATCTACAAAAGAATCTAAGTACACAGCTTCAAACCAAAAGTATAGTAACCTCAAAAAAGAATCCTTCACTGAACTATAAGCATTTTCCATTCCTTTCCCTCCTTATACACCAAAGAACACCAAGAGGTGCCAAATTCCAAGCCAACTGGCCCTCTTTTGGGACCTGAACACCTCCCCATTGCAGCAACAAGTCCTTGACCCTTACTATACATAGGACACCATTATCCCCTACAAGAGAGATTTGGGTTGTGTTCTCACAGTTTTCTACAATGTTTTATTTTCTTCTTTCTTGTTGTTCAGTGAGGGTTTCTTATCCTTCCTACATTTGTTTCCCTTGTCTTTTCTTTTTTTTCTGTTTCTAATAGAACTTTGTGTTGTTTTGTATCAACAAAATAGAAGCAGCAGCAACTCGCATTATTAACCCTGGCACAAGTTCTAGCTAAACATTTAGTCATTCAGTTGATCTCATTGACCTAACTAATTGGAGACAAACTAATAAACTACACATAACCCCAAGGGGATGGCCGAGCGGTAAAGACTTGAGGATTAAAATTCAAGGTCTCGAATTCGAGTTTCCCTTGGGGCCACTGGAGGTTTGCCCGGTCGTTAACTTCAGGACCTCAAGATTAGTTGAGGTTCGTGGAAGCTGGCCTGGACACCCGGTTATCAAAAAATAAATAAATAAACTACACATAATAGATTTCATGAATTGAAAAAAAAAATGCACAGGCACATATATTTCAAATTTGACAATTACAGAATTCAGGATGTGTCTAGTATTTGTAATTTTAATAGTAATATTACTTTTTGTGACTTGATTACTGTGCATATATTCCAAAAAGAAAGGTAGACTTCTGATTGTATTGATGTTGGAAAACATTCATCATATTATATAGCTTAGGAATTAGAGCATGCCATAAAATCAAAAGAAAAAAAAAAGGATATACTGAAGGCTTATAATAAGTATATTCCTTGTTGTGACGGTAAGAATATCATTAGAACAACCACTGCACAAGACAAATCTTACTATCATAGGCATCTAATCTTAATTAATTAAGCACAAAAGATTCCATTTTGAGATGTAGCAAGGTGAGACAAATGCACAAAATACAGAAATTTTCGGGCAGAGAAGTGTCGTGAGATAAACAATTTGCCCATAAACAACCCGAGAGTATACAAGTTGAGCTCAATCTTAACAGATCGCAACAATATCAATGTCTTAGTGATGAGTGATAACATAGTAAATTTCTAAGGAATAATGAATGTGGAAAAAGAACCAAATATGTTTTTGATTCTTTACTTGGTTACCCAGGTAAAGAATTTTAGCTAGTGTCATTACAAGACATTGATAATAATAATAATCTCAAGAAGCATTACATGGCTCCTGGTTAATTTCACTTTTCTTGCACTTCACAATCGGCATTATATAAATCATTTTGCAACAATATCAATGTCTTAGTGATGAGTGATAACATAGTAAATTTCTAAGGAATAATGAATGTGGAAAAGAACCAAATATGTTTTTGATTCTTTACTTGGTTACCCAGGTAAAGAATTTCAGCTAGTGTCATTACAAGACATTGATAATAATAATAATCTCAAGAAGCATTACATGGCTCCTGGTTAATTTCACTTTTCTTGCACTTCACAATCGGCATTATATAAATCATTTTGCCAGAACATATCGTTATGCAAACAATCACACCTATCAGGAAACACAAGTTCCTGTCTTGATTCATATCACTAATAGCATTAAGCAAGATTACCAAGTTATTGCTAATTTTTCACAAACATTAAAGAATAAAATCCTATTTTATACAGGATGTATTGTCATTTTTCCAGTGAAAAAAAAATTAATGAATTAAAAACCCAGGCATTTGGAACATTTTGACAGACTATATTCAAAGGAGTTTGTGGGATATGGAGGCACTCCAAGAAAAAAGCTCAGGAGTAAGAATTCATACCAGAAAGATCCGCTTAAGCTGTGATATTGTTCCGGCAAATTTTACCTTTGGTACATCTTTCTTATTCTTACAGATCCTGCAGTGTGGGCAATTCATGTATATTGGTAAGTTTCTATTCAATAAGGAAAAAGCCCATCCACCATCATCAAGACTAACAGACTGAAGGCCTGCTTCAAGCTCTTCCACAGAATCAGTAAGTCCCAGTATGCCAATATGTGTCTGGTTCTGTTCTTTTCCTGGCCTGGAGAACTGCATCATCCCATTTAAATATAGATCGCCATTACCCAGTCTCTCTTTCGACTTATCCAAATGTCTCACCTTACTAACAGCAGTAGCAATCAGTCCATTTGAGTGCTGATGAGCTTTACTGCGCCCACCATTCTTACCCAATTTTGAGGGATCTGCCCTTTCCTGGTCTGAATTCTCAACAGATGAGGGGATATGAGATTCTTCAGGCAGTGAATATGGGGAGACAAGTTCAGTGAGATGCTCTGGAGTCAATATGAACCGGTGGCCATGGGGGCACTCATGCTCAAAACCAACATATACAATTGCATGTTTCAAAGAAGTGTTTAATTCGATCTTTTGACCACTATTCGTGCTCACTGGAACAACATTGCTACCTATCTGTAAAAGTGGATTACCATCTATGTAGCCATTGACACCAATCCCATTCCCATTTACTCTTTCCTGAACAGCAGAGATATCTTCAGATTTTTGAGATTCTTGATAATCAACAGTCCCATGAACCTGTTCTGCACCCCTAGCTCTTGCACTACTTTGCTTGATACCCTTTTCTGAACCTTGCAAAGGATGTTTCCTTGACTGAAGAGGAGGGAATCCTGAATCAGCAGTAGCTGATCCAGCAACAACCTCAGAAAAAGGTTTTCTCATTGTAAAATTGGGAATACCTCTGCCAAAACTGATCTTTTTATCGTCAGTCTTGATGTTTTCTGAGGGGGACTGTCTTTGAATATCAACTCCACTCTGCACTTCTTCCATGTACAACTGAGAAGCACCAGCTTTCTTTATGTCCAAACTGGCAGTAGATTCCTGCTTGGTGACGGTAATTGACCTACTTACAGAACCTTTCTGCACAGAACTTGCTGGCAAACCATTTGAGTATTTTTGTTTCTCAAGAAAGATTGTCCACTTCAAAAGAAACTTTTGAGTAGCACGGAACCCACTCTGAAGTAAACCTTTAGAAGGCTCATAGTACCTTGAACCCCCAACTCGAATCAAACTCCATGACGATAGCTGAATAGGTCCTGTATTCCTTAGTTGTGGTAATTGGAGCGCAGGAAGGAGCTTGTCACAGTCTGGAAAACAATTGTTGGTGATGTTAGCTGTTTCAAAATCAAAAGGATCGGATTGTAGTCGCCTTGAACGGCCACAGGCACAAGCATGAAGGAAAACAAATCCACTGGAATGCGGCTTGACTCCATCCCCTGAAAGTGAAACACCAGTTTCAACATCATGTCTCTGGTGCATGCAAGGGTTTCCAGTCAGACTTACTGCGTCACATAGTTGCCTTCCTGATCTCCAGATCGATGTGCATTCATCCTCCAATTTTTTCATGAAAATTGGGACTGCAGGTCCCTTGACCATAGAGAGGAAGGCACGCAAAGCCTTCTCCAAACGCTCTTCATGCTGCAAAGTCGGATAACAGACCGGCAATTCACTTAAATAAACCTCCTTGGCAGCCGGAAGAGCTCTTTGGCACCACAAAGTTGAAAATTTAGTGTTCATTCCTTTACCACTCTCCAAACAAGATACTGTAGTATCAAAAGGATCTGTTCCTCTTGAAGCAATCCCTTCAACTGGTGCTGCAACAGAGTTTCGCTGACGTGATTTTCTTTTACCGGTTTCAGGTTCATCCATACACCCACGTTTTCCTGAGAGAACTCCATGTAGAATGCATTGACTAGAAGATAACCAGATCTCCAAACTAGGAAGTTCAGGAGTAGAATATGTCTTTCCAGATGCAGCCGAGGCAGCGGCGGCGGCGGCGGCAACGGCTACCATACCAGCAGCGGAGCCACTGTTGGTGTTAGTGACCAATCCCCCTCTACCTCTTAAAATATCAGACTGCCTGTAAATGAACTCCTTCACAGATATAATGTCCTCTTTGTTTGCACTCTGATAATGGCTTTCAAGCAAAAGCAAATCTGAGGTTGCCTTCCCATTTAGAACATCTTCCACCAGGCCAGTGGCAAAATCAAGAGATTCGCCTCTCTGATTTGATCTATCTACCAATGCAACAGCCCTTGATGCATCAAGTGAAAACAAAGGTGCTGAATTTGAGATACCCCCACTTCTTGACCCAGCATGACTACTTTCAGAACCTGTGAGTGTCCTACATTTCTTAATCAAAAAACGTATCTGTGCTTCAAGAGATGACTGAAATTTCTTCCTGAATCCACCTTCAGATTTATTCACAGGGCGAGCTAGCACAACAACTGGACCAGAACCTTTCAGGGGCAAGCTTGGCCTCACTAAACTGTTCAAACCAGAAGACTGATTCAATGAGGATGTCTCCGCTGACTCCTCTGTATTAGATCCAGAATTAACATCTGAGAAATCGTCAAGGAAAACAAAAAGTGTTACTGGAGTACACTGTCCTGGAAATAAAGAGGTGTATGAACCTAAACCCGACATGAGTGAAATTGCCGAAGCATTGCGACTCAAAATGCCACCACTTCTACCAGAAGAAGGATTATTAGAAGATATTCCTGAGATAGAAGTCCGTGAAGAAGATGAAGAATGAGACCCGGATGTTGATGGCAGTGTAGTTTGAGATCTCACAAATGGAGCCATCGCACATTTAGCAGCTTGTAAAATTCGAAACTTCTTCAAGATCTCGGAATCGAAGCGCGACCCCTCCAAAATAAATATGATTACATGACAAACCTGCAACGCTAAATGTTACTAGAATCACTTATTAAGTACAGAAAGTTTATAGACTTCTAATCAGAACTTCATGAGCTATAAACTGCAATAAAGTTTATGGGACCAAAATGAAGTTATTTTTGTCTATTACAACGTACAATGCTGTCCCTTGGACCCCTCTTAATCAATGCATTTTCCCCTAATAAACTGACTGCTTTCAGATAAAAACTGCATAACTAAAGCAATAAATATTTGATGAACATATTTCAATTCAGTCTACACAGAATTACCAGCAACTCTGGAGGATTACCTAACTCTAAGAACCATGTACTCACAATTTCTTTCTTAGCAAGATATGTACACATTCATGCCCCAGTTGGATAGTCTGACAAGTTTGAACATATGGACAAAATTAAATTGCTTTTTTGTTTTTTAACATGGGATTTAAAGGTAAAATTCCGGTAGTTCGGGTAGTTCGCAGTGTTGATCGCAATTAAGGGCAGTCGTCATCAGAAATGATAGTTCGGACATAAGAGAAGAAAATTTCAAGAAAACAAAACATTGATCTCATAGATAGCATCCCTTTTAGGATGGATTCCATCTTTTAATGGCTCCATCAAAACGATGATCTTTGCTTTCAATTCGATGTAAAACACAATAGAACCTTCATCTGAGGGGTGTTTAATTATCACATGAAGCCCCGTTGTGTAGTTCATTCTTCACTTTGGAGCAAAAAAAAATCCATACACATAATAATTCGTTCAATTTCACAGGATGCCTGAACGCACTCTAAAAAGTATAGATTACTACATCATATCATACCACTTATCAGGAAAGTTCAACTTTCATGCCATTTGGAACTCATTCTAGACAATATCTAAAAGCACGCACTTATTCTTTGAATAAGATAAGCAAATTACACAAATGGGTGGGTCTCAAATTCCACCAAAATGCAGTGGGGTCGTAGTTCTTCACACAAGTTTAAATAACCCGATTGTGTGTGAAGATAATCAAATGAGCATATTTGCTTTTCTTGAGCTAATTTAAATTGAGAACATCATAACTTTCGGTCAATAACCTCATTTTTACAGCATTATGGTAACCATAAACTATATCGTAGTACCAATTTGTTTGTAAATCTCATGTAAAACACAATCGATTACATTCAAAAATGAATTATTAGGAAAAAAAAAAAAAATTGTAAAGCAAAAACTCACAGAGAACATAAATAGAATCCCTTGAAGATCCCCGAATTCGCGCTCTTCCAGTACCGAATCAAAACCCGAAGAGGACTCTGAAAAACCCTCCATTGCTGGACACCCAGTAGAAGAAAATTGCAAATAAAGAATCCCCTTTTCATCCTCATGGTAATAACTTATTCTTCGACACTTGAACCAATCTTTCACCTCCTCACTTATACCCTCTATGTCAATACAGAAACTCTTGTCCAAATTACCCGAACCAAACACATTGCCGTCAAGAATTCGGTTGATTAGCTGAGTCACATCTACGTGCCGCCTCCCAATGAAACCCACGACGACAACGCCGCCTTGTGGGGACGGGGATGGCGGTCGCGATGGTTGTGATTGTGGCAGTGAGGAGGATGGTGGACGGTTTGAAGGTGGAGGAGGGAGGGGTGGGAGAGGATGATCTGACTGGGATGTTGGGATTGGAGGAGTGAGAGGTGTTGTGGAAGGAAGAGAGAGAGTGGGCGGTGGTGTTGAATTAGGGGGACGGATTAGGACTCGCATAGAGGAGGGATTGGGTGAGTCCATAGATAGGAAAGGAGCGTCTGAAGTGGGTTTTTATATGGATTGAACTTCCATGGAGAAAAAGAGTTCTAGAGAGAAGAGGGAACAGAGTCGGAGCCTGGTCTCTGCTTTAGGACAACGGACCAAAACTCTCTCGCTGGGTTACATATATATATGCTGATTTATATATATATATATATATATATATATATATATTAAACTTAAGAATGCTAAGAACAATTATGGTCAAAAGAAAGTTGAGTATAACTAAAAAAATTCAAATAATTCTGCTCAAGATAAAAAATTTGTGGCTACTTGTGATCATTGTAGTATTAAAAGTCATCAGACTTTATTATTTTTAATGGTACAAACCACAAAAAAAAAAAAAAAAAAAGAAATTATTCCCACTTGTCATCATTGTAGAATTGAAGGACACATTAGATCAAAGTGTAATAAATTTAGGAGTTCTAAATTTTAAAATAATAAGAAGAAGGACACATTAGATCAAAGTGTAATAAATTTAGGAGTTCTAAATTTTAAAATAATAAGAAGAATACTAATTCTCAAAAGGATTATCTTCTTAATCAAATTAATAACAGAATCAAAACTTTAGGTCTTATTAGAAGTAAAATTAGGCAAGATAGTATAAAGAATGCAGACTTTGAATCTACTTCAAGGAAAGTTAGGATTGAGTAAACTGAAAAGGTGAAACCTAAGATGGTGTGGATTAGAAAATCAGACTCTAGTAATGAAACAATTCTAAAGTTAAAAGTCCTAAAATTAGTGTAGTTCTGAATAAGTCCAAGAAATTCAAAAATACTAAAAAAAAAGGTAAAATCTTCAACTTATTTTCAAAATCTCAAAAAGATATCTTTATATTTGACTATATATATAAATAAAATATAGAGGCTAGTTATGCTTTTTTTAAAAAAAAAAATTACTAAAATTTTTATTGATTTTGTTTTATTTGAAACACTTGGTTGAGTTGAAGAGATTTCAAGAAAACACTTGCTGATGTTTTATATGAAAAAGAAGGGAATGACTGCATTGTTATTGGATTTTTTCTTATCATCACAAAAATCAAATATATCTTCAATTTCACAAATTGAAAAATTTAATCTTTAAACTCTTGGTTTTATGCAGTAAAAATTTGAAGAAATCATATCTCGTCCACATAGACAATAGGTGAAGTGCCAAAATGGAAATAGAAGATATTCCTCGTCGAATCACTGAAACAAGTTTAGAGGAAGAGTAATTTTTGTTAGTATCAATATCTCTATCAGTTTTATTTATAAAAAAACAAATTTACTTACATAAAACAAAAATTGTTTATAAAACAGAATCAAATTTGGTAAACAGAAAACAATAAAACTCTGACATACTGTAAGATTATATAACCGAAATTCAGATGTAATCAAGGTCAGTGTTTGACGCTATATCCTTAAAGCAATTTATGCCCTCGCAGTGGTACTTACGAGTCCTTTGACACTTGCTTCCCAGGATACAATGATCTTGACTCACGTAAAAAAAGCACTGCAATCTACATGCCTGACGAACCAAACTTGTGGTTGAAACTCTCTCTCAAACTCTATGTATATGTACTAACTCGTGCATGAATTAAATACAAAATGATGAGGATGAACTGAGTTTATATAGACTACTTTGTGACTATTCAGTAGAGTCACGAAACTCAAAGGTTACATCTATTCATGGTGAACAGACACACTTGTTTGAACTGATGCAACTATTTACTAACAGTCACGACTGTTTGAATTGGTAACTATTAGAAAATTTAAATATATTTTCTCCAAAAAATATATATACACTACGGGCCAAGGCCTAAGCCCGACCAAACCCAACCCAACCAAACCTGGTTTGGTGCAGGACATATTGTTACCATTCACAAGTGTTGATGTTTGGAAGCAATTTCTCAGTGGTTTTGAGCAACCCAATATATATTCTTAATCTCCTCATGAAAGAAAACACATTTTTATGTAGACTTACTTAAAATAATGTGTATGACTTAATTTAATTTTAGCTCAGAGATGACCAAAAAATCTGTTCAAAATAACTCATTTTTCCAACAATTTTTGTCAAATGAAAAGAAAGATGAAGTGCATGAAGATAATTATGGAGTGCCAATAGCCCTTCCCTACAGAAAAAAAAAAAAACAGAACACTTGATGCTTATTATTTTTTTTTTTTTCAAAAAAAAAGTAACAATAGAAATTTTTATAGTAAAAAAAAAAGAGGCTTTTCCAATAAAAAAAAAAATTGTTATTCAATATATATATATATATGTTTCTATTTTTTGAAGAACCAGAAAAGAAAGAAAAAACAAATACAGATAATTTTGTTTTAAAACACAACAGTATAAGTTTTTTGGTTTCAAAACAAAAACTAAATCTGAAAACAGAAAACCTATTTTACAGTTTAAGAAAACAATAATGGAAACAACACAGAAATACTTACAAAAATTGAAAAAACCAGAAGATCAAGGCTTGTGTTTAACAGAATGTCCTTAAGACGAATTACGATCCTTGCAGTGGTGCTTACGAGTTCTTGGTCGTCCGTCTCCCAGGATACAATGATCAACGTACTTGAAGGTGAAGCACTCAAACTTCAGTGCACAACAAACTAGAAAGTAGTGACTTGAAACTCTCTTAAAATTGACGCACAGAATGTATATTTCTAAATGAATTCTATATGCAATGAATGTGGGTATATTTATAGACCTCTTCATGGCTGTTTGGTATAGTTATGA
Organism: Nyssa sinensis; assembly: GCA_008638375.1. Classification (NCBI taxonomy): domain Eukaryota; kingdom Viridiplantae; phylum Streptophyta; class Magnoliopsida; order Cornales; family Nyssaceae; genus Nyssa; species Nyssa sinensis. The sequence continues at coordinate 15,194,584 of CM018034.1, forward strand.
ATGTTCAATTGTGTTTGTTCAAGGCGAACAAACACTGTTGCGTCCAATGAAGAAGACGATTGTTCAGTCAAAATTCAAACCAACACAATCGCAAAACGACATTGTTTTAGATTTAAACCAAAACCAAAAAAACGTAATCGTAGAACGGTGACGTTTTTAGTTTTAATTAATCTGGTAACTAAATGATAGCGTTTTGATTCATTTTTAACAGTAACAAAACGACAGCGTTTAATAGAAAATTATTTAAATTAATTTTCTCCAAAAAAATATATATATACCAAACCCAAGCCCGACCTGGTTCAGTGCGGCGGCGCGCGCATTTGGTGAATCAAGCGTGTGTTAGGTCCTTCCTCTTCCACAAAACATGAGTACCCCTTGGGGCTCAATCCCTCATCAAGATAAGTGTATATATAGTCTTTAAAAGCCTTGTACCCATCCTATATGGGACACAAGCTTTTTGCACAAATTTTAAGCTTTTGTTACCATTTTCAAGTGGTAATGTTTGGAGGCAATTTTTTATTCACTTCTTAATGGTTTTGAGCAACATAATATATGATCTTAATCTCTTCATGGAAGAGAACACATTTTTCATACAGACCCATCAAAATTAATGTGTGAGACCCACTATAATTTTAACTCAAAAATAACTAATTATTATACTCAAAACCCATTTTTTCTAACAAAAATAACATCATTTACATTAATAGCATACCCAGCAAATTCATGAGCAAACAGTATATGTAGCTCGTTTAGCAAAATAATGAGTGTAGGAATGAAAGTTACCTAAAAAAAACTTGATGACCACTTCGTACCATGCCAAGTAAGGAGGAACCATTTCTAGACATCCAACCAAGTGAAAGTTACTTCTCAGTCCGTAAGATTTTTCAGTTTTTGACCATGATACATATCTCATTCTCTAATTGTCTCACTTTATATATAGGGTAGGACCTACCATTCATACGATCCACCAATAAATCCCATGCCTCTTGTGAAAGAGTAGGTTATAAAGCAGGACAATTAAAGTAGAACATCCATCTTTATTCATCTTTATTTTTCAGTTTTTGAGAAAGATCTTCCATGAAATTGCCTTCAAAGTCCCTAACTACTGCACTTAATCCCACCATCACTGCCACCAAGCAACATAAAGATCAAACACCACTGGAGTTTTTATTTAAGTCCCTCCAGCAGTAACCACTATCCAAACTTCATTATCATCAGAAAATTGTGACAACACTTTGATCCTTATGTTGCTTGGTGGTAGTGATGGTGTGGCTCTTGCTTAAAAAAGGCAGCAAGTAGCTTACTTTGGTTGGCTAAGTATCAGTGGCTCAATACTGTGTTGGAAAAAAAATGGTCTTTTGAGCATTTAAATTAGCCATCTTTGAGCTAAAATTAAAGTGGGTCTCACAAATTAAATTGGGTGGGTCCACATGAGAATGAGAAATTGCTTCCAAACATCACCACTTGGAAATGGTAACTAAAGCTTGAAGCTTGTGCAAAAAGTTTGTGTCCCACATAGGATGGAAATAAGGCTTTTAAAAAGTATATATACACATACATTGGAGTGGGGTTTGGGCCCCAAGGGGCACCCCAGTTTTGTGGGAGGGGGAGGACCTAAGCAAATGCTTGGACCACCACACATGCGCGTGCGCCGCCGCCCGGTCCCGCACCGAACCGGGCCGAGCTTGGGCTTGGCCCGTCGTATATATATATATCTTTTTAGAGAAAATAATTTTTCATTAAATGTTGTCGTTTGTTACTGTTAAAACAAATCAAAACGCTGCCGTTTAGTTACCAGATTAATTAGAACCAAAACGTCACTGTTCTGCGAGTACGGTTTTTTGGTTTTGGATTAAATCCAAAACGACGGCGTTGGTTTGGTTTGAATTTTGACTGAACAGTCGTCCCTTTCCATTGCGCCTGTGTCTGTTCGTTATAAACAGACACAACAGAACCTTCATGACTGTACCAAACAGTCATGAAGAGGCCTATACATATCATACATTCACGCATTGATTTTAATAAGTTTTCTGCATTCTGCATTTAAGTGTAGTGTTCGTATTTGAGAGAGAGTCAAATATTGTTGGTTCGACAGACTCACAGTTTGAAGTGCTGCTTCTGTGAGAATTAGATCATTGTATCTTGGGAGGCAATCGTCCAAAATCGTAAGCACTATAGCGAGGGCGAAAACTGTCTTAAGGACATAGTGATAATCACTAGCCTTGATCAAATACAGATTTCTGTTCTTCTTCTATTTCGTAAATTCTTATTTTCTGTTCTGTCAATTCTGCTTTTAATTTCTGTTATTGATTTATCAAAACAGTACACTGGTTTCAATCATAACTATATATATATATATATTTTATAAATTCTGTTTCAAACTGATATATATATATATATACATATACTGGATTAACAATCTTAAGAAAATTTTCCATTACAGTATATATATCAGTTTTACAGTTTCAGTTTTTTCAAAATCAAGTCTATATATTAGTTCTTTACTGTTCTGATTTTTTCAGAATTTGAAATTTACAAACTGGTATACTGATATATTGTTCTGAATATTATTCAACTTGAAATTTTCATACTGATATACTGTTTTGAATACTATTCAACTTGAAATTTTTCAAACTGGTATACTGTTCTGATTTTCAGAAATTGAAACATATCAGTTTTATACATCAGTTGAAATATCAGATTTACAAATTCAAAAATTGAAATCTATCAGTTTTATATATCAGATTCACAGAACTTGATATTCAGAAATTAAATACTTTTCTGTTTTAAACAGAAACTTTATATCTATAAAACTAAGAAAATCTGGTTGTGGAAAAGACTTTATTATTCAGGTTTTTCAAAACATTGTTTTGGTGTCTGTTGTACTAATTTGTTTACTGCAGAAATCGTTAAACTAACTCTGTAATTTATTCAGAATTTGTTTCTGAATTTTTTGACTGAATTTGAGTATTCTGTAATATTAACAGTAATGGCCACTGATACTACCCCTGCCGCTACTACTACTGTGGTGACACCTACTCCTGTTATGTCATCTGCTCTAATGGTGGGAACCATGCCCGTGAACCATGGAGAAAAGCCCGAGAAATTCAATGGGTCTGATTTCAAAAGATGGCAACAAAAGATGTTGTTTTATCTTACTACCCTGAATTTGGCTCGGTTCCTTAGAAAAGATGCTCCTGCTTTGAGGGAAAATGAGACGGATAGGCAAGTGGTTGCCGCCGTGGAGGCATGGAAGCATGCAGATTTCCTCTGCCGGAATTATGTCCTCAACGGGTTAGACAACACATTATATAATGTGTATTGTACCATCAAGACTGCAAGGGAATTATGGGATTGACTTGACAGAAAGTACAAGACTGAGGATGCCAAAATGAAGAAATTTGTTGTCGGCAGATTCTTGGACTACAAGATGGTTGATTCCAAAACAGTCATCAATCAAGTTCAAGACTTGCAAGTCATCCTACATGAGATTCATGCTGAAGGAATGTCTTTGAGTGAATCTTTCCAAGTGGCTGCAATTATTGAAAAATTGCCACCACTATGGAAGGAATTCAAGAACTACCTTAAGCATAAGCGCAAGAAGATGAAACTTGAAGACTTGATTGTCCGATTGAGGATAGAGGAAGATAACCGTGCTTCAGAGAAGAAGGCAGGAAAAATGGTCATGGAATCCAAGGCCAATGTTGTGGAATAAGGGCAAAGTTCTCACAATAATAAGAAGAGGAAGCATAATGGCAATGGTCCCAAGCAAAGTGCACATAAGAAGTTTCAAGGCAAGTGCTATGTGTGCAACAAACAAGGGTACCGTGCTAAAGATTGCCACAGCCGCAAGGACCAAGAAAACCCAAAGAAGAAACGCCCTCAAGCCAATGTGACTGAAGTGGACGGCCTGTCAGATAATGTCTCAGACATGAATCTCTCAGCCGTAGTTTTCGAAGTGAACTTCATTGGCAGCAATACCAAGGAATGGTGGGTAGACATAGGGGCTACTCGTCATGTTTGTTCAGACAAAAAGATGTTCTCATCATATCAAAGCATAGATAATGGGGAACAACTCTTTATGGGCAACTCTTCTTCTTCCAAGGTTGAAGGCCAAGGGAAGGTGGTATTGAAAATGACTTCAGGCAAGGAGCTTACTCTCAATGATGTGCTGCATGTGCCAGAAATTCGAAAGAATCTCGTGTCAGGCTCATTGTTGAGTAAAAAGGGTTTTAAATTGGTCTTTGTATCTAACAAGTTTATCCTCACCAAAAATGGGATGTATGTGGGGAAGGGGTATATGAGCAATGGGCTTTTCAAGATGAATGTAATGACCATTGTACCTCCAATTAAGAATAATAATAATAATAACACATCTTATGCTTATATGCTTGAGTCTTCAAATGTGTGGCATGGTAGACTAGGACATGCTAATTTTGATACATTGCGTAGATTAATTAATATGGAATGTTTGCCTAAATTTGAAATAGATCCAAATCATAAATGTGAGATTTGTGTGGAATCTAAACTTACAAGAACTTCTTTTCAATCAATTGAAAGAAGTAGTGAATCTCTAGAATTAATACACTCAGATATTTGTGATCTGAAATTTATTCAAACTAGAGGTGGTAAGAAATATTTTCTTACATTCATTGATGACTGTATAAGATACTGTTATGTTTACTTATTGAGAAGTAAAGATGAGGCATTAGAAATGTTTAAACATTTCAAGAATGAGGTTGAGAATCAACTTGATAGAAAAATCAAAGTGATTAGAAGTGATAGAGGAGGTGAATATGAAGCACCTTTTGGTGAATTTTGTTCACAACATGGTATGATACACCAAACAACTGCACCTTATTCACCTCAACAGAATGGAATTGCTGAACGAAAGAACAGAACTTTAAAAGAAATGATGAATGCATTACTATTAAGTTCTGGACTACCTCAGAATTTGTGGGGGGAAGCAATTCTTTCCGCAAATTATATTCTCAAGCGAATACCTCAAAAGAAAACCAAAAAATCCCCCTACGAGTTGTGGAAAGGTCGAAGACCTTCTTACAAATACTTAAAAGTGTGGGGGTGTTTGCCTAAAGTGGCGGTACCTATACCTAAAAAGGTTAAAATAGGACAAAAAATAGTTGATTGTGTTTTCATTAGGTATGCTCATAATAGTAGTGCATATCACTTTCTGATTCATAAATCAGAAATTCCTGATATGAATGTCAATACTATTATCGAGTCAAGGAATGCATCTTTCTTTGAAAATGTATTTCCTTACAAATCCACACAAGAGACGAACTCAAGCAAAAGAACTCATGATACTGCAATAAGCAGTAGTCAAGGCCAACAAGGTGATGATGAACCTAGACACAGCAAAAGAGCTAGAATATCAAAATCTTTTGGTCCAGATTTTCTAACGTATTTGTTAGAAGATGAGCCTCGAAGCTTTAAAGAAGCAATGTCGAGCCCTGAAGCTCCATATTGGAAAGAGGCTATTAACGATGAAGTAGAATCCATTCTGCAAAATCATACATGGGAACTAGTGGATCTTCCACCAGGTTCAAAACCTCTTGGATATAAATGGATATTGAAGAAGAAAATGAAAGCAGATGGATCTATCGATAAATATAAGGCCAGACTGGTTATCAAAGGTTACAAGCAAAAGGAATGCTTGGACTATTTTGATACATATTCACCAGTTATGAGAATATCATCCATTCGAATGTTAATAGATATTGCAGCTATACACAATCTAGAGATACATCAAATAGATGTAAAGACAACTTTCTTAAATGGTGATTTGGATGAAGAAATATACATGGAACAACCCGAAGGGTTTATTGTTCCAGGTCAAGAAAAGAAAGTTTGTCGGCTTGTTAAATCCCTTTATGGATTGAAACAAGCACCAAAGCAGTGGCATGAGAAATTTGACAGTGTAATGATGTCAAATGGGTTCAAAATCAACGAATGTGACAAATGTGTATATGTCAAAAACACCGAACATGGTTGTGTTATTATTTGTCTTTATGTTGATGATATGCTCATTATGGGTAGTAATAATGAAGTCATTAAAGTTACCAAGAAAATGTTAAACAATAAGTTTGACATGAAGGACTTAGGTGTTGCTGATGTTATACTTGGTATAAAGATCTCTAAACATCAAATGGACTAATATTATCTCAATCACATTACATTGAGAAAATTCTCAAGAAATTTAAACAAGATAATAGTAGTCCAGCGAGAACACCTGTAGATGTAAGTTTACATTTATCCAAGAATAATGGTAAAAGGATATCACAACTAGAATATGCACAAATAATTGGCAGCCTAATGTATGTCATGAATTGTACCCGTCCAGACATAGCTTACGCTGTCAGCAAATTGAGTAGATACACAAGCAATCCAGGTTCAGACCATTGGAAGGCAATAGTTAGGGTTTTGAGGTATCTAAAATACACCCAAAACTTTGGATTGCATTACTCAAAATATCCAGCAGTACTTGAAGGATATTGTGACGCAAATTGGATATCCGATACCAAAGTCTCGAAGTCCACAAGTGGCTATTTGTTTACACTTGGTGGTGGAGCGGTGTCGTGGAAATCTTCTAAGCAAACGTGCATTGCTAGATCCACGATGGAATCTGAGTTTATTGCACTAGATAAAGCTGGGGAAGAAGCCGAGTGGCTTCGTCACTTTCTAGAAGATATTCCAATGTGGCCAAAACCTGTGCCCGTTATCTGTATTCATTGCGATAGTCAATCAGCGATTGGTAGGGCACAGAGTCATATGTATAACGATAAGTCTCGACATATTCGTCGAAGACATAATACCGCAAAACAACTTCTCTCTAATGGTATTATGACCATTAAATATATCAGGTCAAAAGATAATATTGCGGATCCGTTAACCAAAGGTTTGACCAGAGAGCAAGTGAATAAATCATCGAGGGGAATGGGTTTAAAGCCTATACACTAAAGGGTCGCCATAATGGCAACCCAACCTAATTGACTGGAGATCCTAAAATCTAGGTTCAAAGGGACAACCGAATTGTGTGTGACTCATTGAGATCACTATGGAGATCAAATCTCCTACTCATTCCTATGATCAGAATAGTGATGCTTGTCGCGTTGAACAGGGTAAGCTAAAGCTTTTAATGATTCTTATATCTTGTTGAAAACAAGTGGGGTATAGCAGAATACTCTTAATAAGAAATCACCTATATGAGTGTGAACTGGGCCGGTTCTATGAGAATGATAAAAGGCTAAATTCTGTAGGAGCACTCATGAAACCAGGAATTGTTCAGGGCCAAAATGAACACAATCATGAGAACCAACTGTGTTAGGAAAGATTCTGTGTGAATGTTGTTGTCTTGGTTTACACAAACGATTGAACAGTTCAACACATCATGTTCACTGATCAATCAGTAACCCCGATAACATTTCACAAGGGAAGGTTCAAGGCCACAAGCTACCTTCCTCTATACAGGAAATTTCCAAATGAACTCTCTCTTAGTGTCTGCATGTCATTTGCATTACTTTCAGTCAATTTCATTCATGTGGGAGATTGTTGGAAAAAAAAAATGGTCTTTTGAGCATTTAAATTAGCCATCTTTGAGCTAAAATTAAAGTGGGTCCCACAAATTAAATTGAGTGGGTCCACATGGGAATGTGTTCTCCTCCATGAGGAGATAAAGATTATATATTGGATTGCTCAAAACCATTAAGGAGTGAATGAGAAATTGCTTCCAAACATCACCACTTGAAAATGGTAACTAAAGCTTGAAGCTTGTACAAAAAGCTTGTGTACCACATAGGATGGAAACAAGGCTTTTAAAGAGTATATATATACATATCTTAGAGTGGGGTTTGGGCCCCAAGGGGCACCCCAGTTTTGTGGAAGGGGGAGGACCTAAGCAAATGCTTGGACCACCACACATGCGCGCGCGCCGCCGCCCCGCCCCGCCCCGCACCGAACCGGGCCGGGCTTGGGCTTGGCCCGTCGTATATATATCTTTTTAGAGAAAATAATTTTTCATTAAATGCTGTCGTTTTGTTACTGTTAAAACAAATCAAAACGCTGCCGTTTAGTTACCAGATTAATTAGAATCAAAATGTCACCGTTCTGCGAGTACGGTTTTTTGGTTTTGAGAGAGAGTCAAATACTGTTGGTTCGACAGACTCACAATTTGAAGTGTTGCTTCTGTGAGAGTTAGATCATTGTATCTTGGGAGGCAATCGTCCAAAATCGTGAGCACCATAACGAGGGCGAAAATTGTCTTAAGGACATAGTGATAATCACTAGCCTTAATCAAATACAGATTTCTGTTCTTCTTCTATTTCGTAAGTTCTTATTTTCTGTTCTGTCAATTCTGTTTTTAATTTCTGTTACTGATTTTTATTATTGATTTATCAAAACAGTACACTGGTTTCAATCATAACTATATATATATATATATATTTATATATATTTTATAGATTCTGTTTCAAACTGATATATATATATATATATATACATATACTGGATTAACATACTGAAGAGACAATGCCAAGCAATTGTCTGTCTATGAGAATAATATTTTATTCAGTTTTTTTTTTTCATGTTGTAACTTCACAAATTCTTCATACTATATAATCAATTTATGTTGACATTAATTTGCTGAGGATATAACATGCTTGTTTTCTTTGTTTTATCTTTTTTTCCCCTTGAAAAAAGTTATGGTCTTCCCTTGTCTCTCTAATACCTTACAGTTAGTGATACTGATAATGCAGTCCATGGTACCCCTGGTTCAAGATCAAGCCACGGGCTTATTTGGGAAAGGTGAAAACCGATTCTGGGAAGCACCTGTGAAGTGATTTTAATTTTTTTTAATATTTGATAAATACTCTTTTAATATTGCAGTGTTAAATGTTAATTTGGACAAAGTCAGATTAGATAATAGTTTATTTTTCTCGATAGATAATAAAAATAATTATGATATAATCTAATTTAAAAAATTTCCAAAACAACCTCATGAGTTGCCAATTTCATTGTCAAGTATACACATGCACAAATCTAAAAGTTAGTATTGAAGGTCATGTTAGAAGGCGAGAGCGACAAAAACTAATTTTAGTAAAAGTAGTTAAAAAAGATATGATAATAGGTGGTTTAACGAAATGAATAATTTTAAATAAAAAAGAATGACGAGATAGGATTCATGTAGCCGATCCCAAGTTGAGTTGAGTCTTTCTCTTGTTGATTGAGTTATTTCCATGTTACTTTACCTTTAAAAAATTAATGTCTTTTTTATAAATAAAAAAAAAGAATTTAACGTGTTTAATTCCTTTCATGTTTAATATTATGTCATCAAGTAATTAAATTAGAAGCCTAAATCTGAGTTTTGCTCTCATCACAGTTGAGACTGGAGTGACAAGGGGAGAAATTTGAAAATTTTAACTTTTTTTAATAGTTATTTTGCTAAAAAAAATTGCAAATTAAAAATTGACCCCCAAATTTTTTAAAGTTTTCATAAGAATTCCTTCTAAAATGCTGATCATCCCAACATATATTTTTGACCTCTCCTAAACATAATTTATGAATCCACTACTGATTACTGGAGAGGATTATCCCTATTTAATGGCTTATTGTCATTTTTTGGAATATAAAAATGGGATTGAAATGAACAAGTTGTCCTAATAATTGGGATTAGCAAAAGAGTTGAAGCTTACTCAATTTTTTAAAAGATTTATTCATTTAAAAAAGAAATAATAATAAAAAAAGATACACGAGCTCAACGTGAAAGCACAAGCCAAGCAACAATTTGGATCAAAGCTCATTCTCAAGGCACATGAAACACATTGTTCATGCCAAACAATCACCATTCTTTTAGCACATGAAGCTTATTGTTCATGCCAAACAATCCATAATGACCATGCTAATCATCTCAAGAAGTGCAGAGCCCCACAAAAACAAGGATGAACATTTAGGTATTAGAAGAGACACAAGTGAGCAAAGAAGACGAGAGCTAAAAGAGAAGAAAATGGAGCATAATTACAAGAAGAGATTGTCTTTTAACAAAGGAAAGTTTCTTTAGTGCATATACCACTACACTGGAGAAGAGCCTAATCCTAACTTTCTCATTTTATTTACTTAATTGAACATTAAAGAAAAAAGTAAATTATACTGATATTTTTTATAATTACAAAAACTTTTTATGAGCTTTTTAAAATTATATTACCATCTTTTACTTTCACTAACAAACTATACATACCTTCCCTCCCCTCCTGTCCTTTTCTTTTTCAAAATGACATTAAGTGTCCATTTTATTTTATTTTATTTATTTTTCACATTTTTTCAAAGTTAAAATTGAAAAAATGTAAGCAAAAAAAACATGAAAGAAATAGTTTTATTATTTTGAAAAAAACCTAAACATGAGAGGAGGTATGTGTACGTAGTTTGTTAATAAAAACACGAGAGTGTGGTTTAATTTAAAAAAATCTTCAAAAAAAATATTTATGATTGTCAGAAATTTTTGTATAAATCAGTGTAATTTATCCTAAAAAATGGTGAACATGTGTTGGTTGATTTTGTCATTATACTTGTATATATTAAAGTGGTCAAACTTTGTTAAAATTAATCTTTAAACCTATTTAAAATCTTAACAATGGGAGACGAGTAATCACTAGAGAAAGTTCTATAAAAAGTGATAAAATAATCAATTAAAGGAGAAGAGTTCAAACTTCAAACTCAACTTTAATGGAGGAAGTTTGAAAGGAACTTAACATTGAGAATAAGTGAGATTCTTAACTAAATTCTAGTTAATTTGTGAGAATTTGAAGTATCAAAGTCATAAAAAACCAAAGTAAATAGTATGTCAAATGTGTAATTTAAGCAAATTAACAATGAAAAGCCAAGTAGATTGAGTAGTGGATGTGGGCACACTTCTTTTTACCCACTATTGGGTGAACAAGAAAAAAGTCCCCAACCTTTTTCTTCCCTTACCTTTCTTGCCAAATGATAAGAACTTTACTAACCTAAAGCTAACTACACTTTCTTATCAAATGGAAGATACAAAGCACAATTATATTATTTTTCTTTTTATTTTTAAAAATATTTTAGGTTTAACCTAAAAAAATAAAACTCATTAAACCAGACATTTTATTTTAATGAGTTTTACTTTTTAGGTTAATTATTTAAGTGTATCAAATAACACTAGATTTTAAAAACTTATAGCTAATTAACCCGTGACATATCTTGCTCATTTTTATGGGAGATGATAAGGTTCAAGTTTTGTAATGGACTCGGGTCTATTATCACTCATTCTAAAAAGGGACGTGTAGTTTATTTATCTTTTCTTAAATTAATGCAGGGATTATATTATTTTTTTTATTAATTATTCAAATACGAAGGATGGACTACGATATCTTTTTTATCTCACTCAAAATTAATTTTTTTTTTGTCAATTAATAAGTTTATTAGACTCACTTAACATGACTGACACTAACAAATTTTATTAACTATAATTAAAAGATTGAATTCATTATTACCTGAGACTATATTCATTAGTGTCAACCGAATAATCACATCAACATATAAAATTTATTTAGTAAAATGTTTTGATATAAATAACATTATTCAAATTTAAATTAACTTTTGTTTCTTAGGCAACTTAAGGATTAATACTAACAACTTTCAAGAAATTTTTTCTAATATGAACTTGTTTAATAAACATCAATATCAAACAAGTCCAATGCATTTGAACTATTAATTTTAACAATTCAATAAGGATCTCACACACACACACACACATAATTATATATATAGATATTAGTGTATTTTTATATACAGATCTGAATCGTTGAAACACTCCCAACTTCGGCAGCTACTACTACCAGATCACTGGTTTGATTTTTAATTCTTTTATTTTTATTTTTTTATTTTTTATTTCCGAAATCCAAACAAACTGCCGACGGGTTCCGGATAGATCGAAATTGTACTGTAGAGAGGGAATAAAATAAGGAGGATCTGAGAATCAACCAGAGAAAGAAAGACAAGCTCTCACACATTATCTCTTCCAACAAATGCAAGCCGCAATTACAGGCATGGCCGCTCACACTATCCTCTCCTCCTCCACTCCATCTCACTCCCTTCTATTTCCTCTCTCAAACCCTAGCAGCCCACCATTCCACTCTTCATTCCACGGCGTCTCTCTCAAACTCACCCGTCCATCCCTAATCCTCTCCGCCACCACTTCCGCCGCCCCTAAGCCCCTCACCGTCGCCGCCGCTAAGAAAGCTGTCGCCGTCCTCAAAGGCAATTCCAACGTTGAAGGAGTCGTCACCCTCTCCCAAGAAGACGCTGGTCCGTCTTTTCTTAGCTCTTCCACTCTGTACTTCCAATATACTTCATATAAATGTTTATATATACGTATAGTGTATATAATGGAGTAGAAAATTGGAATTTTAATTTTTTTTAACAGGTCCGACAACTGTGAATGTTCGTATTACTGGACTCACTCCCGGTCGTCATGGGTTTCATCTAGTGAGTATTCTTCACTTATTTACTGATTTAATACAGCTTTAATTATATGTGAAATTCTGAATTTTGTAAAATTTTTTTTTATTGTGCAGCATGAATTCGGTGATACTACTAATGGGTGTATGTCAACAGGTTGAATTTGGTTGTAATTTATGCTTGAATTTGTTGAAATGTAGGTTATTGCCGTTTATAATTCTGTTATTGAATGGTGTTTGATTGTGACTTTTTTCTTCAATTGTTATGTGATAGGAGCGCATTTTAATCCTAATGGTATGACACATGGTGCTCCTGAGGATAAAATTCGCCATGCGGGTGACCTGGGAAACATAGTTGCCAATGCCGATGGTGATTTCATTTTTTAAAGAATTTCTTGAAGTTGTTTGTATCTTTTCACACACCACTCTCTGTAATTTTTGTTGTTTCATGTAATGCAGGGGTGGCTGAGGCGACAATTGTGGACAACCAGGTACATTGTGGGCGGGACTGTACACCTAACCTAACGTTTCTTTTGGACTCTTGGTTCTCCCTTGGAGATCTTGAGTTACTTAATTTTTAACTGACGTATGCAGATACCACTAACTGGACCTAATTCAGTCGTCGGAAGAGCTTTAGTGGTTCACGAGCTTGAGGATGACCTTGGAAAGGGTAAAGTTTATGATTGTTAGTTTGAAATTCAATGCAACTTTCACATGTAATTGTTGTCAAAACTTGTTATTGCAAGCCTGTGAAGTTTATGTGGAAAAATACTTGCTTCATCTTCCTACTGCTATTGCTAATTTCTGTATTCTCACTCTTTTTTTCTTCTTCTTATTCATCTGTAGGTGGTCATGAACTTAGCCTTACCACGGGCAATGCGGGTGGACGATTGGCATGTGGTAGGCAAAATATTTGAACTTCACAGTTCTTATATTATTTTTTCTCCTAATTTCTGTTGTTTTGTAATTGTTGGGTTACCTGCTTGGAAAGATAATTATCAATTGTTTGCTTTTTCCCCCCTTTTTGTGTGTGGGGGTGTGCCTATGCATGCGTGCATGTATTATAACCCATAGCTAGACTGATGGCTTGCAAATCGAGTAATCAAGAAAACCTGCTAAGAAATATTAGAGTTTCAACTTCCTTAGAAAATTTGTGGAAGTTTAAGTACATACTAGTACAGAGCACATTGATATCTAAAAAATTTATATGTTGCTTCTTATTAACAAGATGATCATTTTTCATCTGTACTCAAGTTGTAATTTTTCAAGGTCATGGATCTGGTTAATTTGGATGAGCTGAACTGATGGACTAGATCAATAGTATGGAAAATTGTTGTATGGGGTGCAAGTCTCACAAAATTTGTTTACACTCTTAAATCTTTGTTTACTCACTAGCCAATGACGAGTGGTATTTACTTGGCTGGCATTGTAATCACTATTCATTGGGACTTATTTCTATAAAATGTTGGGGGAGTGGTGTCGTCATTTTGGCTTTTTAAATAGCTAATGCAGTGAGGAACTATTAACTATGATTTTTAACCACCCGGTTTTTCTAAGCATTTGCCAACTTCTGAAAGAAGAAAAATGGAAGAACTGGGGAAAAATATGGAATAAAATGTTCATTATTATTATTATTATTATTTTTACTGATCAGTAGTACCTCGTCGACCTCCCTATATGAGAGGTTGAGGGTTCAAGTCCCCAAAAGGGACAAATTGCGGGTGTGAGAGATTTACTTATCAAAAAAGAAAATAAAATGTTCATTATTACTGTAGTGGCGAGCATGTAATTGTTGTTATTGCTGCATGTATGAACAGCTTGATATTATAGAACTTGTATTTCCTTCTTAACAACTTGTGGAGAACCCTCAGTTGTCTTTCTTACTACTACAGTTTAAAATAATAAAATAAAAATGCACTTTGGCACTTCCATCTACATGACCTTGTTGCCCCAGTTTAAATGGGAAGGGTGAATATTCTGAAAAATGTATGTTTATTTCCTCCTTGTTGTAGATTGATTGTTGATACAAAAATTGGTGAGGAAAAAATCTCATTATAACCTGCGTATTGACTGTGATTTTAGGACTTTGATTATAGGCATGATGCATGGAACATTCTCACTTGCCTACCTTGGCAACTTCTACTTTCTCCTTGCTAAACTCCATTGTACACATCACGCATCGATGGAAGTGCCAAAGTGCATTTTTATTTTATTATTTATAACCTGCGTATTGACTGTGATTTTAGGACTTTGATTATAGGCATGATGCATGAAACATTCTCACTTGCCTACCTTGACAACTTCCACTCTCTCCTTGCTAAACTCCATTGTACACATCACGCATATAATGTACCACTCCAAAGAGCACCAACTCTTGGAAATATGTCCAGCCTAAAGGTGTCAAAATTCAAATGGTCGAGCTGGGTACTTATGCTAGGCCCTTTCGTGTCGCACTTGGCATACCCATTTATAAATGGATTGGGCTTGGCATAGCATGCAAGTGCCAGGCACGTCATGATTTGTGTACTAAAGCAAGGCCCATTCGTGCTTTTGTGTCGCACTTGGCATGTCCCATTTATAAATGGATTGAGCTTGGCACAACATGCAAGTGGCAGGCGTCGACCCAGCGCAGCCCATGGACATGGAAAATTATGTATTATATGTATATTAGAAGGGGTAATTCTGTTATATTGAACCAAAATTTCAAATATTAGTCTTTCCGTGCTTGTGTCTGACCTGTTGGGCTGGGAGGCAGGCCCAACTGCCCAACCCATGGACTGAGCACGGTGGCCTAGCCCAATTCGTTCTCCATCTGGGCCGGCCCAATTAACACATCTATTCCAACCTCTTAACCTTGTTTATATATCCATATCTGTTAATGTTAGTGTTTCTTTGAAGGAAACTATTTACCCTTTGTCTGTAGGGATTCACTATCAGTTCTGTTAAGGAAGTTACTCTTTTAGCAGTTCTCTCTTAGCTTCTTCCATGGATATCCTGTTTAGTTTCTATAACTCGTGCAATTTTGGGTTCCATATAACACTGTGTAGATGTAATATGTCACTTTATTTTGTTAAAGTTACATGTCTGCTAAATTTTGGAGAAGAAACTATTCCGAAGTAAAGATCCATGTCTGCTAAATTTGGACAGAAGCTATTCTGAAGTTCTCCTGTGATTTTTTTGCTAAATCACATAATGTATGACATAAAGAGACGAAACTACAGAGCCTTCAATTAATATAGTTCCAGCTATTCTGCATTCATGATTTCAGTATCCTCCCAGTGAATATATCCTAAAGCCATAATCAAGTAATTAGCTGTAATCCTGATTCCCAGTAATCTGATCTGCTTATTATCTGTTCAGCTGTTCCCCGCCAAACTAGTTTGTCTTTGTTTCTATTTTTTTGGCTGTATATTTTGTTAACTAATTTCACTTTAAAAAACAACAGGGGTTTGATAAGCCATAAAGTCATCTCCAATAAATCTTGTGGTTTATGACTTGGTGCATGTTGATCTCAGGATTGTCATGACAAAAGTGCTAAACAGAATCATTGGATAAGCAGAAACTTAAAACGACATATTTGCTCCAAAAGGGATAGTTTTTCTTCCTGAATTACCTTGGAATCTGCAATGACACATTTTCATTTCTCTTTTAGCTGACACCCTCACCCACAATAAAGAAAAACAAAAAACAAAAAAAAATCTTTCTGCCTGAGAAACGGCTCTAAGATATCTAATTTTTGTGGGCAGCTTTGATGGCTTCTAAACCATTAATTTTCTCTTTAATGGAACGTATTGGAAGTAATATAATTAATATTTGGTGATTGGATATATCCTGACTGGAGATGTATAAATTGGTGATTGTTGTGGTAACTTTTCAAGCAAATTGGCGTGGGAGGAATTCCTTTGTAGTTGTGGGATGTTGTAATTTGAGGGAAAAGTTTAAATAGCATAAGTTGTTAGAAGTTCAAGTTATTATGCAAGTTTGTAGGTTATGTAACATGCTTTGTTCTGAGATTTCTTTCCGTTGAAACAAGTGTAGATATGTTTGAACTTTCCACACAAGTCAATTTAACAAAACACTCTTTGCATTTTGTTTCTGGCATTGAAATTATAACATGAATGCACCAGCTCATTTCTTTCAAACAAATACTAATGTTTCTTTTTATTAGTTACATCACATATATTTTCCAAGAAATTGTAGTAAGTTGGATTTTGCTATTGTTACTACTCAAGGACATGACATTTATATCAGAATCTGAATATCTCCATTGTAGAAGTTCAAATGTCAATAAATATCCATGTACTAATTTCTAATATCAACAAAACAAAGATAAATTATCAAATCATGGGAGAATTAAAGAAATAGAGAAGTCAAAATAGCGAAGAATTAAAGAAATAGAGAAGTTGAAGCTAGAGAGGAAAGGCAAGTACTTGTACTAAAATTAGATATTACAAACTTATATAAGTTTCAAAGTTGTGGAGCAATTGATTTAATTCCTATTTGGATTTTGCTTATTGATACTCTTGTTATATTATTCAGTTCTTAGTATTGCCTTATGAAGTAGAGGTTTCCTCTTCCCCACTGAACTTTTCATTGAGGTACAACACAAGCTATTTTTTTTTTTAAATTAAGATTGCACATATTGATAGCTATGTTGGCAGACTGATGGATATTTATAATGCTTGTATCATTCCAAGCAGTTAAAGTGTTTCTGTCCTTTGTAAGACAAAACTTCATTTGTGGGAATCTTTTTTTATAAGTTGGTGCTTGTGCTCCCACTCTGGAAACACAATCTTCCATCCTATTTGTAACCCTTTTGCTTCCTATTCATAACCATCTAAGACGGGCATTTCTATTAGGTAGGGTTAGAACTTACAAGTCTATCATCAAGGAGTATAAAGGTTTTAGTTATGAAGAATCTAAAAGATTTTTATGTATGAAATATTTTGTAATATAGGGTAAGAAATAAAGGGCCTTCCAACTACTAAAATTATCACAAACCAGTCTGAATGAAATATTTGCAGCTGCTCTTCCTTACACACTTGAAACCATCCCAAGAGTGAGTACATCTCTGACATGGTCGCCAACCAACGACCATATTTTCACTTTCGCCCATTCTATGCTTCTAAGGACATACTATTATTTTTTGGAAAAATCCTTTCGGGCATGTGGCTGTTTGGAGATCCATTATCCAGTCTATGAATAGGTGTTACTATTTCAAAATGTCAAAATAAACATATATAGTCACGCCTGCCATTCCGCCTTGAGTGTGGAGCAGTATTATTCCACAAGCTTACACTGCCTCAAATTGATGCTATACTTTTGGGGCTCTTATTAATCTGCTTTAGTGTATGCTGCAACTTGTACGTATTATTCAGGCGTCATACATCTTTCAACTTGTGAATATGATTAGTTTATGAGCATCGCTTCAATATGTTTGCTCTAACTGTCATCTAATTGCAATATCTATCCATTTTGCTTCTTAAGGCATCTTTTAAATTTGCTTGTCAATTTCTTATTGTGAACCTGTGTTTGCAGGAGTGGTTGGTTTGACTCCAGTGTAAGAAGAAACCCCTGTTTGAAATGAATCCAGCGTGCTCTACATGCTGCTTCCATTGCATGTTTCAATATAGAGGTCAATGTTTTATTGAAGCTCGGGGTTTACTTTGAACTTGTGGATGACAATTTTTAGTGGTAATGTTTGCAGAAATATACCATTTCTTTAGACTAGCAACTCAGTAAATGTGATGCTGGTATGGATGCTTTGTGAATGTTGTAACTCACTGCAGGTGTTTGAATGCATTAGAGTTGGATACTATCTGCTTATATTTTTGAATTTGATGTTCAACTGTGATTGCTGTGGTCAGAAGTAGTCTCATTATTGCTGTCACCAGTAGGTCAGCGGGGAGAAGTTTAGCCAAGAAATTTGCCTGAACTCAGTAGTAATTTTTCTGTTCCTATGCACATCAACTTTTGGAATCTCCTGTCGACCTTACGTAGACAAGTAATTCATGGGTGGGACAAAACTGTTGATTCCTTCCTATGTTCCAAGCCTAGTTGCAGCTTATCATTTTGGTGGTCTGGATGGATGCAAAGTTTTGTTGTTGAAGGGTTCTGTCCTTGGATTAGGATGAAGGCAGTTTAAAAGTACTTGGGCTAATCCCTAGTAATGCACTTTGGTGCATCCTTGAGAATAATATCTAGGTTCTTGTATCCACTGATAAAAAAAGAAATATCTAGGACCTCACGACCCAATGTCAGGTTAGTGCTGAGGGACACCCACCTGGTGCAACCTCAAATAAGCTTGTATAAGAACACTAGATTTCCCATGTAAGGGTGAAGTGGTGGATACCAACTTGGGATGGGGATGACAGTACCTTTTTAAGTGACATTTTGTAGGATTTTTATAATTTTAAGATCCTTCTGCTGAGTCAAAATGATTATAGTACAGTGAATAAGTGCTGCTATGACAACTAAAAGAAGAGGCGGAGTTAGGGGTTCAATTCTTTTAGCTAACAATCAGAGGAGGGAGAACACCCCCCTACATCAGTTGAATCTGATTCAAGAGAAGGTAGATTGTAGAGATGGATCAACAAATTCCTGCTTACAATTGTTTGTAGCACAAAATTTGTTGGTAGGTGAGAATTCTCCTATTTTCAAATGAACCAAGTAGCCTTTCTTGATTTACTTATATTTGATTTTTCTGGAATGTTTGTTTTGGGGAAAAGGTTAGTTTTACATTTGTCATTCATCTGCTATAATTCAAATCACTCAATCATATTAGCTTATGGGTAGCAGAATCATTATGGTACACATCTTCTTTGTTAGAACAAAGGAGAGTTGATTCCAAAATCACTCCATTCTTGTAAAGTCTCCTGTACTTTGGTGTTCTTGGGAGATGGATGGAGTTGGGATAATGCACCTCTATTCCCCCTCCGTCCTTCCCAAATAAAAATTTAATGTTACTGAAAACAAAGTAGAATGTTTTTTGTTTCCTTGTCATCCCCAAAATCGATTTAATATGTTAATTAGCTTTTATATTTCTAATAATTTTACTTTGCTTTCACAGATAATATCTTCCTCAGCCCAGATAAGATAAACATGAGGCAAGAATTCCTTAGATTAAAATAATGAATTTTTAGGATTTAAGAGTTGTTGGGGGCTTTGATTCTTTTGTACAATCATGAAAATATTGAAGAGATGAGTGTCGTGTTTGGTGATCAAGATACTAAGAATAATGTGTATACTCCTTGTACAAATTAGATTCTTAAAGTTGGCCAGGTTTTTAGACTAGTTTTAGAATCGATTTTAGGTAAGTGGTAGCTAACATAAATAAAATTTCATCATCGTGTCAGATATTTCCTTATGCTTGGAATGCTCTTGTTATTATTATTGTTCAAAAAATCATTTCATTTCTGATATCACAATGATAACTATTTTTTGGATTGATGACTCTAAATTCATTTGGTTGTTCAAAATAGTTGGGACAAGAAGGCTTTATTAAGTTGTGTTTATTTTTTCCAAGTACTGACACCACCTATTTTTTTTAAAATTTTAATTTTTGTTTTCTTTGTGATTGATGTATTGGCAGTACCTGAAATGAAGATTTTGTGCCTTCATATTATTATTAAAATCCAATTTAAAAAGATTTCATTTTCAGAAGATGCTTAAAGGACACTCCTAGTACTAGGTTGAATGCATGCACTCCATGATTAGCAAGCTAAAGTGATACCTAAGCAACTTGCTCCTGTAGTGAATAATAATAATAATAGTGCTTTGGTTTTATTTCATCTTTCAACTGCTGCAAGCCATCCTCTAGATCAGGCTGACCTATACTTTTCCGCACAGCCTTATGGGATTTTGAAGGGTCATTTTGTGTTTGCTATGGGATTGAAAATGCTTCTGTAACTGATACGGCAATCAAAGTTTCATGCCCTCTTCCTCAGAATTAAACTCTACTACTACTACTGTGAGACCAATTGCTTATTTCTCTTTACATGTGCCACAGTGCAAATAAACTCCATGCAGTTGAATCATCACCATTATTCCAAGTAGGTAGAAGGTTAAATCCTGACTCCTGGATGTATAGGAACTTCTCTCTAATTACCATAAGTAGGTTATGCTTGTTTGTCGGCTTAAGGGGGATTGGATAAATTAGACCCAGTGACCTTGTTAAGTGGGTGTTTGGATAAAAAAAGGAAGATATTTACTAATAGTACCGGAAGTAACGGAAGTAAATAATGGCATATAGCATGAATAAAATAATGGATAAAATAATGGGATGGGAGGGGAGGGGGGGGGGAGGGTGGGGTGGGATTAGTAATTCTATTACTATTAATGAAATGGGGAGCTAATCTACTCTTATCCAATCCATGAAACAAACATGGTCTTATAGTACTTAAAATTCACGTCAATGTTGTAGTGAATCAAAAAATTTTGGCCTGTTTTGTTTGGGTATTTTTGACTTAGATTCATTTCTTATTTTGTAATTTGCATGTACAAGGGTGTTACTTTTCGGATTCTTTTTTATGAAAAGATACCCGACTTTGTTTGAGTCGTCACTGGGTGTAAATTTTTTTTCGGGTTTATGAGTGTTTTGCTTTTATAATTTTTTCGATACATAATAGATTGATTATCTTCGTTATCTGTAGACATAGATATCTTACCAAACTACGTATATTTTATGTCTTTTTTATGTTTTTATGTTTTTATTTATTTTTCTTGTTTGAGATCGATTTATTATTTGATTTTATTGCACAACAGTCGGCCCATCCGGATTCTACCAATTTGAGTCTATGAAATTTTTAGTCAACATTTGAAACATGGCATTACACTACTAGGGAATCAAACTTTGTTCAAGGAAAAAAAAGTTTGGTGCTATGGTTGTTCTGAAATTGGTATTGATGTGGGTCTTAGGTGGATCTCACACCAGACTAGTATTCGCATGCTGTGTGCGACTGTCTCACTGGATTTTTTTTCCTCAATATGTGTTTATCTTCTGAACTCCTAACTAATTAGAGTATGATTTAATTAAGGTTTGTTTGTACATCAACACATGGGTGGTGTAGGGCAGGCCATCATTCTGGTTAAAAAAGCCAACAAACTTCGTTTGCTTTAGCAAGCAACCTAATTAGGTAAACAATCTCTCATTTTTCTGCATTAGACAAAAACACCCTCTCTAATCCCACTCTCTCTTAAGCATTTGTGACAGAATCAACTGCGAATCAATGCTATTCAAAGATTAGCCCAGCAAAATAACAGTTTAATTTTAATATTTTTGTGATATATACCCCCACAATGTTTTTCTCCCATGGATCAAATTTTCGAGAAAAAACTGTGTATCGAAAGCTACAAAACACCAAGCACAAAAAATTTATTTCATTTCACTATCACACAAATGAACCAAGCCGTTTTTAAAGGGCTCGAACTTGGCTTGATGATAGTTTATTTAAGGGTATAAAAATTTGAACATATTTTAAAACTTGTTAATTTATTAAGGAATGTTTCCTTATTTTCCTGTGATAACATTTGTTATTTATGATTGACCCAGTTAAAAAATTGTTCCAAATCAACTTAAACTATAAACACGTTAACCTTGAACACATTTAAAACTCATTAATCTTAACAAGTTTGAAGAATTAACTACTCGATTCGACTTATTTACAGTTCTAAGACACATTCATTTGACAAGGATTGTAATATAGTATTTTGGGTGAGTCCAAAAAACTCACCAAAAATGGCAGAATTGAGTAATGTAACGGTCATTTGAGATGACTTCTCACCGATATGGTTGAGCTTATTCCATTAACGTGCTTGAAAATCACAAAAGTAGACTCCATGTGTCCATATATTTAAGAGTTAAAAAAAGAGTCACGGGGCAAGTGTGAGATTACAAGCAAACAGTGGTGCAAACCTAAACACAGGGCTAAGAAGAGTTGGCATAAAGTCGTTTTCATGAAAGGAAGATTCATGTTTGATGGCCACCTTATCCTTTTCCTTCTTTTTTTTTTTTTTTTTGTGTATGCATTAGTTACAACTTCCACAAGTGGTTCTCCTACGCATCACTACTGCTAAAGACATCACTAACACCACTACTACTACACTTAAAACATCACCACCACCACTAGCTACTATTTATATGTGTGTGTGTGTGTGTGTGTGTGTGTGAGAGAGAGAGAGAGAGAGAGAGAGAGAGAGAGAGAGAGAGAGAACAGTAACACCCATAAAGGAGGGTGAGACTGTTGAGTTTTTTCCTTTTTCATTGTGCTTGTCTTTTGCTTGTAGTGTAGTGTAAGTGTGTAACTACTTTGAGTCATGACCCATGAAGAATTTATTAGTTTGGTTTCAATTTAAGGCACTTTATTAGTTGCAGCATAAAATGATGTTGTGACTCACTCTCTGTCATATTTTTCTACTTTATATTATATATCATTTTTCCTTCTGTTTGCATTTCTTTTCATTTTTCAAAATCTTCCATTTACTTCTTTTGCTGAATGTTTACACCAGCCTTTTCTCTAATTCTCTATTTGCTGAATTTCTATGCTTCTGTGCTTGATTCAATCTCACTATATATTAGGCTTTAAAAATAAAAATGGACAGAAATATTTCTTGAGAAATGATTGTTTGGAGACATTAATTCTTCAAGTTATTGGTAGCTTTGGCATGTAAATAGTGTTGAAGGTCTGTAATAAATTAAGTAGTGTTGAAGTTTTTGAATAACATATGACCGGAGGAGCCTAAAATGCGTCAAAATGACTAGGACTCTACGAGGGTTTTGCACCTCTCTCCGGGTGATTCTGTCTAGTACAGTTGAGCAAAAAAATCTCAAAATCAACTCGATTGATAGTCTTAGACATTTGATTTCAATTATTAGATATATGTGTGCTTTGAGTTTGAATAGGAAAGTGCCATCTAAAAAGATGGGGAAACACTTTGAGTGAAGAGTAAATTGAGTAAGACTAAAGACTAATGAATGCAGCAAGAATGTGTTAACAAGGAGAGACTGAAAGATGTCACCCGGCCAGTGGCTGATCTAGAACATTGATTTGGAGAGACTGAAAGATGTCATCCGGCCAGTGGCTGATCAAGAACATTGATTTGGGGTGGGGGTGGGGGGGAGATAAAAAATAAAATAAAATTTTGAGAGATTCTTTTTGTGAAAATATGAAAATTTTTAGGGGGACAACTCTTAATTTTTCAAAAAAAAATTACATTTTTAAAAGTTTGGGGGGCCATTGTCTCCCCTAGCCTATATTTGGCTCTGCCACTGTTTTCAGCGCCGTCGTGGAATTACAAAGAGCGTCAAGAAATCTAGGGTTCTTTAGAGCATGAATTGTTTGCTAGAATAGGTTTTAACATTAACAAATGAATCATAACTCAGCAATGATTTGCAAAAGATTTGTGGATTACTGAATTCTCAAACCAGTTCAGAAGAAAGGCCACTGTATATATATATATATATATATATAGAGAGAGAGAGAGAGAGAGAGAGAGAGAGAGAGAGAGAGAGAGAGAGAGAGAGAGAGAGAGAGATGTAAGTATCAGTAAAAGGTGAAAAAACTTCAATGAGAAAATAATATTCATGTCAAAGATGTTATGTATGTCTGGTTTGATAGATTTAGGAAAAGTAATTAATATATAGAAATAAATTGTTTCTTAAAATATAGAAGGAAAAAAAAACCTTATTGAACACTAACAGTGATCTACTCTTGATGCAATGACCAAAGAAAATTAGAACCCCTAAACATTTTTAATCACTTGGAGTAGATGTTAAGTGATCTGTTTATAGATTTCAATTAATTTAAAATTTTGATTTTTAGTTCATTTGGAAATTAATGCAAAATAATAAATTCAGAAATCGATTTTTTGAACACATCACAGGATCATTGTGGATAAAGTTTAACATCATTTTCCTTATTTTAATTTTAATGATAATAAGAATGAGAAAATTGCCCCAGACAACTCACTAGAAGCTTGAGAGTATCTTCTATAAACTTTTTTTTTTCCCTAGATCTCCCTCCCATTATAGAGATCTACCCTTCTCTCTCTCTCTCTCTCTCTCTATATATATATATATACATGTATATATATATGTATTTTCAATTTCTTTCTTGTTTGGGGGTAAGTGATCTACCTGCCTTGAGTGAAAAACCATGATTGTTGACTTAAAAGCCTAAATAAAATCAATCTTTTAATTCCATTTTCAAAGACAGTTAATTAGATTAGTGACAACTAATTAATAATATAATAAAAAAGAGTGATTGTTTATTATTAAAAGTGGTTACAAGTTGCAACAACCATGTTCTTCTTAGAAGCTTCTCTATATAGCAGTGGGAGTGGGATCTCATATAATGTTAGTTAAACCAGGATATATGTAAAGCCTATTCCTCGTGAAGAGCATGTGGTTGCAAGTCATTGTGATTTCATTATTTATGTTGACTTGCTTGTAACATCAAAAGTAAATGCTATAAGTACAACCATATGTATATTAATTTAATTATTAATATCATCATCATCTATCATACAATTAAAACTAATGTCATAGCATATTATGACACTTGTTAAATAGAATTGCCAAATCATATCTACTTGGCCGACATCAATAATTACAACAATATTAACATCATAGCATATTATGACACGTGTTAAAAAAATTGTCAAATCATATCTATTAAATAAGACACATCAGCAATTAGAACAATATTGTTTAGCTTCGAATAAAAGTGATATTGAAACTAAATGGTGCTCTACCGAAACTATTCCGATCTTATCAACTTACTATTCAATTTTCTAATAATAATCAATCAAAATTCTATCCAATATGGTAACTATTTTCTCTATAAAAGGGTTAAGGTACACAAAAATCTAATTTCAAATTTCTCTCTACTTGATCAATTCAATTATTTTCTTCATCTTTTTTAAGTTGACCATCAGAGTAATCGTTACCAGTACTTCACTAGTGTCATTTTTGACTTGATTGTTAGAGTACTAACTGTCACTAACTATCACCGGCACTTCACATTTCATCGGTATTTCATTAGTGTTTTGTGTGACTTGACCGTCTATTTAAAACTACTCTTTTGATCTTATCAACTCTCAATGTCAAGTTTCTAATAATACTCAATCAAGATTCTACTCAATATGGTAACTAATTTCTCTATCAAAGGGCCAAGGAACACACAAAAACCTAATTTCAATTTTCTCTGTTTGAGTAATTTAATTATTTTTTTTTACCTTTTTTAACTTAATCGTCGGAGTAACCATTACTAGTACTTCACAAAAATTTCACTTGTGTCCTTCCTAAACAGATACTAGTACTTTATTGGTGCCCTTTCTGACTTGACCATCATAATAATGTCACCGGTACTTCACCCTTGCTTTAGTTTACGGGTGCCCCGAATGAGATTGAGAGGGAAGAAGATCACAGTCGTTCATCAAGTATAAATAATTTTGACGACATCAATATATATATAAACATATATATATATATATATATATATATATATATACACATATTTACTGATGGGCCAGAAAGGCTTGTAAGTGCTTGTTGGTGTTTTCTTAGTTACTTCTGTTTGGCACTGATTTACTTCATTGTCAGTCTATTACCAAATGATTATGATGAAATTGAATTATGGTGGAGGTAGAAAAAAAGAAGTATGCTTTACTTGCCCCACCACCAAAATAACAGCAACAGCACAACGGTGGCGTCTCACCACCCTACCTTACGTGCCTTCCACAACCAACCCACATTAATTGTTTACGCCAAGAATCTTCCCCCACTCCTCTTCCCTCTAACCTTTTGCTGTGCCTATTTTAGAACTCTTCTTGACTTAATTAGGGTACCTTCTCTTTTATGGATTTAGTTCTTTTTTAGTAAAAATATGTGATCCCTATAGCACCTCCCCACAACCCTCTCAAATGGAGAGAGAGAGAGAGAGAGAGAGAGAGAGAGATTATGACCCATTATATATATATATATATATATATATATGGCATGCAAGTCTCACCTATATTTTTCTAATAGCAAAGAATAATTATCATTAGACAATTCTTATTCATTTCATCATCTGCATAGTGTTCCTCTTTTCTTATAGTTATTTATTTTCTTTTAGAACACATTTTATTAAAAAAAGAAATGAAGTAATGGATTGGACTTTCTAAAACCCTAAGGATGACTTCACACCATAAATTCCAGTCCATTAGAACTAAGCTTGCATGGTTGATTAAGTGGGTATCATTAAAAGAAATTGGTAGGTAGTTAACTTTGCATTTTATTTTTCTTACTTCGTTGAATGAGTAATTAAGGCTTCTGCTAAGCATGCTTATGTTTTTATTAGATGTACGTCCCTCTCTGTGGAAAGATAATATCATCCCCATTAAATTAATGTACTTACTTTGCTTTATGTGATTAAGGGTTGACTCTCCAATGTTCTTAATTAATTACATGGAGGACACTCTCTTGTTCAAAATACATGAATCCAAATTGCATGCCTAAAAAAATTACCAGTACTAACTATGAGTGATTGGAATCTCTCTAGTGAAATGGACGTACAATTCATTTTTCTCTCTCACGCCCCCACACAAATCGCAATTAAATAGCTGCCTACTGAACATCCTGTTAAACCCGTCAATAAATCAGATTTTGATCTGAATTTGATTTATGTAAGTAAATATGGATTATATTTTTTGATTTGTGATTTGATTCAAATCCGATAAAAATAATTGTTAAACAAATCGGATATAGATTTGTGCAATTCAATCTGTTAAAATTTCGATCCGACAGTTATATATAATTCATAACATAAATAATATAATAGATAATATATGTATATATAATAGATTTTCTAAGGTTGGCTATTTTTATAATGCTTGAGTTTTTTTTTTTTTGAATTTCATGTAATATATACAATATATGTTTATAAAATATATATTTATATATATAATATGTGTGTGTATATATGTATATATATATAATGGATTTATATGGTTGAATAGTTTTATAGTATTTGAGTTTTATTTGTTGAATTTTATTATCGGATCGGATATACAATAATTAACAAATATAGATAATAGATTGTCCCGTAGCTATATCCATCCAATTACAGATCTACGTCCAGTACAATTGCGAGAATCCATTTACTACTATAAAAACTATCTTATTAAAGTTTGGAGCCTAAAGGTGCCTCCCTAAAGGGATGGGCAGCTATGGTGGACATTGGAAGGTATTTTTTGGATTGTGTAGCATTGTGAAAAATCAAAGGATTAGAAAAGGGTTGAGGTTACTTGATAGAATTTTTTTATCATATTGGTTAATTTAGTTGGGCATTAATTGAATTGAATGGTTTATGGATCCAATGAATCTAAATAATAGAGGAACCTAACCATTTGGAAGAAAAAACTGAACCATATGACCCTGATTTTCGGGTAGTTGATCAAGTGTTCTGTCATTGTATTAAATGTGTGGGTCAACAGTGCATGAACCAGTGTTTGTAATTAATGGATTAATTCAGAACACTTTCAATAAACCAATAGAAAAATAGAATATATATATATATAGGTCAATTATGGGTATATCACATACTGACAATTTGATTATTTCATGTTTCATTAGTTCAAACATTTGTTGAGTTCATGTTTTAATCAGTGGAGTCAATTCTGGGTATATCACATACTGACAATTTGATTATTTCATGTTTCATTAGTTCAAACATTTGCTGAGTTCATGTTTTAATCCCTTGAGTGAATGTGTTATTTTCATTTAATTTCTATGAGTTATATGTGATATGAACAATGCTATACAAACAAAATTTTGTACAAAAAATTTGATTTAGAATAATGTGTCATGTTTGGCTCATCATAATTCAAAATAAAGGACCATCGATGTGCCATTTAACTTAAAAAATGTGATACCACAATGTTCTTTATAAGGATTTTGTTTGAAAATTATGTTTGCAAAGCATTTTCTATGTTGTATACATGTAAAAATATATAAAAGGAGCATTGCTAGGTTTTCTAAATTTTCTTTTATATAAAAAAAAGGTAATTTTCAAAATGACAGTTGCA
This sequence comes from Nyssa sinensis, assembly GCA_008638375.1. Classification (NCBI taxonomy): domain Eukaryota; kingdom Viridiplantae; phylum Streptophyta; class Magnoliopsida; order Cornales; family Nyssaceae; genus Nyssa; species Nyssa sinensis. The sequence continues at coordinate 15,223,140 of CM018034.1, forward strand.
ATGTTTCATTAAAAATATTTCACATCATGATTTAATGTAAAACTAATATAATATTCTTTTTACAAAGATAGCATTAGTGATATAAAATTACTCCAAAAGAAAGTAATTTGGAAGTCCTACAATATATTTTACATGAAATGTTTACATTTATATGTTATCTATATTGAGGATAACATTCAATCATCACTTGAATGAAATTGAGAAGAGATGGCAAATAGGAGAAGGGAAGAAAAGAATAAAGACCCAATTGCTTTTGTTAATTCGTTTCTCAACAGAAAGTGGAGAGGAAGAAAAAGAAAAGAAAAGAATGAGATTCACATGAACTCTTGGTAACTTGTTTTGAAATATTATACTTTTTTTTTCCCCTAGGGATAGAAAGTATTAACATTGGTACAACAACCAACAAACAAAAGGCCAAATTTACGTTTTTTTAGTAGTATATATAAATAGCTTTATATGGCATGTAATAAACAATAGGTAAATAGTAGTTAATCAAATATTAAATTATAAGAGGTGGTTTCATCAAAAACAATTTAAAGAAGTAATTATAAAGAATTGACAAGATAACAGAAAAGGTGGAAATAAACCCAATGGTGCAATTAAGGAGAGTGTGAGAACACTCAAACTAATTAATCTATAGTCACAAGTTACAAAGTGCCAATGACAGTTACCTGTATGGTGAACACACTCTCCTCACCTCATGGCTCAATCCCACTTGCATGGGCACTTGTGTCCCTACTTACATCTTATTCCCACCAGCTTTTGATGTGTATGTGTTTGTGTGTGTGTGTGTGTGTGTGTGTGTGTGAGAGAGAGAGAGAGAGAGAGAGAGAGAGAGAGAGAGTCCCCCGACACCAGAAAAAAAAGAGGTTATGGGTTTGCTTAAAAGCTAACTGAATTTCAGTGTCTTTCCTTAACTCTTCAAACTTACATATATGTGTAACAAGAGTAGTACTTTTCTTTAAGAGGACATGGAGTGAATGAGGGGCAGAGCATGCTTTTAACGTGCAATCCCTTGCTTTAATAGTCGTTTTTATTCGTGACTTTGCTTTGGCAAACTGTGAGAGAAAGAGAGAGAGTCTGAAACTGACCCAAAACGTTACCACCAACCTTCCCTTCACCTGTTTCTATACCCTAATTCTCCCTTTTCTTTTTTCAGTCACCTCTTCCCCCACTCTCTCTAATCCTCACCTCTAAGTTTTACCTATAATTAACCCTTCTTTCCCATGAAAAGTAGAGCATATATAGCTTACAGGTGTCTAGTGATTCACTCGAATTTTGTCACTTTATGTGAAATTTTGGGACTAACGCAACAACTTTGACAAAAACATTCGCTTAAAGTATCGTTAAAATCACTTTTCTAAGTTGGAAACGCAAGGAAGATTGGTGGTACTGGTACACTAATTCACGGTAACTGTTCACGAGGCCTGCCTTTCGACTCCAAACACACTTGTTACCATTCACTACTATATATAACAACCCCTCACTATCCCACCTCTCTCCCTCCCAATATTGTCCCAGTTTCCTTTCTAATTAGTCTGTTTCTTCTCTTATTTCCAACTTCCATTTCATTACTATTTCTTTGCTTTTCTTTTTTTTTCTTTTTTCGTTTGTGGGTGGATATGGATGTCCCAGAAGAATTCACAGGGTCTAATGATCACAATTTGATCGTTAAAGGTAAGCGTACCAAGCGCCAAAGGCCTTCATCCCCATTTGGCATGGCTGCGACCTCAAGCTCATCGAGTGGTGGCGTCGGAGGAAGTGGTAGCTGTGGAGATGGAGGTGGAGGTGGAGGAGGAGGAAGAGGAAGTGAGGATGTTTATTCCTCAATTCCATCTCCTACCACCTCTAGTGAGACTTCTACAGGCAAAGAGGAAGATGAAGACATGGCCAATTGCCTAATTCTTTTGGCTCAAGGTGTTGGTCCAAGGCAAGAGGAAGAAGAGGAGGTGAAGATTGAAAAGTTTAGTAGTCGAAGATTCACAGAAATGTCCACCATAACAACAGGCAAGGCCGGGTTCTATGTCTACGAGTGCAAGACATGTAATCGGACTTTCCCTTCATTCCAAGCTCTGGGTGGTCACCGAGCAAGTCACAAAAAGCCCAAGGCCATGGTGGAAGAGAAGAAAGTAGTTCAGATAACACCGTGTCATGATGATGAAGAAGAAAGGAAATTCAATAAGATCATTTGCCCACCTCTCTCTCTTCAAACGGTCACTGCTAAAGCCAGCTTGCAGAGCAATAACAAGCCTAAAATTCACGAGTGTTCGATATGTGGCTCAGAGTTCACATCAGGCCAAGCCTTGGGTGGTCACATGAGGCGACACAGGAGTACTCCCACTACTAACCCTCGAATCACCATTGATACAAGCATGGTCGACTCGCATGAGGAGGATGACAAGCCAAGAAATATCCTACCATTGGATCTTAACCTCCCGGCACCAGAAGATGATGATCTCCATGACTCAAAGTTTCAACAATTCACACCAAACCAACAGCATCTGGTCTTCTCTGCCCCAGCCTTGGTGGATTGCCATTACTAATAAGATCAAAGGGTCAAAACAAGATCATTGTGAATTATTATCTTTATATATTAATTTTACTATTAGTCATAATTATCAATTCTTTGAATTATTTTCTTCTTTTCTGAAGTTTTGTTTCATGTTGATCATCTCCTTGTTGAAGTTGAATTCTTTGAGTAAGTAAGTGGTTAGTGTTCATGCTTGCCTTTCATTCACGAAAAGTGAGTGATGGGGCATCTTTTCCTTTAAAAATTTGTTTTTGTTCTTTCTGAGTGGGAGAGCAATGTGTAACACTCGAGAGAGAGAGAGAGAGAGAGAGAGAGAGAGAGAGAGAGAGAGAGAGAGAGAGAGAGAGAGATGACATGGCTAGGGTTTGGCATCACCAGCACCACAATCAAAAGTCGTGGATTAGGTTCCCCTGGTAAAGCTAAGAAAATACACTCACTCTACGTCTGTTGCATTACATGACAAGAATAAATAGATAGGAAGCCTGACTTGTTAACTGCCTTTCCCATATATGTATCCATCTCTATTTTTCTGATATATATATATATATATTTATATACAAATATATTTATATGTATGTATGTATGCATGTATGTGTGGTTCACTTCACTTGTAGCCCACCCATTACACCTAACCAATGAATTGAATCATCTTACTTCTCAAGTCAAATTAGTTTGGAAGAGTGATTTTCACCTCTATTGGCAAGGTAACGGGGTCCCTATAATAAATATATGTATGACCATCTAAGGATAAGAAATTTTACATGACATTTTTCAATTTGAAATGATATCTCAATTGGGTCACAAACAGATATATATATATATATATATATATATATATATATATAAATTGATTCAGACCCACAATCCTTTTTGTCGAGTTTTGGTAGCTGGCTAACTGTGGAATCAACTATAATGAATTAAGTTGGCATTGATTGTTGCGTGAATTAGCAGGTATTGTCACTGAGGGAGCTTATATATATATATATATATATATATATGGGTTTGAAAGAGAGAGGTGGGTGACTTAACTCACTCTTCTTTTTGAAGTGTTTGTTAAGTGCACGTAGGTTTTGGAGGAACTGAGTAAGGCAAGCATGTGGGAGCACATTGCGTGAGATGTCCAAATACAGTGAGAGGGAAGAGAGGCATTGACATTGCCACATGTATTGGGAGATTTTTTGTGTCGACTAGTTTGAGAATTCAATGTCATCGTTTATTAGTGAAATTCGATTAAAGTCGAAACAATATTTCGTATAAACTGACTTAAAAAAAAAAAATTAACATCTACTAAATTTCAATTGAACAATTTTAAAAGACAAATTCCTTAATTATTATCTGTCTAATCTTCCTGTATTCTCTCCGATCCAACTTTCAAATAACAGCCACTTCGGATCTTTTTTTTTTTATTATATTTATTGTACTAATTTTTAAATTCTTTCTCATTAATAAGTTGCATTGCACTCAGCCTACCCCTTTTGTCTCTTCTACTTTTTCAGTTGGATTCAATTAATCCAAGTGATAATTTTATTAAATAAATAAATAAAAGAATGAAGTTATTCTCACTCTCTCATGTTATTGACAATCTCACTCATGTAGGTGTAACCCAAGAGTTTATATTTTTTATTTTTATTTCAAACATTATTGTTGTACAAAACATTTTTAGTTTTAGTTTTAGTTTTTTAATTAAACAAAAATTAGTTTTTGTTTTTAAAAAACCCAATGCAACCTTGAATAACAATTTAGAGGTAGAAAAGAGTGGGAATAGTCTTACCCATAAACTTATAATACATTATATGATACGTCACTATTTTAGTCAACATACCAATTTAGCCCTTTTATTTGGATTGAATAACGTTGCTTTTTAAATCTTTTTACTTTAAAAGAGTTTAAATTGCGAATTTGTATAACGAGAGAGATTTAAACTCATACCAAGCCGCCGGTATAGTTTGCCCAATTCTTGAAGCTCATAATTCCATATCCTGTCATTGTCTCTCTTCCACTCTCCCTTAGATACTCTCTCTCTCTCTCTCTCAAACATACACATGCGCACAAAAAAGCAAACACAGTAAGTAAAGTGGTGTGAGGGAAAACAAAAGATAGACTTGACATATGATATTATTTTTATATAAAGTGATTTCTCTATCTCTATATATGTGTATTTATCAAGTTGTTTGATACTGAGTTAATATCCAATGTTATAGTCTCTAAAGAACCCTAATTTTATTTTTTTGGGGGGGTTAATTTAAGGCATTAGTAATGATGAAATATTGAATCACCACCATCAGCCTTCAAAGAATGACTTCATTGAAGCCCTTTTTATCTATAATAGTGTAAGTGGCAAAGTGTGCGTACTGATTGGTATAGTGATGGAGACAAAAGCTTGAAGGCGTTGGCAGGGTGTGTGACTTGGGTTGCCAAATGTATGGGAAGGAATGGCATCTGCCGGCCATAATCTTTTAGAAAAAGTAAATTTTTGAGCATAATATTTAACTATTTTTAAGCTAAAATTAAAGTAAATTTCACACATTAATTTTTGTGAGTCCACGTAAAAATGTATTCTCCACAAAGAGATTAAAATCATGTATTGAATTACTCAAAATCATCATTTTAACATCATCATTTGAAAATGGTAACAAAAACTTGAAACTTGTAAAAAATTTATGTTTCACATTGAATGGATACAAGACTTTTAAAGAATATAATATATATATACACACACACACAATTACCTGAAAAAAGATTTTGCCCTTAGTTTTGTACTACAATGAGTATATGTACAATTTTTTCAAAAGGATTTCTTTATTTAGGAAATAAAGATTGTTTCAAGTACCGATTGTAACACTCTTCTTCAATGGATTCCCAGTTTCACCAATATTTAAGCTACAATGAGGATCCCCTTTTCTTTTCTTAATCTCTCTCCTTGTTTTGCACTACTATACTCTCTATAATACAATCTTTCATCTCTAAATACTAACTTAAAATTAATTCTTTTGCTCCTTATTGGGGACCTAAAAGAATTCAATAACTATGTGGGTTGTAATTGAGATTTTATATTTATTTTATATGTTTTTTTTTGGATTTATTTATTTTATTTAGGAGTTATTTTTATTTTGATATTTTAGAATTTGCCTATAAATATGGACTTAATGTATTGAACTTTTAGACTTTTAACATATTCTCAAATTTCTCTCTCTCTCTCGGATTTCTTTCTTCTTCTCTTTTCTCTTGGTTTCCTCTCTCTCTCACTAGTCTCTAATGTCCCTCTTTTCTCTCCCTTTTCCCCTCCTACATCAGTCCCTTTGCACTAACATAGACTTTTTGCTTTGAGAAAGATAATACATTTCCCCAAAAAAAAATATTTTATGTTCTAAAAAAAAAAAAAAGAAAAAATTGAAAATGCTAACAAAAAATGCATTGAACAGAGCCTTTTTTCTAAAAAAAACAAAATCTCTGAAAGCAATTCCTTTCTAAGAAACAATTTAAAGTAATTTTTTGCATAATGAAAAAGACTAAAAAATACATGTATTTTTAAAATTTTCATCCTTTTCATTCTCTAGAAGCACAAAAAGCAAAAACATATGTATCCAAACAGACCCTTATTAAGAAATTCATCGGTCAAAGCTCAGTACGCACAACTAAATATGCCTCAAAAGTGGTTCAGAGAATTAGAGCTTTAGCATGGATTCTAGAGCTTGCAAGCAGTGAAATAAGGGTCATCATTATAATAGGGCCATTGGCAAGATAAGAGTGGAAATTGACTAACACTACAATATTTACTATTTAGAGTGATTGAACTAAAGATAAAATGGGTTCATACCAATGGAGTATGCAATGACTTTATGAGGGTTAAACTGGCCACTAAGGAAGATTTGTTGTTTCCATTGATTCCCTTTTCCTGTAGTGTGGATATCATTAGGGAAAAACTGGTTGTCTTTTCCCTTGTTGGGGCCCCTGGTAAGGTCTGTGAGCTTCCTCAAAATCTTTAGCCCAGCAATGATCCAAACCAGTATAACACACATTCTAAGAAAGAAAAGGAGATTTTCTGCTTGATCGCCCTTTTAACTTAGGTGGCGCTTGATAACACTTTTTTAAGTACATTTTTGCTTTTTTTGTATAAATAAGTAAAAAAAATTAGTAGTAGTTTTTATTTATTTATTTTACTTTCAAAAGATAATGCACTTTTGTTTCCAACCTTCAGTTGTTAGGCACCCCCCCCCCCCCCCCCCAAAAAAAAAAAAAAAAAAATTTAAACGGGTAGTTTAGAGAAGTTTTATCCAATGGTAGCTTAAATTCCAGTATAATCCATGTTGAACCTTCAACCTCTGGCTCGGAGACACCCTATCCATTTAACCTATGGCTAATAATTTCAAAGCTACGAGCACACTGTTAAGAATGAATTATATAGGTTGGGAGTTGGGAGTTGTTCAATTCATTGATCAGCCATGTTTGGTTGATAGCATATTCTAGTTGCAGGGGGCACAACGAGCAGGACTAGCATTTTTCCCTTTCATAGCAGTCAAAGGCCACCCTGTGAGGAGAGAATCATGTCTTATCACTGCTACTGTAGCTGCATCACAATTTGGTAGCCAACACACAAATAGAACATATATGTATATATTTCAACGTCTAATATTTTGGGATAACAACACAGAAGGGAAACACAACAAAAATTTCAAAATTGTCTTTACTCAAGAAGTCAATCAAAAATGGCACACAGTGCAAGCATTTTTCTCCTCTTGTTTTCCCTTTTTGGTTAGAATTTAATAGAGTTGAAAACAAAAAAACTTCACAGTTTTAAATGCCTTCACTACTGTGCTAGTATGGTATTGCCAACACAAACCACTTTGTTATTCTGTAGTGTTTGTGAAAGGGTTTCTTAAGGTATTTTGAACTTTCCTATTGATCAACACCTCTGGTTCGAATGTAATTCTTTATTTCCAATACCACCACCACTTCATGTTACCCCAACTGCTGGGCCTTATTGAATTCTTCTTTCAAGCTACTTTGATCTTTTCGGTACAAAAACTAGAAATTCAGAGAATCTCTGTACAAGTTCACTAACCAGTAACCCCTAAAACATGCCCCATCTCACTAATAGTTGTGCACATATGTACTATCAGTATTAATTTCAAAGCACCATATAATCCCTGGCTCCCTGCTTCTATGGTTTAACTTTTCTTCTTTTGTTGCTATGTTGAAGAACTTCTCAAAGAAAAAGAAACATCACAAATAACTACAACAAAATTCAGAAACCCCCTGTTACCCAGAAAAAAAATCGCTAGTAGCTATCCCATTAGTTATTTATTTTGATAACAGAAAACTACCAATTTCGTCTTGCTACATCTTTCATGCTTCACATGATTCACAAAAGCAAATTTTATGAGGATTTGACACATTTCCCCACTAATCTATGGTCTAGATCCACCACTGTCTACCAGCAAATCATATCCGTATCAGCTACTAATACTTCATAAAAACTTGCAGATATATGTCCAACACTTCCCCAAAGTAGATATAGTCTGAAAATAATTTTTTAAAATTTTGACATGTATTCGATATTTTGAAGATATTAAAGGACATATGTTTGACATGCCATGAACATTAGGACACTGCATTTCAAAGTTTAGCATCAAAGAATAATTTTGAATAAAAAAAATTACCAATGTTTTCACCATTTAGACTATTTCTTTGAGAAGTAGATTGAGATATAATGAGATTAAATCGAGTTTGGTTCCAAGTCCGCATAGAACATAATTCTCGATTTTTACATGTGAATTATTAGTTAAGACTCTTAGAATCTTTGATGGATTATAAAGAAAAAAAAAGATTGTCATGATATGTGTATAAATCATGGAAAACAATTACTTTTAATTTTTGTATATATATTCAGACATCCATGCGTATTTATTATCATGTCCTTACTAAATTGATATCCATTTTTTTAAAGTATTGTCATACCAATGTGTCCTTATTATGTCATATTTGTACTCCATATCCGAGTCTAGGTTTCATATATGATAATCAAATGAAGCAATTAAACATCCGTTATTCTAAAGAATTGTAGAAATCAGGAATGACTCTTTTCTGTAACACCACTAAGAACTAGTTTTTCCAATCACCAAAAGAGTCTACATGGAATTGCTCCAACACTTGGATTTTTGAATAGCTAGGTATTACGAGCATTTACTCCTTGGGGATCCAAGTTGTGCTATATAGCATGACTTTAGGTACCTAAAACTTCTACCACCAATTATCCTCGAGTCTCAATCCAACTCTGACTTAGTTACATGACCGTGCAAATCCCCCCACCCACCCCAACCCCCCAAAAAATAAAAAGAGAATAAAAAAGCACAAAAGCAACTAAGCATTTTCTTCTATCCAAAATGTAGCAGGAAAACTAGGCTGTTTAGTAGGATCATTTACTTCTTCCTGTTTGGGGTTCCGTCTTTGATAATCCTTGAGATTCAATGATGAAAAGATTTGAGAGGAAATTAAAATAGATTGGAAGAGAGTCAAGAGACAGTATCTCTTCAAAGGGAGATTTCCTGAAGAGATTAGATGTCAATTTTCAGGAAACTCATTTGATGTTAAACTTCACCATACTGATCTCTGTGGCAGAGATATTAGAAAAGATTCAGATTCCTGTGAAAAAGAATGGGAACTGAGTCCAAGTATCTTTAGGTAGCTTGGGAGGATGTTTGACTGTTGTCTAGGTGAAGGGTTTGGGTATGCTCAATCATCTCCATCACATTGGGGATATGTCTTTGAAGTGGATAGGCCCTACTATCTGACAACCTTTCCTTCACATAAGGGCTGGGGGGTGGGAGCACTATTTCATTCGAGTTGTGTAGGACTCAGAGTTGGAGTCGATGGATGCTTTATTTGAGGCTTTGTACGGCAAAACATGGTAACATGGTTAGTTCTTTGGAAAGCCCATGGGAGATAGAGCATGGGCTTTATTGAAAAAACATTTGGAAGGTCAAGGAAACATCCAACATGTCTTTCTTTGTTTGGACAACTTTAGAAGCGATTTTTATTGTGAACGACTTACGAAGGAGGAGAAAGAAATGATTTCTAACTGGTGCTGCATGAGAGGAAAGTTGAAGAAAGCACCAGTCATCTCCTTAGACACTATAAGGTGGCTCAATACATGCAATGCAAATTGTTTCCCCCTTAAGGTGTCTCATGGATAGTACTTTGGTCGGTTAAGGTGGTGTTGACCACTGGCTTTGGGGCTGTGGGAAGAGGGTCAAGAGGCTTGGCAGTTTATGCCTCTGCCTCATTTGTAGTATTTGGCAGGAAAGGAATAAAGGTGCCTCTGAATACAAGGAGATGCTGATCTGCAAGTTGAAGCAAGTGTTGTTGAATTCACTACAACTTTGTACCTTTGCTGATTTTACAGGGGACTTGAGTTGTATAGAAGGATCTTACAACCATTTTTGTTATTTTTAGGTGTTTAGAGTTGTATAGAAGGAGCTTAGGGTCACTCCTGTATAGTTTGTATGTACATGAGTTGTGCTTGTTTTGGTGCTGTCTATAAAACTTTACTGCCACAAAAAAAAGAGTAAATTACATGGACCTCCTATGAGATTTCAGACAATTACAAGGACCTCCCCTGAGATTTCTAAAATAACATTGACATTCTCTATTTTTACTGACAAACTACAAATTACCTCCCTTCCAGCCCAAATTTTTTTTCTTTTCAAAATGACAAAAGCGAACCTTTCTTCTTCTTTTTTTCTTTCTTTTTTTTTTTTAATTTTAATTTTGACCGGTTTTTTCTAACTTTTTTTTTAATTTCAAATAAATATTAATTAAAACCTTCTTTGGCTAAAAAACATAAGTTATTTATCTTAAATTTATTTTTATATAAAATGAAAAATTCCTTGAAAAAAAAGTTAGAAAAAAAAGGTCAAAATTGAAAAAATGAAAAAAAAAAATGAAAAAGATATTTTTGTCATTTTGAAAAAAAAAAAAAGAGGTTCGAGAGGAGGATTTTGTAGTTTGTCAGATAAAATAGGAGATATCAGTGTCATTTTAGAAATCTCAGATGAAGTCATAAAAACTTCAAGGAAGGTTAGTTTAATTTACCCAAAAATAATAATAATAATAGTAATATGATTTTTCTCCTGTTAACAAGAAAAATGCTTTGGGAATGTTATATAGACACTAAAAGTACCTAGCATAAGACAACAAAACCAATAAAAATGCATCACCACCAGCAGGACAAAACTACAAAATTGCATTTTAAACTGTAACGCCCCAAGCCCATTGTCCTAATAATCTGGAGAGGCTTGTGGTATCTTATATACTACTACTCCCACCCAGCTAATGTAGGATAGAAGTATCATATTCTCTCCACCTTTGAACCACACGTCCTCATGGGGTAGATTTGGATCCCTCCCAGCTACCTATTAAGCGGACACTCTAGGGACTTCTACCCTCTAGCAATGAGCTCTGATATCACAAATGTAACGCTTCAAGTCCACTGTCCTAAGTCCTAACAACTTGGAGAGCCCACAAATTATGACTCAAAAGCTTAAGCCTAAGTTGTTAGTAGCAAGCTTTGTGGTATCTTATATACCAATCATACTACTTCCACCCAACCAATGTGGGACAAAAGTATTGTTGGAAAATGGGTTTTTGAGCATCATAATTAGTTATCTTTGAGCTAATATTAAAGTGGGTCCACATGGGAATATGTTTTTCTTCATGAAGAGATTAAGATTATACATTGGGTTGCTCAAAACCATTAAGAAGTGAATGAGAAATTACCTCCAAACATCACAACTTGAAAATGGTAACAAAAGCTTGAAACTTGTGAAAAAACTTGTGTCCCACATAGGATGGGTATAAAGCTTTTAAAGAGTATATATACACTTACCTTGGAGGAGGGTTTAGGCCCCAAGTTTTGTGCATGGGGGAGGACCTAAGCAAATGCTTGGACCACCACACACGCAAGCGCACTGTTACGCCGCCCCAAAACTGGGCCAGGTCGGGTTCAGGTTCGGGCTTGGCCCTCGTATATATATCTTTTTGGAGAAAATTAATTTAAATAATTTTTCATTAAACGCTGTCGTTTTGTTACTGTTAAAAACAAATCAAAAAGCTTCCGTTTAGTTACTCGACTAATTAAAACAAAAAACGTCACCGTTCTGCGAATACCTTTTTTGCTTTTGGTTTAAATCTAAAACGACGTCATTTTGCAATTGCGTTGGTTTGAATTTTAACTGAACAATCGTCTTTTTCATGGGCGACTATGTCTGTTCACCATAAACAGACACAACGGAACCTTCGTGCCTGTACCAAATAGGCACGAAGAAGTCTATAAATACACACCCATTCATTGCATATAGATTCATTCCGAAATATACATTCTGTGCATCAGTTTTGAGAGAGTTTCAAGTCACTGTCTGGTTCGTTGTGTACTGAAGTTTGAGTGCTTTATCTTCAAGTGCGTTGGTCATTGTATCCTGGGAGACAGACGACTAAGAGCTTGTAAGCACCATTGCGAGGGCCGTAATTCGTCTGAAGGACATTGTGTTAAACACAAGCCTTGATCCTCTTCAGTTTTTTTCCAGTTTCTGTAAGTGTTTACAGGTTTTATTTTTCTTATACTATAATCTATGATTTTACAGTATTCTATTCCTATTTTAAAAATTTATTCTATTGTTTTCCTTTTAAAACCATTTTCTGTTTTCTGTAAAACTAAAAACAACAGATTTTGTTTTCTTAAAACAGTTTCTGATTTTCCTTTCATTTGGCAAAACTAAGTTAATAAATTCAGATTAACAATTATCACACAAACATTCTTCCTAGATTGTCAATCCTGGAAATAAATTTAAGCAGTGGAAGCAAAATGCAAACAGAAAAGCATAATATTTGATTGATTCTGTAGTGACCTCTGCAACTGCATTACCTAGCAATTATATACCTAGCAATTATACCAAATAATTATTCATATTGGAATTACAACACAACACAAAGTCCTTAATTTCCACAAAAGATTGCAATAGAATAAACAGGTGCATTTTTATGTGTCACTACAATCTTTACTTGGCAAAACTCAGTAGGATAAACAGGAAACTAAAAACAACATGGCCAAGAGGATGGGTAATCTATGTATACCTCAGCACAAAAAAAAAAGAAAAAAGAAAAAAGAAAAAAAGAGAAAAAAGCTTACACATGTACTGCTTTCCAGAAGATGTCTCAGAATTTTAGAATTACTTTGACATAGTGTTCCTCCTGTAAGAGAGAGAAAAAAAGGTCTTTAACATACGCAACCCCATGGATTCATAATTTAGAGACTGATCCTTTACCCTAAATATTTTATTTGCAAGATCCTATAATTCACATTCAAATAAGAAGGCAAAGAATATTTTGAAGAGACAAATTTTTCCTTGTGTGTGTGAGTGTGGGAGGGGGGTATTTAAATGGACGCTTTGCACTGGTTTTCTAATCTAAAAATATGGTTATTTTTGCTTTTTTATTGAAGAATTAAATCATAGAAGAATATCAGTGATATTCAGAAATTACAGAGTTCTTGGCAAAAATAAAATTGCAACTTCATTTGAATATATGTCATGTCAACTTTACACTAAAAAAATAATTAGGCTAAATTTATTAATCACCACAACAAAACTGAACAATAAATGGAATTAGAGCCAACGTTTTTCTTGGCCCAAAGAAGAATAAAGAAAAGCCAGAAATTGGGCAAGTTTTTCTCCGCCAGTATTTCCTTTTTTCCTTGCCAGCCAAGAATAACCGGTTGCCTCTTTTGCCCCAATAAAGTGAGAAACCTGAGCAACCATTAATTTGCTTCTGTTTCTGACGAGCTGAGAAAATTCTTCTAATAACTTGATCCACTGTTTAAATGGTCAAACAAAAACAACAAAAAAGTGGGGGGAGGTGGGTGATGACCTGAGGCATTGACTCTATGAGCAGGAGTTGAAGAACCTTGGGTTCCAAAAGAATAAAACAAATAGAAGTGACAAGATTTTCAGCTTGCTAACAGATTTGACCTGAAACCGACCTAAACCCATATTTATTTATTGATAGCTAAATCACACGCACACAATTTGCCCCTTAAGGGGACCTGAACCCTCAACCTCCCATATGGGGAGGTGGAAGAGATACTAACCAAGCTAGAACTTGTTGGTGACCTAAACCCAAATTCTGAGAAGGCAAAAGTCCAAAACCTGTCGAAGTTATATTCATACAATCATAGATTGACCCCATATCAAAATTTTATAAATTATATTGATTTCTGATGTTATATAATTACAAATCTAATTCATAGAATAAGATAGATATAACCGTTATATTTTCATTTTCTATATTTGTAGTTATGTATTACCATTTTACAAAAAATGCAAACAAACCAAATTGATATTCGGACAATAAATCTGACAAACTGATATTCAGACAATAAATCTTACTCTAAACCCGATTAAATCAGTCTCATACATGGTTGGATTAAGAGGTTGGACAAAAATGACCACATTTGAGTATTTCCCATGGCAAAAAATAGCATTCCCAGAAAAAAGATGTAAACTCTGTGATCTTCAGAGGGTTAAGGGTTCAAGCTTGAAGCTCTTGTACCTCTGGGAGAATGCGGCTCCTCGTCATTAAGCTGATATTGTAAGATTTCCATTCTAATTAAATATTGAATAAATAAACAACAGCAAGCAGGAAGCCTTAAATCATACAATCCCTAAGGCATCATAAGCAAGTTCCCTGAGATCTGAGCAGCAAAACCAAAAAGTAAAAAATGATAACTTAAATAAGAGGACAGCTAGTCCGGAAATCTGAACCATGATGTTAATCCTGAAGTTGACAAACTACACTGTTTGACTATCAAGAGGCTCCCATTATCAGTTAATTTCAGATAATGAATCTCAATTACTAAACGATCATGTACCTTGACTGTAGCTTCACAAACAAATTTTGCATTGACAGGATGGGGCTCCAGAAGGTAAACATCCTCAGTTGGCATATACAATAAACCTCACTTGAGCAGTAACTTCCGGGTGAAGCTTCAGCTCTGCAATATATTCACCTGTTTCTCGGATCTCTGGAAGAGAAACAATGCGTTTGTCCACATCCCTGCAGGAAAAAATACAGAGCAGGAAATAAGATTTAAGAATGAAATTAAATTGTCACAGAGAAATTTCATAACCGATTCTCTAAGCTGTTATGTATTCTGTGTTTAGAGTCATATAGAACCCAAACTGCTTGATGAATGACCAAAAAATTGTGGCTGTCAGAATGAGATTAACCATTTGGGAGAAAAAAAGTGTTCATATGGTATAACAATGAAAATGGTCTTTATCCAAGTGGTGGCCAACAGAAAGAACTAATCTAAAAGGATCCAGGAAAGGGCATCACACTGAATGCCAACATATTTTTCCCCAGCCTTGTTTGTAAAATCCAGATATAACACAAAAGAGCAACATCTTGACAGTATTCATCTATTTAATGAAATCAAACTGACTGTAAATGAACTCACTGTTCTATCAGGTTTTTCAACGTGCAGGCAAGTTGCAACATTGAATACAAATACAGGATTTGGAACTATAGGGCAACTGGCAAGCGAAGTGCAAAAATTGATAGTCCGGTGAAAAAAATTGAAAATGTTGTGAATTTCTTGGTAATGAGAATTTAGCACAAATAATTAATAAAGTTTTCAAGAATGATAGAAAAGATGTGTAACCTGACTCTCAGTATCTAGCTCTTTTATAATTTTGCAGAAGAATTTTTGGAAACTGTTTGCAATAATCATAAATATTTTGTAAGTGCTGAATTATGCAAGAGATTAATATGCATACAGTTCATAAATAAGTCATATAAGATTTAGGAATTTTTAGAGTTCAGGAATTTTGTGGCAATGCTTGTAACAGTAACATATATGGGAAGCTTGCATACATGCATATAATAGAAGAAAATACCTCTGAAGCTGTGCCTTGATTATGTCAACAAGATCTTGAGCAGTAACACTGCCAGAACAAGTCCACATCAGAAATGATATGCAAATAATAGACAAACTAATTGCTAATATTGTGCTAAATCAAACTCACGTTCCAAATATTTGTTTTCCTTTCCCACCCTTGCGCTTCACCTTGAAAGCTCCAACAGTTTCAAATACTATAGCAAGTTGTTGAGCCTCTTCTTTTACCTGGATATGAGAAAATATAAACTAAGCCTAATATATCTTACAAAGCCATTTAGCACTAACAATGAAAATCATAGAAACACAAAGATTTATCGGGCATTTGGACACGACAGAGAAGAAAAATCACTGCATTTCATTTTTAGTGGAATCTTGAGACTTAAGGCATATATCAATCCCTTAGAATGGGTCCGGGGGCCCGGCATGGGCGTTCTATAAAATAGAGACGTGAACTGAAATGATTAAGAGGAAAAAGAAAAAAATGCCACTATTTTGAAATGTTGTGAAAAAACAAAAAAAGGTTCATTAAAAAGTAGTAAATATTAATCGTGGGCCTTAAGAAGAAGAGCTAGAAGCCCTCCCAGTATAGAAATTATGTAATACCACATTTTGATAAGGGGGTCATGATGAGGAGAATCTTGGGTAACACAGTAATGGTATGCTTCTTCCCTTTCTACTATTACGAACATGAAATATACTGCTAAGATGATTAGCAGGATACAGAATGGTAAAGCAAAATTTCTAAAATTCATGCCCTTAGAATATGCTTTTGATATGTTCCAAAGGACTTCTATCACAAGATCTAAGCCACCTGAATAGATAAAGCACACAATGACAAAGTCAGAAACATAAATTGTTCTTTTACATAACCAAAATGAATATGGACTTAAACTTGGGAGAAATCAACCAAACATACTACAAAGAGCAATATTTAAAGTCATATCTATAACAATATGATCATTATATCAAATGTATAATCTCAAAGCTTTTTTTTTGGAGAGGGGGCACAGATAAAAAATTCATGATTACCCGTCTTTTCTCAGCCTCTATTCTCTCTCCTTCCATCTGCATTTCCCTGGAAGGAAAGAAACAGGAAAATGGCATAAGCATTTGATCCAAACAAATTTCAACCAATACTATGATACGTGCATGTATCACACAAGACTGCCATTAACCATCTCTATACAGTCATACTATGTAATAACATGCAGTCTAACCATATGGTTATGTGTACATCCACACAGAGTCAGTCCATCTCTAAGGAAGCAACAGTATGTACTGTTTTCCAATAGCTGAAAGCAATGCGCTCTTACAAGATCATTAAAGCATTTAGAGCTTGTGTGTTACATACACGACAACAGCACTAGCACAGGTTTGTGTCAAACATGGATGCAAGGTGTTTGACCCAGGCCCTAAAAAATAACATAAATCACAACATTGGTGTTGGTAACTTAAATGGTGTCTGATACAAAAATTGTCCCTCGGCAAACATTGGAAGAGAACATTCCTTGTCATGTAACTTCTTGGAGAAGACCCTCAGAAATAACATGAACCACAACATAGGTGTTGGTAACTTAAATGGTGTCTGATGTAAAATTGTCCCTCAGCAAACATTGGAAGAAAACATCCTTGTCACCTATCACTTCTTGGAGATTATATCACGAAAAAATGGTTTAGGAATTCTCATTAAATTGCAGTTTGATGTATTTGTAATAAAACTGTTCTTGCTATCAAAAACGAAGAAAAAAAAATGCTGTCTTAGACGCATGTTGATAATGTACTATGACAAAACAATACAATATACAGGGTAATCTTTAATTTAGTGAAGTGCATATGAGTTAATAATTCAAATATATATATATATATATATATATATTGATCGATAACAATTTCTTTGTATTAATCACAAGGGGCCCAGGAAAGGCACCCCACACTATACAAAGAAAGGAGACCGACTACAAAAAGTCAAAGCCTAAGATGCCCCAAAAACTCCATAAGCCTATCTAAATACATAGGAAACTCTTCCTTAATCCAAAAAAAAAAGTTTTCAAAAAGTATATTTCAACTTCCACGGGGGAGATTCCACCCCTTTAAACATTCTACAATTCCTCTCTCTCCAAATGCACCAAACAAGACAAATGCGAGCCGTGGTGCATGCAATCTTCAGCTCCTTTCTCATTTTCTTACATTTCCAACCCAAAAACGGTTATTTCACCCTGACTGGCATAACCCACGAGCAACCAAAAATGCTAAAGAGCTTCCAAACATCCCACTCTAATTTGCAATGCAATAATCTAATAAGCACGGATACGGGACACAGATACGACATCACACGGACATGCAAACACGACATTTCTAAAAAAAGTAAGACACAAATACGTCAGGTACATGTTAAATATATATATATATATATATTTATATTTTTTACATGACCATAAAATAAAAACTTAATATTATTTCAATTAAAATAAGCATAAAAACACATAAATGGCAAAAATATTATTAAGATACTAAAATAACAAAATTATTAAATAAAAATTTAAAAATTTATTCATTTAATTATCAAAATCCATGATTCAAGTTCCAAAAAAAATTTACTAAGTACTACATAAAACATTTATATGCATATATATAACAAAAAAAAAAAAAACAAGGGAGAGGAGAAAAGAAGGGGATAAAAAAAAGAAAAGAAAATGCATCCGGAACGTGTTCGAAATTTAGAAAAAATACAAAATTTGGACACTTTTTTTGTGTGCCCGACACATGTCCAGAAAGTGTTTGAAAGTGTTGATGTCTGACACATCTCTGACACAGACACGTAACTCAAAATAGAGCACCCATGCTTCATAGCTAATAGTAAATAATCCATTGTTTCCTCCTTTTCTTTGCATAAAACACATCAACTTGGAAGTGATAACCACTCCACTTCAAATTGTCTACTGTCAAAATAACTCCCCATGTCGTCTCCCGAGCCAAAAAAAAAAACAACTTTCTTTGGAACTCTAGACTTTCAAATGAACTGTCATAGAAAGGAGGATACCTCTCCGTCCACCAAATTCCTATAGAATGACCAAATCGAGAAGGATCCATCCACACTTCCTTTCCAACTAATCCCATCCAATCTATCATCCCCTAATTCTACCTTACTCAAAAAAGCCAATGGCACATCTACCTCTCCAACCTCCCAATCAAAAAAATGTCTCCTAAACTTCAGACTCCCAACTTTGCTACCTCCCACAAGCTCAATGCAATCCGCCACTAAAGCCTCCTTATCCAAAGTGATACCAAAAAGATTTGGGAACTTGAAATTTTTGTCATGGAAGGTGAGGGGCGTGAATGACCTAGATAAAAGAGCCGTTATTAAAGGTATATTAAAAGGGTGAAAGCCAACTCTTGTGTGTCTTCGAGAAACCAAGGTGCATGAGATTTCTCATGGATTTGTTAGGAGTCAGTGGAGTGCGAGATGGGTGGAGTGGAGATATTTGGCAACAAGAGATACAGCAGGGGGCAATCCTGCTTATGTGGGACTCTAGAGTTTTTAAGGGGATAAATCATTGGGAAGGACAATTTTTTCTATCATGTAGACTGGAATTAGAATCAGACAACAGTTATTAGGTATTCATAGGTGTTTATGGGCCAACTATTGAAAATGATCGAGGAGCTTTTTGAGAGGAATTGAATATGGAAACGCATGGGGTGCTGAATTGTGGGTGATTGGTGGATTTTTTAACATGGTCAGGTTTCCTTATGAGAGGAAAGGTGCAGGAAGGCTAACGAAGGGCATAAGGGCCTTCTCGGATTTTATCGAAGGGAGAAGGTTGGTGGACTTTTATGACTTCCCCGCATTTCTTTTTTGGGTTCTTTGACAAAAGATCCTCAAATATGTTGGTAATTAAGATGGGTCCAAGTCCATTCATTTTAACCCCAAAAGTCTCTCATTTTTTGTGACTAAAATACCCCTCCCTTACTATATAAAGCCTCCATCTCCATAACTACCTCCCAAAAATTAAGGAAGTGTTTCAAAAAAAAAATTCATATATCAAAATTTAATAACTTAAAAATTATAAATCTATTTTTAATAAAATTTATATTTGTGGGCTCTAAAAATCAAAATCTATCAAACAAGATCCATATTGCATGTAAAATTTTGGAAAAAAAAATTTGCGGCAAACAGTGAAATTTCATCTAGTGAAACATTGAAATTTCATTGTTTATAAAGATACAACTCTTGTAGAGAATATAAGTATATAACCTTATACCAGCGTTGAAATTAGGCTACTCCAACTTAAACCCCCTTATCTTTAAGAATGTTATTGATTTACAGCAAAAAATTGTTTGAGGTAGAGTGTACCAATGATGACATTCCAAATTGAAGAGAATTTCCAGCCCTTCGACCCTGTTTTCTATCGCTTTTTGAGTCTATTTATCGGCAAAAGAAGCCACCTTGCCATCAACCATGCCCATATGAAGCATTAACTTCTTAAGGCATATGGTCTGCTCGCGACATCTCAATAAGGAGTGATCAACAAAGTTCAAGAATTTATCTCTATTTTTTTGAATATTGTGATAGTTTGCAAAGTATGATAGATTGAAATCCAGAATAGGGTATGAAGTCCATGTATGTAACCATGTTTTGGATGAGACACTAGTTCAGGTAGCTTGTCTTGTAGGAAGAAAAGACACGTTTTTACTATTAGACTTTTTTTTACTATAAAGTATAAGCAAAAAATTTAAATTTACTTCATGGACAATCAATTCTTGAAAAACATTAGATCATATCACTTCTTGAGATAAATCAATGAAATTTCACTGTTTTACCTATTCCATTCATTTATTTCAATAAATGATTATGCTTAATGAGAGAGCAAGATGACTCTAAATTTTTGTTTTAATATACCAGATTACAAATAAGGAAGTTTCGGTGCTGGGGTCTCATTATACTGCATTTAATAAAGGTAAATTTATAACCACAGTTGGCCAAGTGATTTCTTCTCATGTGAAAGAAGAAAAAAATAAAAGGATAGAAGAAATGATGAATAAGAGACAGCATTCGCATGGGTAAAGATCATACCACATAAACACTTGGCTTGGCTAAAGTGGTGAAGAGAAAAGCTAAACATAAGAAACTAAGAGAAATGGCTTGCTGACCTAAGATACTGGCAGTAAAATACACATAGGCAAAGATCATACCACATAAACACTTGGCTAGGCTAAAGTGGTGAAGAGAAATGGCTTGCTGACCTAGCAGTAAAATACATATAGGCAAAGATCATACACTGAAGGCCTAATCAATAGTGATATAGACAGAGGTAAAAAGAGAAGAGAGAAAGAGGCGAGGAGCTATAAAGGAAGAGTTGGATAGCTCTGTGGGTGTTGGGTTCATGGCAATTTTTGCAGTTTCAGGAAGTGTAGCTCTCCTTGCTCTTCAAGTTCACAAGCATCTCCTCTCAGACTTCATGAAAAATATTGAATTTTAATTGGGTAATATATCATGGTGGTTGATATAATAAGCCCGAAGGAGCCACAAAACCCTATACCTTTGTCATATCTGTCTAAAACTCAAGATCTGGAAGCAAATGCCCTCAATCGACACTAGAAGTTACAACATAATTTGAATAACGATAAGATCTTAGAAATATAAGTAACGTCAATACTCGCATATGATCAAATCCTTGAATGATGCTTGCAAAAGAAGGCTAATAAATACATGAAACCCTGAGACCAAACCAAAAAAGGGAAAATTCCAGATCTCTAATATAAACTTGAATTTGAAGCACATCGTTTTGGGATCCCCATACTTCTAGAGAGAGAAAGTCGAGGCCGCAGCGTCACCCCTTTCCTCACTCCTCCCCCGCCTCAACTACCACCGCATTCTGCCCCTACATCCAAGGAGGTCTCCTCTTCCATATGTTTCTTGGCATTACAAACGATCTTGTTGAGATCGGTGGCAGCTTCAAGTCTGGTTTTTAGATTTTCTATGTCAACAAAGCTGAGATCTCTAGATACTAGTTAAATGGGTAAAATCATCATTTTAAAAATAAATATGTGCCACCTCATCATCATTGGACTTGAACTCAAAAACAAAATTGATCAACTGTACTTATAATAAAAAAGAGTTTAAGCTTTTCCTCACTCTCCAAATATGTCCATCCAGGGGACTTCTCACTAATTATCCCTTCTTTTTTTCACGTCTATCTTTATTGACAGTGAGATATGATATTTCCTGACACTGAAATACTGCCTGGCACATTTCTTTGGCATGTGAGACTTCCAAAAAGTTGTCTAGACTCTAGAGCTGCATGTTCCACTCTAATTACAACACAAAAAAGAATAATGCTCATTTGAGTAGACGGATGGAACAAATTTCATGCAGCCAACCTCATATAGTTGTGGTAAGTTGGACTGAATCAAGTTGAGTCAAGTTTCTCCAAAAATAAAAAATCTTCCAATCAAAAAATGCTAAATGTTTTCAAGAAGCTTCTCAAGTACAATGAGATGAGCTGCAAAACATACGTGCAAAATTTTGAATTACCATCTACTCCATGAAGTCTGGTAATATAGTAACAATTAAAATGTTGTTCCTTTACCGCACCATCCTAAGGAGACCAAAAGAAAAAAAATATTAATGGACCGTTCATGGTCTCTTCAGTCCTGTTGAGCTACCCACAGTGTAGTTAAAGGCAAAAGGCACCCCTAAGAGTTAAGGCACTAAATTCTCACATTACCCGAAAAACAAGGCTACAAAAAAGCGCTAACCTGAGTGAAACAAAGTGCTAACTAATAAAAATAATCAAAAATATATAGTACACATTAGAAGTTAATTCATTCTAAATGAAATAATATCTTATCATTATAATAACACTAAAAAGTTCAATCTAAAAATTACATATAACATATATAAGTGAAATAACCATTTTAAGCTTTAGTGCTTTTTTTTTCCAGAAATTAATGCAAGTCTTATTTACTAGTCCTAATAATATAAAAGATATTACGGATCCAATCTCATAGACATCTAAACTAATTCTCAAAAAATAAAGCTTATGTTGGGAAGACTTCCCATATAGGCAACCAATTTGGTTGATGGAAGGAAGATGTTTCATAGTAGGCAGACTTAGATTTTGTGAAGAATGATGATAGTTAGTTGGTTATAAGCGATGAAACGTCAATCCTTACTTAAAATTTTTATGTGTTGGAAATGTTACTTTCTCCAAAACTTTGAATTTTTTCCGACATCTCAAATAATTTAACTGTTTATTAGGCTAGTTTTATGTTTGATAATAATACTATTATTACTATAATAGATCAGACAACAATACTTCTAAACTCCAATTATGTTCTTTTATATTGACCTAAAGGTCACAGGTTTGAGTCGCAGAAACAACCTCTCCGCTTGCAGAGGTAAGACTGGGTACATTCAACCCTCCCCAGACTCCGTAGTGGCAGAAGCCTCATGCAATGGGTTTGCCCTTTATATTGACATGCCTTTTACAAAATTGCTAAATAAGTGAAATACTATAAACCTAAGGGGCATACAAGTAAAATACGTTACAATTAAAAAGGTCATAACTTGGTCGCCTCTTGCATTGCTTAAGGTGATCGCCTAAGCGTCGCCTCTTTAAAGACGCCCAGCCTAGAACATTTTAAGGCGATATTACTGAAAATCGCCTAGGCGACGAGACGATTGCCTTTGATAACACTAATCACCCGTAACATCATTACAAATAATTGAAGGTAACACAATTATTATATTATTTTCCCAAAGGACCATGAGACCTAGCTCAACCAAAGGGCCTAAGTATGAAGGTGTATACAAAAGGGGATCCTCATTTTTTGTTCACTTCTATTGTTGTATGTTACCAAGTGTCATTGTGATTAATCAAAAAAAAAAAAATTTTAAAATAGTTCATAAAAATCAGCACCTCAAAGAGCTTAAGTGAGAGAGAAAAAAAAAAAAAAAAAACTTAAATTTTAATGCTTTACCCATATGAGCAACAGCCAACGGCATCTAACCATGATGCCATTAAAAATAAAAAGTAATTATAATAGCCCTTGCTGGTCAAAGCAAAAATACAAAGGGAAGACTATGCATCTAGTGGCAATGCATTTGTGTTTCATTGCTTGAGGTTTGCAAGGTATTATTCATTTTATATCTCTTCAATAACTCCATAAATTTTTGGAAAAAATAGTAAAAAGTCTCTAAAATAAAATTTTCAATCCGAAAAATTCATGATATATTTTTTCTATCTAAAAAGTCTAAAAATGAAACTTTCACTGTTGTCAAAGGTGACCAGGCGCTCGCCTAGGCAAGGTTGAGGAGTAACGCCTCAACACACTTCAGGCGAAGCGATTTTAATAAGGCGCTCGCCTTGACTAAGGCTAAAGGTGTTGAGGCGAGAGCCTCATTAACTGAAACTTATTTTACTTGAATGTACTCATGTTTCTTGTCTTGTTGTTTGAGGATTAAAGCTATTTTTGTTTGGACAATATTTAACCAAAATAAAAGTAGTAAAAAGGGAAAAAAAAGTTTGGAATAGTCTCTTAAAACTTAATTATCTTATGTTATCTTTTATATTAATTTTTTTAGTATTAAAAGAGGATTATTACATAAAATATTGTTTAACTTAGAATAAATGAACCTTTAATATATAATATATATTTTTAATTATTTTTATAAGTTAGCGCCTTGCTTCATTCAGGTTAGCGCTTTTTTGTCACCTCGTTTTTCAGGCAATATAGGACTTTAGTGCCTTGAAGGTGACTTTCACCTTTAACTACACTAGAAACTTTTTATACAAAATAGTCCAATTGTTAACTTACATCTTAACACCGTTAAAAAATATTACTGATTATACTAAAATGACCTTCAAGATACATTTTAGAAAAAAAATATTATAAAATATATAAAATAAAATTTTTAATCCAAAAAAAGTATAACATTTTATAAAGTAAAAATTTATTTTTTAAGCATTCTAGATAAATAAAAAATGTTATTTTTTTTTATTGAAGAATTTGTTATATTTATTATTTAGTATTTTTTAAAATATATCTTGAAGGTTATTTTAGTCTAATCAATAATATTTTTTAACGATGTTAAAATAGAAATTAATAATTGAACTTTTTTGTATTAAAAGTTTCTTTTTTGGATCTTTTAGATAAAAAAAAAATTGTATCATGGGCTTTTTGGATTGAAAAAATTATTTTAAAGACCTTTTAGTATTTTTCCCTAAATTTTTTAATAAGTTCAATAACACTAACAATTATTTAAGGACTAGAACAAACTGGTCAGTCCAACTGCCTAGACCGTCAACCACTCAGGTTTCCGGGTTTCAAATTCCTCATAACCATTGCACTCCAAAAACTGCTTTAGATTTTGACACTTGTTTGGGCTGGCCAGATAAACTGTCAACCTGTTTAACCATTTACAGTTTTATGAAACCAGGTGGGTTTTGAGCAGTATTTAGTAAATGCTTGGAAATAGTGGTTATTCCCACCTCATAATGCTGGCTCACTCCCATTGTTGTACGTCAAAGGCACAGCAAACCCAATAAGTTAAAAAGGCATCATGTTGCTACCTCTTATTCCTCCCTTTCTCTCTTCATATATGTCAGTTGTGAGTATGTGTGTGTATATGTATATATATCTTCCTTTGTCTATTTGATGACTGAACCAAAGATTGTTCAGGTTCCTACAGTGGCTTTTGATTTTACAGTATTTGCAAATGTTATGACTTACACCATGGATGGTTAATATGCAAATTAACTATTCTTCAAAGATTTTCCTTATTTTTTTATTCCAAATAAAAAAAAGGGTACTTTTCATTTTTACTTATAAAAGAAAAGAGTACATTTCATTTTTAAATTAAATTGATGTAGGTTTTTTTATTTTTATTTTTTGATAAGTGAAATTGATGTGGTTATTAACAAAGAAATTCATATTTTCAGATTTCATCTTCAATAAGAACTAGGAATTGAAATTGGAACCATGAATTTGGTTCATCTAATGTCAGATTATTCTTAATTTAAAAATTGAAACTTTGGTAGCTTTTAATGAAATATATTACTTATCAAAAAAAATTAAACATCAAATGGCTTTCTTTTACTGTTAAATTCAATTATCCAGCACTAGTTATAAACTATAAAGCACGGACACTCTACTTTACCTCACATAGGCGTGTCGGACATGGGCACACTCGGACACGTCTCGGACACACGAAAAAAGAGTGTCTAATTTTTCTGAGTTTCGAATATGTCCCAAACACGTTTTTTGATTTTGATTTGATTTTTTATTTTTGGGATTTTTTTTTGAATTTTTCCCTCTTTTTTCTCCTCTTCCTCTCCACTATTTTTTTATACTCACACACACACAAATATATATATATATATATATATATAGTAGTTAACAAATTTGTTTTGAAATTTGAATTATGAAAGTTGATTATTAAATGAAATTCTTAAAATTTTATTTAATGACTTTTTTATTTTGATATATTAATAATATTTACATAATTTGTGTATTTTTATGCCAATTTTGATTGAAATAATATTATTTTTTTATTACTCCCTCCGTCCCAAAATGATAATTCCTTTTGGGTATTCTAACTTTTTTGGAAGTATTGTTTTATTATTTTGAAACTATTTAAATTTTTCATATTGTCCTCATTTAATTGTAAATCATGTTTACATTAGATGTAATAAATGGTAGTTTTGAAAATTTATAACTTAAAAGTACGTTAACTTTTCAAATAAAACTCTTAAAATGAATAGTGATAAAAGACTCTTAAAATGGGACGGAAGGAGTATATAGTCATATAAAAATATATATTCAACGTGTCCTCAGCATTTCGGTGTCTTACCTTTTTGAAAAATATTATATCCGCAAGTCCATATTGTGTCATATCCATGTCCCGTGTCCGTGTTTCTTAGGTTCCTAAAGATTAGAAAATCTAAATGATTTTTTTTTAAATTTAATATTTGAATATACTTCATTCTTTTTTTTAGTTTTATGATGTCATGGTTCAATTCCAGTTAGCCTAATGGTTGAAACAATACCAGTTAACCTGGTCATTTTTCAGGTTCGATGCGTGGGTTTCAAAACATTGCATAGGAATGAGTTTTTATTTGCTGAGAAAACTGAACTGCAAAAGTTATGATTCTGTAGAAGTATCATTCAGTAGTAAAACCAAACCAAATCCCAATTGCCATTACACAAACAATATTAACAGCAAGTCTACTAAATTGGGATCCTTCAATCGTGAATCCATTAAGACTTAATCTACCCCTACCCCAACAATAATGAAGCCCACAAACTCACAATGCAGCTGACAAGAGGCAGCAAAATCCAGAAATAAATAGCATCCACTATGGAAATGAATTTGAACAAAGTACATTTCATCAACCACCTGCTACTCACTACCCACCAAACTCCTTTGAAGGGTTAGACAATTTAACACAATTACTGCAAACATTTCAACAAACAGGTTGCTTACCCTATGAACAAAAGATAAATTGACCCATTGAACAGAAAGCAAAAGCATTTTTTGGCTAACTATGTTCGAAAAAACTCCACGCAACAAATTCACAAAAACCATGCTTGGAGACCAAATCTATGCACAACAAGAATGCACAAAAGACAACAGAAATCAAACACAATTTGCAGATGAAATTGGTTTAATGGTAAAATTACTTGAGAAGAATGGGGGTTACGATCTGGGCCTTGCCCATGGGAAGTAGAAAGTTCCTGTAAAACCCAGCTTTCACGTCCAGAAGTTGCCCTTTATTTCCCAAATACTCCACATCCTCCTTCAGTATTATCTAACCCACCACCACCAATCACCACAACAAACCCATTAGAATTTAAGCATATAAATGATGATGATACAAATGTAAGCAAAAACAGACGAACCCATTTCATGTTCTATAGAAATATATTCTTTACCTTCCTTGTCTTCTTGGCTTTCTTCTGAGCCACCACTACCATGACTGAGCCTCTGTCTGAGACTTTGGCGCTCTCATTCATGTTTCCTAAGCTATGACTATGAAACCAAGAGGAACAACTCCATGACAGACTCGCTGCTGTAGATGCCATTGCCACAGATCGCTCACTGCACTCCCCTCAGGTCGGGACTCTTTTCCCTGTTCTTACAATCTTATCTGCAGTGCGTTTTGTTATGTTCAAGGAACAGAAAAGCCAATAAAATGCTAGTGTCACTGTGATCGTTTCAGCTAAGGTTAACGGCCGTGACCATTTTTGGATCACAGGACACAACCCTTTGCGGAGGTGGTGTGTGGTTTGCTGGCAGTTTAGTATACATTTTGAGTAATCAATCAGAGCCCGTATCCTCTGGAGCGGCCACCCAAAATTGGAGATTTTTTTTTTCTACTAAAACTTTATTAAAATTTAAAAAAAAAAATTTTAAGAGAGAAGAGAAAAAAAATTGTTTTAAAGTTTTGAAAAGAAAAAAAATAAAAAAAATAATTTAAAAAGGAAGAGAAAATAAATAATAAAAGAAAATATTTATATTCACCTTATTAATATTCAAAATAGAAATGAAAAGAAAATTATAATCTCTTAGTAAAAATTAAAAAAATATATATATATAAACTATTTTACAATTATACCATTCTGTCCTAAATTTTAACTCATGCATTTAAGGATAATTTTATATTTAAAAAAAATTATTAAAAAAATTTTCTTTCTTTTCAAAACTATCTTCTTCTTTTTTTGGAGAAATCAGAGAAACGAGACTAAAAAATTCAAATATTTTTCTTTTGGAGATTCTTTCCAATATCAAATCTCTTTTATTTTTGGAGATACTAAAGAAACAAGTCTAAAGACTCAAACTTTGTTTTCTAAATTTTTTTTTTTCTCCATCAAACAAATTGATTCTGCACTTTTCGGCTCGCAATAAATTTGGGCTCCGAGACTGTAGAACAGTCAAAAAGGAGATAAGAGGACTACCAAATTAGCTCCGACGGTAGTCGCTCTGATGCTTAAATAAGTAAACGGAATTGAAAAGACTGTATTTAAAGCCAAAGAATGAGCATGAAAATAAAGCGTACCTTTAGCGTTTAATTTATAGGTCGTGACTTTCCTAAGTTGATTAGGATTTGAAGTCATGAA
The DNA here is from genome assembly GCA_008638375.1 of Nyssa sinensis. Classification (NCBI taxonomy): domain Eukaryota; kingdom Viridiplantae; phylum Streptophyta; class Magnoliopsida; order Cornales; family Nyssaceae; genus Nyssa; species Nyssa sinensis. The sequence continues at coordinate 15,251,738 of CM018034.1, forward strand.
AGTAGGGATTTGATCACCGGAGATAGTAGTTTCCTTGTTGGATATTGCACCATAGATAGAGATGAACATGTATAACAGTTTCCTTGTCGAAGACTGTTTTCTTATTCCCTGCTCGGCAGCCGCTAAGGCGGTGACGAGTTCTGGAGTGTTGGTCTAGAGTCCTGTAATTAACTCCGTGATCCTTATCCAGATATGTATGTGCTCTGGAGGCATATGCTCGGCCACTCCCGATCTTTCAGCCTGTCCTGAATGTCCAAGCACTTAGCCACTGGTTGAGCGCGAACTGAGTTAGCCGAGTGTGAGTTGGACTTATAGGCATACGTGTCAAGTGCTGATTGATCTTACTCTTTTGTGGTATATCACAAATCTAAACCATAGAAAATATTATCACAACACTTAGAATTTAATTTTCCACTCTAAATCATTCCATCCTGACAGAGTATAAATTTACTTGCAATAGAAGCGACATGAAAACCTGATCACACCACCTATTCATAATCAGTTCAATTACCAATGTTCCGAAGAAGTTGAAGTTTTCAGCTCATGCTTTTCTGGAGGACTTGGTAAAAATAATGAAAAACCTTAGAAGCTTGTAAAAGAAAAATTATGAACTTGTGATGCATATATAAAAAATAAAAAATAAAAACTTGGATACTTATCCAAAAAAAAAAAAAAAATTCCAGATCTGAGTCAACTAGATAACTAGGTTAGTGACTGACTTGGTCAAAAATCAACTAAGATTCCCATACCAAACAAATACCAAGCTCTAATTAAATTGATTGAAATTAGAGGTAAGTTAGACTAAAATTAAACTAAATTAATTGCTTCCGATTACAAGAAGTTGTAATTCTAATTATAAAATTCTTATTATAAAAACATTTGGCAATCAATTCATTTGATATATATTAGGAGTGTTAATTTATGTTGGTGTGTTGTGTTTCGGTCATGTCAAGATGTATAAATTTAAAAATATATATCAATCTGAATACGACACGATTAATTAATCGTGTTAAATTTTTAGACACTAATACGATTAATTTATAAATCAGGTTACACGTGTCGACATAATTTAATCATTTATTTTATGATACTTAATCCAAACTCGTTAACTTTATTTTGTGATGTGGTGTCATGTCATAAAAATTGTCACTCAAACAGAGATGTTATTTTATGACTCAAGCTCATGACTTTTAGTTATAATAGATTAACTTGGATTATGATATTTTTCATTATACTTTTCTCTCAATTTCTTTTAATGTAATTTGGATACATAACACAATCATATATATGCTATTAAATAATTAAACAATAAATAATGTGTAATACATTCAAAGTATTTAAAGTAAAATTAAAAAAATAATAATAATAAAGAAGAGCCTTGTCCGATCAACTTTGTTGTCAAGTGGAGTCCAGTGGAATCAATAGACCCAACTAGCTTTGAAGAAAAAATTTGTATATATATTATGAAACAAAAATTTTAGGTTGCTTTTTCCTAAATTGACCCCAGTAAAATTTGAGGAAAAAGGTAAATGAGGTCAATTTTGTACTTTCAAAGAATAAAATAAGTCAAGAAAGTTGGAAGCAATAGCATTTATTTCAATTTTGTTTACAATACAATTTCAAAAACTTAAAAATTCTCTTTAAAATTGTATAAATATCAACCACATTTAAAATTCCCAAACCGAATATAATTCAAACTTGAATGCACATCTTTGGAGGTCAGTCCAATAATGAGAAAGAACATTCTGCCATGGAAATCAACTTAAATAATATGAGGTTGTATAATTGACCTAAAAATAATATCTTATTATGAATCCAAATATTTGACTCATAGTTTGGTTTTATAAAACTAAAACTTATGAAGAGGACAACCTCCAACAAGTTTTTTAAAATCTTTCACAAATTAACATAGCAAAAATTCACGAAATCTCATTGCCTTTGTCGGAATGTCTCACATCACCTATTGATTGTACTTCTGCGTTATTTATAAAAGCTCAGTTACCGCTCTCCTTAACACCTGGGTTTTAAGGAAGTTTCAGGCTGAGCCTTCTAATATGGTATCAGAGCGTGATCCGGACTTGTTTTCCAGCGTGCCCAATCTTCGGTCACTGTAGTTCAGGGGGGTGTGTCAGAATGTCCCACATCGCCCATTGATTGCCCTTCTGCGCTATTTATAAAAGTTCAATTACTCCTCTCCTTAACACCTGGGTTTTAAGGAGGTTTCGGGCTGGGCCTTCTAATAGCCTTGTAGACTTGATTTATTTGTAATTTTCTTCTTCTCTCTATCTTACTTTTACTTAAGATAATTTAATGTGTATTTCTTTTAAACATTGTAATAAGTTATTGAATAATCCCATTAAAATTTTTTGATTACGCTACTGTTTATAGTAGTATAAAGGCACTACACACACATAAAATCAAAAGTTTATGGAGAATTGAGATACTTTCCAATATTAAATTTTCTCAATTCTCACACTATATTATTGAAAGTGTAACATATAAAATAAAGTGTTACATGACATACAAGCAAACAAATGGAGAAAATCGAACACAAGAAAGGATTCAAATCCGTTTACAACTTCGGAATTTATAGATTTCAATTTAGAACAGAATCTAAGGTTCAAAAGATAGATAAAATTTATCAGGCTAGCCAAATGTATTTAAAACTTTTGATTGAATCACACTTTCAGTTTATTAGGAATAAAATTTTATTAAGTTGAATTGAGTTGATAGAATAATACTTTACCCCTTGAAAGTCGTACAAGACGGCCTTTTAATTTATTTTTTGAAACAGATGGGAGGAAAGTCATAATATTTCTAATCTTCAATAAGTTAATCATTTTTGTACCAAAATTAATTAGTTGGAATCTATCAAATTGAACGAGCGGTAGCCAAGTTGTCTTGAAAAACATGTTATAAATTCGAAGGTCCGGATTCAATGCACCACACTTATAGTTCAAAAAATTCTTAGACTACCTGATGAACAACAATCTGTCAAAATTGTACACTACTTCTTTTGACAGAAAAAAAAAGAAAGGTAATTTATACTGACGTTTCTGAGATTTTTAACAATTACACTGACTATTTCTGAGATTTTTGAAATTATATTGACCTCTCTTATTTTATTTGACAATATGCAGATACTTCTCTTCAGTCAAATTTTTTTTCTTCAAAATGACAAAACTATCCTTATTATTTATTTATTTTTTATTTTTTCAATTTTGACTAATTTTTTTTTAACTTTTTTTTATAAAAATTATTATTTTATTTAAAAGTAAATTTAATATTTTTATCATTATTTATTTGGAAAATGAAAAAAAAAGTCAAAAATTAAGATATTGAAAAAAAAATATGAAATGAATAATTTTATCATTTTGAAAAAAAAAATTAGATATCTGTATAGTATCAGATAAAATAAGAAATGTCAATATAATTTTAAAAACTTTAAAAAAATTAATAAAAGTATAAAAAAAATTCATAAAAGTCAGTATAATTTATAAAAAAAAAATCACATAATATTGTAGAAGTATAGAATTGCTTTCCACTTGATTTTTTCTCCTATTATAATCCTATTGACGGAGTTTGTAGGACCTTGGGGCGCGTGCTTGCCATGATATTTAAAACAAGAGTTATTGAAGGCCAACACATACTTTTGACCCAACAATCAATAGTAAATTCCAAATACTAGGTAGCAATAAGCTCCCCTTTGTATAAGAATGATTGGGACCCCACGCAACCCCCATAAACCATATCCAAATACCAAGTTGTGTATTGAAGTATGATCATCTAGGTTCAAAGAACCCACCAAACCCTTTAAACTAACCCTTAATCCCATTATTAAGTTAAATAATTGTCAATTAAATATTGATTCTTTTTTTTAATATACAATTAGCTGCTTTACAACGCATGTATTTTGGGTGGTATAATTAAACAAATGACATTTTTTATAAAACACAATGACTCATTGTTAATTAGATTAATTAGGTCCTTCTTTGAGACTTTATTTTATAATTGGTTACAATTTTCTAAAAAATTGTTCTATGTGGACGGCTAAAATGAGTGCTTAGGCTTGTTAATTACCATGTGGGCAATTTCTAAATCACTTTTCTTTTGACATATTTACCAATGAATTGCGTAATCTTCTTTGTCTTATGATTTATTTAATTTTTTCTATAAAGCCGCCCAAATTATTAAAACTTGAAACCTTTTCATTTTGACATGTGTCATGATCTTGTAATGTTATATATGACATATTTTTTAACTCTTAAATATAAAGTGATGAGATTTATTATAATAAATATACGTGAATCCGACTGTATAAAATTTGTAACATTTTTCAAATTATTAAGAGAAATGCTATATCTAACGGACTTATTTATTCTATATTTTCACGTGTCACCAATGTGGTAAAATTATATTAATTACACAATTACAAGTATTCTAATGTCTTGTTAATGTCAGATTATTTGAGATATAATTTTAAGAAGTATAGTATTGCTCATCTTATCACTTTTAGATACAAAGTAATGGGATCCATTATAATAAATACACGTGATCCCGTCACTTTGTCTTTAGGAATAACAAAATCCATTTGTGTTTAACATTTTCCAAAATATTAAACATAAATGCAAAACAAGAATCGAGTCTTTAAAACAAAATCAAATTAAGACAGAAAGAAGATTGCTAACGGGCCGCCAATGTCTCTGGACTTGGGAAGAAATGTTATGCTTACACGCTTAAATTTGGCCGATGTTTTGGACTTGGTACAATTAATACACAGTAATTTGCAACATATACTGTATGTGTGTGCTTCTACATACATACATACATATATATATATATGTGTGTATATATATTTGCCCTAGTTGGAACCTTGCCTCAGTTAGCACCTTTTGAGAAACTTAAGCTTTAAGGTAGCTTTGCAATGGGTTTGCCATGCAACGCCCATGTTGACATGCAAGCTTAAATTTATTACCAAATTCACTTCTTAGTTGTTACAAATAAAATAATAAAATAATTGGTGTCAACTTTCCATTTTTTATGGGTTAGTTTTAGGGTTAGTTATCATCTACTCCCTTACCTAGACTTATTTTTTTGAACACGAATCCAAGCTCAAGCACTTTAAGATGTGAAGTCCAAATCTATTTCACTTTTTTAAGACTAAGGATATACTTGATGAGTTGTCATTAATTAATTTTTGGTTATGACTGTTTTGCCCCTTAGTTGATTGTGACCATTTGGTTCAAGTGGTGCAACATCAATTTGTCAGTATTTTACACATATAGTCCCAAGTTTTTTTTTTTTTTTTTAATTTCAAAATTTAATAACTAACAATATTTAAATTTATTTTTTTAATAAAATTGGTATTTTTGAAATCTAAAAATTAAGATCTATCAAAGAATATTCATATTATTTATGAAATTCGATAAAAAGAATCATATTTTTAAATAGTGAAATTCCAATGTTGATGGCCGGAGCAAAAATATAGAAAGCAAATCAACAAATTTCATTGCACTGTTTCACCCAAAATTTCAACTAAAAGTATAGTATGTGTTGCAGTTGTAAATGAACATAGCATGACTCTTTAAGAATGTAAAGTGGAGTATTAGAATACGTATTCTTGTATAGCTTATGTTCTCAAATACTAATGCAGAGAAAAAAAAATGTTAATTATTCCGATTTTAAGGATTTAATAGATATAAAATATTTTAGAAAATAGATAATTTTTTTTTATAATTTAATAGTAGTCAAATAAGAAATTTAATTAAAGAGTCAAATGATACGTTTATAGTCTATTTGAAACTAAACTGAATTAATATTGGTTCGATTAAAAATATTGAGATTTCACTATATGATTAAAATGAGTAAAATATTATTGTTTGGAACTTAATAGAAATTGGTTTTGAATAAAATAGTAAAATTTCACTATCTGGAAAAGAATTGAAACTGATTTGATTGAAAATAGAATTTTTTCACTATTTTCTTGAAACTGAAATTGAAGTGAAACTAGTTTGATTAAAATAGTAAAATTTCATTATTTGTAATTGAATTCAAATTGGTTTGATTAGAAATAGTGAACTTTCATTGTTTAATTAAAATCAATAAAATTTCACTATCTGAAACATAATGTAAACTAGTTTTGATAAAAATAGTGAAATTTCACTATCTTGAAACTCAATTAAAATTGATTTGATTAGAAATAGTGAAATTTCATGTTACTTTAAGAATGAACTGAATTGAAACTAATATTAATTAAAATAGTAAAATCTCATTGTTTTGCCAATTATAAATAAATTGAAATAGATTTCATTCAAAGAATGAAGTTTCACAGTTTTTAAAAATGAACTGAAATAAAACTTTTTAGACTAAAAACAATGAAATTTCACTATTTTCTTGAATTTAAAACTAAATTGAGATAGATTTGATTTAATAAGTGACATTTCACTATTTTTCAAAATGAGCTAAACTAAAACTATATTTAATAAACTGAAGTAAAATTTTATCGATTAAAATAGTGAAAATTTCCCTATTGATTTAAAAAATGAATTGGACTGAAATTAGTTTCATTAAAATAGTTAAATCACTATTTATGTGAAAATACACTAAATTGAAACTGTCTTGAATAAAAGTAGTGAAATTTTACTATCTAAACTTGAGTTAATATTTGTTTCATAAAAATAGTGAGATTTCACTATTTTCTTAAATTTCGAACTAAATTGAATTTGGTCTAATTAAAAGCAGTGAAATTTCACATTATCTTTGAAAGTGGAATTGAATTAAAACTGATTTAATTCCAACATTGAAATTTCACTATTTCTTGAAAGTGAAATTGAAATTGAAATAAAAAAATTAGTTTCATTTAAAGAGTAAAATCTCACAGTTTTTCTGCAGGTTAAATTGCATTAAAATTGGTTTGCTTAAAATAGTTAAATTTCATTGGTTCTTTTAATATGAAACTAAACTGGAAGTAGTTTGATTGAAGTAGTCAAATTTTGTTATCTTTCATAAAGAACTAATTTTAAAATGATTTGAACAATGAAATTTTTGTAATTATTTTTTTGTAAAATTTTTCTATTTATTTAATAGCGTCTTGTTTCATATAAGAAAGCTAAATTTGTACCATGAGCAATCATGTTGAAATATATTTTTTTGCATTCATTTGATGAAATAGATGTATAAAATTTTTGTATAAAAATTTAGAAATTGTATTTTTTACCATTAATTTTGTTAGAGCTTTTTAACAAAATAAGACTTGGCCCTGCAATATTTTTTTTATTTATATTCATATGAACCCCTTAAATTCTAATACCTATAATTTGGTCCCCCTAACTAAAATTTCTATATCCGTCACTGAACGCATATGAATATATATATATATATAATCATTTATATCATATATATATATATATGATGTACACGATCTCTTTAAAAATAATTTAATAAATATACAAAAATATTTTAAGTTGATTCAATTATTTCAAATAATTGAAGTGTTTAAACTATCTCATTCCATTTCATTGCAATAATTGAATTGTTCAAATCAAATAATAGAAGGTAATTAATTACTATCTCATTCTAAGGTGTCTAGCTAACCAAATAAATGAATGAAACAACCATTTCTGTTCCATTTAATTCCTGAATCCAATCTATTCCATTCCATTACAACAATTAAATTATTCAAATCAAATACTGGAATGCAATTACTATTTCATTACGAGGTATCTAACCAAACAAATGAATGAAACAACCATTTTTCTCTATTCCATTCCATTACAAAGTCCATTCTAACATACCAAACGTATTTTCACTACAAAAATATTAGCAACGCACATTATTAGCGATGCCTACTAAACCGTAGTGAAAAGTGATAAAAATCAATGTTCCCGCGTGAAAAAATAGTCGCGAACCTTTTAGCGACACAAAATGGACGTGCGTTGTTAATAATGAAGTCTTTTAGCGACGAACATGTGTGCGTTACTAATAGTCTGCGTAAATGAAACGATGTTGTTTTACTTATTTTTGGCGACGTTCAAGGACTTATTAGCGACGCTCGACGTGCATCGCTAATAAGTTATTTTTTCCTTTGCCACCAAATTTGATCTCTCTCTTTCTCTGTCTCTCTCAACCCTATTCTCTCTCTCTGTCTCAGTCGTAATGTCATCGCTGACTATTACCGTCGTTGCCGTCGCCGACCACCGCTAACCTAGCGCAACTGTCCATTGCCGCCTTTCTCTCTCTCTCTCTGACAATCCGTCTTGTTCTCTCTCTCTTTCAAGTAAGCAATCTCCCTATGTGCCTATGGTTTGAACCAAGACAACCTTGTTCTATATTTGATTAAGCGCTTGATATCTTTGGCATATTTATCATTATCGTTTTCATATTTCTCATTCCTAATTAATTTAATCCCAAGCCAAATTTGGTTTCATTCTTATTCTTATTTTTTATTTATTTGAGCTAAATCATAAGTAGGGCCAAGTATACTCGAATGGTAACCTCACTGACTTTGAAGAAAAAAATTGCATATATATACATATTGTGGGTTTTGGACTGTTTCTATTAAATGAAGTCCAATAAAATTAGGAAAAAAAAATAAAGTGGGTCAATTTATAATTTTTTTTTTAAAGATAAGTTAGAGAAGTTGGAAGTGGAATTGAACTAATACAATTTGACAACATTTATTCTAACTTTATTTATGATTTAGCTTTAAAATTTTAAGAACTTTTTCTAAAATTGTGTATATATATATATATATATATATATATATATTACATGAAAATTTTTTATACAAAGTTCACAAATCATGGGCAGGGCCAAGTATACTTGAATGGTGTTAGTTAATCTCACTGACTTTAAAGAAAAAGATTACATGTTTATATGTATATATCTATATATATATGTATATATACATATTGTGGGTTTTGGACTATTTCTGTTAAATAAAGTCCAATAAAATAAGGAAAATAAAATAAAGTGGGTCAATTTATAATTTTTTTTTTAAAAAGATAAGTTAAAGAAGTTGGAAGTGGAACCAATACAACTTGAAAATATTTATTCTAATTTTATTTATGATTTAACTCTATAAGTTTAAGAACTTTATCTAAAATTGTATATATATTACATGAAAATGTTTGATACAAAGTTCACCAACATAGGTGATGAGGAAGATTTACGTTGCATTTCACATTTATCAAACTTTTAAGGGTAAGGAAGTGGCATTATTCAATTGAATGTTGTAAATAATTTATTTTACGGATGAATCATATTAAATTTTAACTTTATTATAAGATAAGCCATATTAATCGGATTAAGAGAAAGTCAATTTGATTATATAAGTTTTGATTTTTAATTTAACTATATTTTATAATGTTAAATTTGAGATAGAAATTTAGTAAAAAAAAAAAAGAGAAAAGTAAAGCTGTGTTTTTTTAGTTCTCTAATAAACATTAAGTAATATTTTTATTAGGTTTTTGAAATGACCACTACTAGAACTATCTTTATGGTAGAAATTAGTTAAAGAATCAGACCCTATGTTGTAGAAGTCTTCTCTATTTATAATAAAGCTTATGACTAATCATCTCTTACAGAGAACAAAAGAAACTTAGTCCATCTTTTATCATCCACTATCTATATTGTCTAAGAGTGGTGTAAGTTTCTTCAAATTCTTACTAGTCTGTCCAAAAGATAAATTAGACTTGCAGAAACTTGCAGCACTCAGTTCGGATCCCCGATTTGTAACTTATGCAACTTTTCAATCCAAAAAAGCACATTTTGAGATTTTGACCGACCAAAACACCGGATATAGGCCTAAGTACCTCAAAAACCCATCACACCTAAAAAATGACAAAGTATACTTGTACAAACTTACGACACTTTGTTCGGATCCCTGATTTGTAACTTATGCAACGTTTCCATCCAGAAAGGCCCATTTTGGGGTTTTAAAGAACCAAAACACAGGATATTAGCCTAAATACCCTCAAAAACCCATCACACACCTCCCAAATGACAAATTAGACTTGCACAAACTTACGACACTCAGTTCGGATCCCCAGTTTGCAACTTTTGTAACTTTTCACTTCAAAAATGATCATTTTGGGGTTTTGATGGACCAAAATATCGGATATCAGCCTAAATACCCCAAAACCCCATCACAGACCTTAAAAATGACAAATTATACTTGTAAAAAATTACGACACTCGTTTCGGATCCTCAGTTTGTAACTTATACAACTTTTTGCTCTAAAAAGGTCAATTTTGGAGTTTTGATGGACCAAAACACCGGATATCGGCCTAGGTACCCCGAAACCCCATCACACACTTCCCAAATGACAAATTAAACTTACACAAACTTACGACACTGAGTTCGGATCCCCGATTTGTAACTTATGCAACTTTTCGCTCTAAAAAGGCTCATTTTGGGGTTTTGATAGACCAAAACTGTACATATCAGCTTAAGTCCTTAAAACACCATCACACACCTCCAAAATGATAAATTAGACTTGCACAAACTTACGACACTCAGTTTGGATCCCCAGTTTGCAACTTATACAACTTTTTGCGCCAAAAATACTCATTTTGGGGTTTTGACGGACCAAAACACCAGATATTGGCCTAAGTACCCCGAAACCTCATCACACACCTCCCAAATGACAAATTAGACTTGCACAAACTTATGGCACTCAGTTTGGATCCCCGATTTACAACTAATGCCACTTTTTGCTCAACAAAGGTCCATTTTGGAGTTTTGACAGACCAAAACACCGAATATCAACGTAAGTACCAAGAAAACCCATCACACATCTCCCAAATGACAAATCAGACTTGAAAAACTTACAACATTCAATTCAGATCCCCGATTTTGAACTTATGCAACTTTTCGCTCCAAAAATACCCATTTTGGGATTTTGACGGAACGAAACAACGCTGGATATCAGCCTAAGTACCCTGAAACTCCATCAAACACCTCTCAAATGATAAATTAGACTTGCAAAAAACTTATGCCACTCAGTTCGGATCCCTAATTTGTAACTTACGTAATTTTTTGCTCCAAAAATGCCCATTTTGGGGTTTTAACAGACCAAAATAGTGGATATTAGCCTAAGTACCCTGAAACCCATCATACACCTCCCAAATGATAAATTAAACTTGCACAAACTTACGACACTCAGTTCGGATTCGTGATTTGTAACTTATGTAACTTTACATTCCAAAACGGCTCGTTTTAGGGTTTTGACAGACCAAAATACCAGATATCTGCCTAAGTACCCCAAAAACTCATCATATAGCTCTCAAGTGATAAATTAAACTTGCACAAACTTATAGCACTTAGTTCGGATCCTCAGTTTGTAACGAATACAATTTTTCACTCTAAAAAGGCCTATTTTATTCTTTGGATGGAACAAAATACCAGATTTTGGCCTAAGTACCCCGAAACCCCGTCACACACTCCCAAATGGTAAATTAGACTTGCACAAAGCACTACAAAAAAATAGGTTTTTTGTAACACACATTATTGTGATGCACAAAATCCGTCGCCAATAGTCACTATCATTGACGCCCATTTGTGGCGTCACAAATAATGGTGAAAATGGGATTCCCCGCATAAAAAAAAAGGGCGCAAAGGCTTTAGCGATGACCTAAACCTTATTTGCGACGCACAGTGCATCGCCAATAACATGGGACTTTTTGCGACGCACATTGGGCGTCGCAAATAATGTTTTTAGACCTTTAGCGACGCTCAGGATAACTTATGGCACTCAATTAGAATCCTCAGTTTGCAACTAATGCAACTTTTCACTCTGAAAATGCCAATTTTAGGGTTTTAACGGAATAAAACATCGGATATTGGCCCAAGTACCCCGAAACCCCATCACACACCTCCTAAATGACAAAGAAAACTTTCATTAACTGACGGCACTCAGCTCGAATCCTTAGTTTATAACTTTTCGCTTCAAAAAGGTCCATTTTAGAGTTTTGACGGACCAAAACACCATATTTCAGTCTAAGAACCAAGAAAATCCATCAAACATATCCCAAATGACAAATTAGACTTGCAAAAACTTATGGCACTAAGTTCGAATCCCCAGTTTGTAACTTATGTAACTTTCCGCTCCAAAATACCTATTTTGGAGTTTTGACAGACCAAAACATTAGATATCAGCCTAAGTACCCCAAGATCCATCACACACCTCCCAAATGATAAATTAGACTTGTACAAACTTACGACACTCAGTTTGGATTCCCGGTTTGTAACTTATGCAACTTTACACTCTAAAAAGGCCTATTTTGGGATTTGACAAACTAAAACACCGAATATCAGCCTAAGTACCCCAAAACCCTATCACGCACCTCTCAAATGACAAAGTAAACTTTCATAAACTGACAACACTCCCTGGTTTGCAACTTATGTAACTTTACACTCCAAAAAGGCCTATTTTGGGTTTTGACGGACTAAAACACTAAATATCAGCATAAGTACCTTGAAACTCCATCACACACATCTCAAATGATAAAGTAAACTTTCATAAACTGACAACACTCCCCGATTTGTAACTTCTGCAACTTTACACTCCAAAAAGGCCCATTTTGAGTTTTGACGGACTAAAACACTAAATATCAGCCTATGTACCTTGAAACTCCATCACACATATCTCAAATGACAAAGTAAACTTTCATAAACTGACGATACTCAGTTCGGATCCCCGGTTTGTAACTTTTTTGCTCTAAAAAAACATATTTTGGGGTTTTGATGAACTAAAACACCATTACACACCTCCCAAATGATAATTTAGACTTGCACAAACTTACGACACTTAGTTCGGATCCTCGATTTACAACTTATGCAAATTTTCGCTCCAAAAGGCTTATTTTAGAATTTTGATGGATCAAAACACCGGATATTGGCCTAAGTACCCCAAAACCCCATCATATACCTCCCAAACGACAATTTAGACTTGCACAAACTTACGTCACTTGACTCAGATCCCTGACTTGTAACTTATGCAATTTTTTGCTCTAAGAAAACCCACTTTGAAACTTTGATGGACCAAAACATTGGATATCAGCCTAAGTACCCCGAAAACCGATCACATACCTCCCAAATGATCGACAAATTAGACTTGCACAAATTTACGGCACTCAGTTCGGATCTCCGGTTTGCAACTATGTAACTTTTTGCTTCAAAAAGACCTATTTTAGAGTTTTGACAGACAAAAACATCGGATATTGGCCTAAGTACCCCGAAACCTCATCACACACCTTCCAAATGAAAAGTAGACTTGCACAAACTTACAACACTCAGTTCGGATCCGTAGTTTGCAACTGACGCAACTTTCCGTCGTGCTTGCTACTTATGCATGCAAAATTTTTTATCACAATATTTTTATATTCATATATATATATATATATATATATATATTTAATAAGTGTTCTAATATATATCATTTGATCTTTATTTCAGATTGATTGATATTATTGCGTCTGCGTCGCCTCATTCGTGCATCGGGACTTGCTTTTCTCCTCTGTTTTTTTTCTTTTCCTAGACATCTATAGTTACATTTTCTAAGACAATTTTTAATTTTTGTTTTTATTGAGATGATTGTAATTAATTACATATATATTTATATATGAATGCATTTCTCTTTTAATATATTCATTTCATAATGTTTGGAATTGTTTTATATCAAGATGATTGATACATGTAAAGCTGTGAGGGTGGAAAGCCCAAAGCGGACAATATTATGACATGTGGAGCAGGTCGTTATAGATGGTCTATATTAGAGTTGGACCCTAGCTGGAAGTGTGGATATGGTTGCACGCCCGTCCAAGAGGACGGTGTTCGTATGGGGGGAGGGGGTAATGGGAAAGGGTCATCTATCCTATATCGCCTGGGGAAGGGAAATGTGAAGCATTCATAAGTAGGATTGCGGTTCTCCTTGTCACAACGCCTTTTAAAGCCATGGGGGTTGAAAGCCCAAAGCAGACAATATTGTAACATGTGGAGTGGGTTGCTGGGGTGGAAAGCCCAAAGTGGACAATATTGTGACACGTGGAGCAGGTCGTTACAGATGGTATCAGAGCTAGACCCCAGCCGGAAGTATGAAAATGGTTGCACGTCATTGCACGCTCGCCTAGGAGGACGGTGTTCCTATAGGGGGAGGGGGGTCATGGGAAATGGTTAATGCATCCCACATTGCCTGGGGAAGGGAAAGTGAAAGATTTATAAGTAGGACTGCGATTCTCCTTGTCACAATGAGTTTTAAAGCCATAAGGGTGAAAAACCCAAAGAGGACAATATTGTGACATGTGGAATGGGTCGCTGCATTAGAACTGATTGTGTGGTAATAAGGCATTAGTATGATATAGGCAGAATTAAAGAGAAATTCTAGATACACCTAAAAAAAGTACTGGATTTATTCCTAGTCTGCCAGTACATTTGCGAGTCTGCACGATTTTATTCTCATATGCTTTCAATCCAAAAAATGTCTCTAAATTATAACTGTCATCGTCTAATAAGTTCATTATGAATATCGTCTGCCTCTAATGTTAAATGCCAACATAAAGAAAAAAATAAAATTTGTGCATTAATTTCAAAATTTCTATTGTGAAATATCGCGATTTTGGTTTGATACAAAATTAATGATATAATTTCTTTATCAAGACTGTGAAAAAATTTATATAAAGTTTTAAATAATTAATAAGGAGTAAAAATTTAATATTCTTATTTAGATTTAAGATGGACTACTATTATAGATATCCACTTGTTTAGATAACTAGGATCTCAAGTTCATGTAAATTTTAAAACTATAATAATGATAAATACACATGCAACCAAAATAGATATGAGACAAATATTTTATATGGGAAATCTTTTACCGGGAATAAAACCACCCACTCAACTATAAAAGATCCACTAATCAATAATGAACATAATATTAGTAGATTAATACCGCTAGTGTACTTGAATCTTCTCTTTGTCTGTTTCTTCTTGATTAGACTTTTACAAGGACAATATCCACAATTTGTAGATTTACCACCAAAACAATGTAAAAATCTCTATGCAATGGTAGTGCGCACCTAGCCTATTATATGAACTTACATATAATGCATGACACTAAATATATAGACTTCAACTACAAGATGCAGAAAGCTTACAGAGAAATTAAATATATTGAATAAAAACTGAAACAAAAATCTTACAGTATATCTTTATGGTTTAAGAGTTTAGGGTTCCTTTCATGAGACATAGAAGATCCTATTTATAATGAAAATTATGAAAAACCTAAACCAATTTGAAATAGGAAGTAGGCAACATGGATTTAGAAAGTTGCAATCAATTTGTGCGCGACACAGTGCGACTCAGCCAACATGCGTTCGAACAGGACTTGTTCAAATGTGGCTTTTGTCCTTTCGGACAAGGTAACTATTGGAAAATCAATTTGAAACTTTATGACTTATTCTTAATGATTTTCTCATAAATTAATTAAAAACACATAAATAAGTGTAGAAACATATTTTTTTAGTATTTCTCATAAGTAAACTTAGTTCATAGTCAAAACTAAACCATACTTAAACCATAATTAACGTCATTTAAACAATTATAAAGTTTACATCTAAACTTAAACTCAATTATAATATTAATTAAGTGCCTAAATATAATGTATGATATGCCTATGTCTAAACTTAAACTCAATTCATATCATACATTTTTTTTCTTTTCCAAAAAAAAAAAACATATGATATGCATGAAAACATATATACATACATACATACATATATATATATATATATCTTAAATTGCACATTTCTTTAAATTAATTTGATCAATACTTGTATGACTTCTTGAATATTTGTTTTAAGACCAGTAATAAACTAATTAACTCAATCATAACTAAATAATTATTTCTTTAAAAAATAATCTTTTAAAAAATAATTTAAAATACAAAATTGCATAATTTTCGTATTTAAAATAGAATTGTGATGATTCAGACCAGTAAGAATAAATGTGGTGACTTAGGTTTGGAGTGCGTGCTAGCAGTCTAATTTTATATGAGAAGGATCAAAATAGGTAAATAACCAATCATCGATTTCTCTCAAGATTATAATCAATGGCCAAATCTTAGACAAGGCAGCCATCTGATGATCATAATATTCATACAGTAATTATAATTTTAAGATAGGTAGAAGAAGCTCCACCAAATTATAATATCCAATATATATTACAAGGGCACCTGAGCTTTTGTTTTGGTGGTTATGCCCTGCCAACATAGATGACAACTGATGACTATCATGAAAGGGTCTCTGTCTTCAGAGTACCTAAGACTTACGTGAGGATATCCCATTTGAAAAATTCAACTCATGCGTGTAGATTGACGCCAGACGAGCTATAGGCTAGCGCCCTTTTATAATATATATATATATATATATATATATAAGAGAGAGAGAGAGAGAGAGAGAGAGAGAGAGAGAGAGAGATATTGAATGCCATCCAACATGTAAAGAAAATAATAGTAGACAATTCATAGAAGTAAATTATTTGTTTATTCTATCCCAACGTCTCAAAAACTCTTTCTTTACTGAAGGTTGGTCCCAATGTGGGATTGGTGTGATATGGGGGAGGCTTTAAGCAGGGATGAGTTGAAGCTCAAGAGTTGACTCTCTCTCTCTCTCTCTCTCTCTCTCTCTCTCTATCTCTCAAATAATTCTCTGTTTTGTTTACTGTTATGTTATGAAAAGCATAGATTTCC
This sequence comes from Nyssa sinensis, assembly GCA_008638375.1. Lineage (NCBI taxonomy): Eukaryota > Viridiplantae > Streptophyta > Magnoliopsida > Cornales > Nyssaceae > Nyssa > Nyssa sinensis. The sequence goes on from CM018034.1 coordinate 15,268,479, forward strand.
TATGCTTCCCTATATAAACACTCTCATTTAATACCAAGCTTTCCTCAAAAGAGACTTGAACCAAATCTAGAACAAAGAAAGAGTACAAAAGACAGAGAAGAGGAGGAGAAACATCTTGTCCAAGATGATTTCTGGGGCCACTTCTTGTTTCTCTAATGGGCCACAAGGTTTGCAGATGTATGATCATGTCACCGAAGACGTTGTTTCATCTTCTCTCGAAGCAAGCTCTGCCTCGGATACACACTCAAACTCTCTCCTTTACAGTCTCTCGGTTCTCAAAGACAAGGTTCATCAAGTGCAGTCACTGGTCGGCATCTTTATCTCCCCCGATCAAAGGCAAAACTCAGAGTCAACGGCCATGGGCATAGCTAGCATGGGCACTTTAATCCAAGAAATTATCGTTACTGCATCTTCCATGATGTTCACTTGCCAACAGATGGCTCTTGGTGCAACTTCAGGCAACAACACCACCACCGATGAATTGCAACAACACCATGTTAAGCTTCCTCAACCAACCTGTGGCGCTAATCGTGCTCTTCATCTCGGAGAAGAAAGAGGGCAAGGCTTCTATTCCTCTGAAACGCTTGACTGGTATGAAGATAGTTATAATACTTGTAATACAAATGATAACGATAATAGGACTATTACTGTTAGCAACAATAATGGAATAGAGAAGAGGGGAATAATATTGCCTCGGAAGGGAGAAAACAGTGAAGTGCTTTCACCCAAGAATTATGATATAATTGAATTGGATGCTGCAAATTTATTGGCCAAGTACACACATTATTGTCAAGTTTGTGGCAAAGGGTTTAAGAGAGATGCGAATTTGAGAATGCACATGAGAGCTCATGGTGATGAGTACAAGTCCAGTGCTGCTTTAAGCAACCCCATGAAGAATAATGGAAGTTCAACAGGAAACAAAGATGGTGATCTGACTCAGTTGCCGAGAAAATATTCATGTCCACAAGAAGGTTGCAGGTGGAATCGAAAGCACGCCAAGTTCCAACCATTGAAATCTATGATTTGTGTGAAGAATCATTACAAGAGAAGCCATTGCCCAAAGATGTATGTTTGCAAGCGGTGCAACCGGAAGCAGTTCTCGGTGCTATCTGATCTGCGGACTCATGAGAAGCATTGTGGTGATCTCAAATGGCAGTGCTCATGTGGTACCACATTTTCGAGGAAAGATAAGCTTATGGGTCATGTTGCTTTGTTCGTGGGACACACCCCAGCTATCAACTCTTTGATAAAGACTGGAAAAGTTGAACAACATGCAGCTCAAATGCAATTAAATGATCGTAGATAGACATGTATCAGATCATGCATTTAGCTAGTGATGCTAGCGCGCCTCCTCTTTGGTGTACATTTTAATCTGTTGAAATAATTAATCTTAGTGTTTGATTATGAAATTGGCTTTCATCTGGAGACACTTTGTAATTTTGAACTTAATGTTGAATTAGTACTGGATAGAACTATTGGTGTCTTTTTACTTGTAATTACTCTAATTCTAAGTAGGCCTTTGTTTATGCTAGCTATTGCTGTAATGTTATCTCTATGGAAAATTCTTGGTGAGATAGTTCAATTCTAGTAATTAATTGTACTTCTCTAGCTTCAGCTCCTATAATTCCTATGATCTAATGTTCTTCATTTGCAAGCAATATTCTCTAGCTTGTGCTGCTTTTTTATGAATGTGATCTTATTTGGTCAGTGTTCAACTCTAAACTGAAGCAATAAAACAACTTTGTTATGTGATATGATGAAAGTTGTACCCAATTAGAATCAATTTCATAAACTATTTCTGTTGATCAATGCGTGTTATGAGGATGTACGGGTGCATCATTGCATGATCATGCCATTTTCTAGGGGGTATATGCACAATGTTTATATATTTATTGATTATATTGTATTTAAATTATTGAAAATAACTTACCAAAAAAAAACAATTATTTATTCATTATTTTCCACTGCATTTCTTGTTAGATTTGCCATAAGATTATATGTATATATCCTACATTTTTCAGCAATATCAAGTTTAATTTCTTCTTCCCAACATCTTTTTAAGTTTGTATAGAATGGTGGCTTGGGAGTTGGGAAAGTGGAGACGAACAAAAAGAGAGTAGTGCAGGTGGCTTGGCAAGTTGTGTAGACTACCGAGGTCAAATGCTTATCTGTGCGAAATTGAGGCGAGGTTCCAGTGATTAACTTAGAGGAAATTATTGAAGATCATGGAAAATTGCATGTAAGCCTGACTTCTAATTTCATTGTATTGGCAATGGGGAAAACATCTCCTTTTTGGCACCCATTAGGAAGACCTTATAGACAAGTGCAGGAAGGAAATAGCCTACTCCTTTGGAATTCATCTGAATGCTTAATTAAGTTTGCTTGTTGCATCAGAGAAGGCCAGTGGCATCTTCATGCAGAATCCTTTGGACCATGCTTCATGGCATCAAATTGCTTGGTCAGAGGGCCAAATTCCAAGGCACTGATTTATTTCGTAGCTAGCTCTCCAAGGGAAACTCCAAACCCAGGATGTTCTCAAAGCTATAAACATGCATATATCGCAGATGGATTAGCAGGTGCTACTTCTATCAGAATGCAGCAGAAAAGATGGACTAATTATTCTTTGAATGCAGCCATATCCTAATTAGCTTTGGAAAGTGTGAAAGAATATAGAATATCTTTGTATTCTATATTTATTGTATATATTTTAGGAATAGATTTTAGAGTTTTCTTATATATACACATGTATTGGTGCGAATTTTTCAATGAAAATATACTCAATTTATCAGAAAACTTTCATGGTATCAGAGTTTCTTCCCTCTAATTTTCTTCTGCTTTCTTTGCTTCCAGCCGCAACTGCCCAACCATAGCCGCAGCCTTCTTTTCTAGCCGCAGCTTCTATTTTTCTATTTTTTTTTCTCTTCCCAGCCGCAACAGTTTCTTTTTCTTCTTTTTTCTTCTTTTAGCTTTCTGCCACAACCTTTTTTTTCTTTTCTTTTTCTTCCTCCCGTTCTTCCCAGCCGCAGCGCCTTCTCTTTCTTTATTTTTCTTTTCCTTTTTTTCTCTGTCGCAGCGCCTTCTTTTTGTTTTTTTTTTCTCTGCCAAGCCGCTGCTTCTTAGCCTTTTTTTTTTTCTTTCTTTCCTTTTTCTTTTCTGCGCAGCCGCTACTGCTTCTTTTCCTGTTTCTTCCAATTTTTCTATTTCTTCCATTACAATGACTAACGATAAAATTCATGCTATTAGTTGCAAACTCCATGGTGCCAATTACACCTATTGGGCTAGTGTTATGAAACATTTTATACTTGGCTGCAAAAAGTGGGGTTATGTATCTGATTTCATCCTTCGTCCATCAGATCCCAAGAAAGAGGGATATGAGGCTGTATGTGAAACTTGGGATTATGACAATGCTTAGATTCTGACTTAGTTCCACAACTCTGTGGATGACCGGATTGAGATGATATTTTCTAAGTACTCCACAACAAAGGAGGTGTGGATGTACTTACTTGATGTTTATCAGCAGTCTAACTTTGCCAAACAGTATGAGTTAGAGACAGCCATATAAGGTGCCCGTCAGGGAGACAAGTCTATTCAAGATTTCTATATTGAGATGACTGGTCTCTGGGATCAGCTTGCTATGATGGAGCCCTCTAGCATAAGTGTTCTTGATGATTATCTGAAGTTTCGGGAGGATGGCCGTTTAGTACAGTTCTTAACTGCCATCTCTCCTCAATTTGAGGCGATTCGTGGTGGCATTCTTCACTGGTCTCCTCTTCCCTTTGTGGATGCTATTGTTCGTGAACTTCTTTCTGAGAAAACCTAACTGAAGACAGGTAGTTAGTCTTTATCTCCTTATATCTTTTTAACTCCTACCCAGCCAGCTCTATTGCCTACTCTTCCTACTAATTTGCTCCAGTCCATTGGAAAGCCTAAGAGGGTCTCACTACCCTCAGATGAGTGTTCTTTTTGTCATCAGAAGGGCCATTAGAAATATAATTGTCCCAAGAAGGGACGTCTGCCCACTTCCTCTCAGCAGTCCTCCACACAGTTCCGAGCCCCTGCTCTATATACTTCTCGATCTCCAGCAGCCTACACAGAATCTTCTTCAGCTATTGATTCTGATATTGCTTCCTTGAGTGCTCAAATTGCTCAGCTCCAGTACCTTGTGTCTTCTGCCACCCAGTCTTCTGCTTCTGCTTCTGCCCTATCTCTTCATTCAGGTTTGCTTGGGTCTTCCTCAGGTATCTCTCCCCTAGTCTTGATTTTTTATTCTAGTGTTTCCCATCATATGACTCCCTATCTTTCTTTATTACACAACTGTATCCCTCATCCCTCTCCCATTACTGATAGTGCTGCCAATGGATCTCGCATGCCTGTCTTATCCATTGGTTTTGTCTTACCCTCAGAAAAATCTGCAGTGACAATTCTGTTTTTTATGTTCCGCATTTATCTTTTAGTCTTTTTTCAATTAGTCAACTTGATGCCTCTGGTTTTGATGTCATTTTTTCTTCTTCTGTTTGTATTGTGCAGGATCGGTTGTCTAAGAAGTATATTGGGATTAGGCGTAGAGTTGGGGATCTGTATGTGGTGGAAAGTTTACATCTTCCTTCTACTATTTCTTCATCTGCTCTTTCTTCTTTTTAGTTAGACCCTTAATCTAGTCAGTTTTACTTATGGCATTTGTGGTAAGGTCATTTGTCTGTTGATCGTTTACGATCTTTAGTTCAATCTGGTCTTTTGGGTAAAGTTTCACTTAGTGAACTTACTGAGCGTCGCGGTTGTAAACTTGCTAAAATGACAGTTTTACCGTTTAATAAAAGTACTTCAATTTCTAATACACATTTCTCTTTAGTTCATTCTGATGTCTGGGGACCTTCTCCTATTTCTACCAAATGTGGTTCTGCTTATTATGTTTCCTTTATTGATGACTGTACTCGTTATACTTGGACTTTTCTTATGAAACATAAGTCTGATTTCTACCAAATTTACCGTGATTTTTAGTTTATGATTTTCACTCAGTTTGAGTGTGTTATCAAAGTATTTTAGTCTGACTTGGATAGGGAGTACTTTAAAACAGAACTCTGTGACTACATGGCTTCATTAGGTACTATATATCAATCTTCTTGTGCTGATACTCCTGCACAAAATGGTAGGGTTGAGCGCAAACACCGTCATCTTCTTGACACTGCGCGCTCTCTTCTTCTTTTTGCTTTTGTTCCAGCACCTTTTTGGGATGAAGCTGTTCTTACTGCTACCTTTCTTCTAAATTGAATGCCTACTCTTATTCTTTCTGGTCATTCCCTTTATGAAGTTCTGTATTTTGAAGTACCTAATTTGTCACATCCCCCAGACCCACCCTGTGCGGATTTGGGGCATGTGACAAGGCCAGTTAGGCACCCATCGGGTTTTATCAGTTTTTTTTTGAAAGCAAAACCCCGACGATAATCCTAACCACAGGCCATTCCGATATAAATCCCAAGCATAATGCATTCGACATATATAATTTAAGCAGCGAAATTTTTCACAAGAGAATGCATACATATATACTTGGCAGAGCATTCAGGATACATCATAGTCAGTCCTATCTTAATCAAGATTACAAAACAGTTTCACCACAAAAGGTCATAATCTGTTCAGTTACACAAAAAGTACAAAAATGGTATAGATTCACAAAAATGGGTTATCATTTTCTCTGGGGGTCTCCAACATTTTCCCCCTAAGTCCTGGACCTGCTAAACCTGTCCATCTGAGAGTTTTCCTGAAATTATTAAAATAATGGAATGAGCTTTAAAAAGCCCAGTGAGTAACACAGATATCTAGGCAAGAGTTTCGAGTTCAATCTTTACTTAAATCACATGGTAATTAAATCAGTTGGAATTTATAGTTCAAATAATCCGAGACAAGCTCAATAGATCAAAACAGAATAACGGTTCAGAATGCTAGCATATCAATCAGAAGTATAGTTAATCATTTGAGACACTAAAAAAACCATGTCATCGGTGATAAAAGCATGCATTTAAAACGATTGCATTTAAAACATATGATATTCGAAACAATTTAGCAGATCAAGGAGCAGTAACTAAACAGTGTAAGAAGTTACTCACCTTCAATATTTGAGTTTGAAGCTATGAACGGAGCCTTCCTCTTTTTCTCCTTAAGCCTAAAACAATTCATAGAGATTTATCAACTCATGACCTTAGACTGAGTAAGTCTATCCTATGATGGGTTTCATGGAACTAACCATTGAGTTTGGAAGGTCGGAGAAAGTCAATTTAGACTCTCTCGGCTTTTAAATCTGGGTTCGGGTATATCAAGGGTATTTCGGTCATTTTGCTGTTGCATAATTTCTGTCTCGGATGCGTTATTTAGTCATGTATACAATCTCACAAGTGTCAGGTCTACTACCGGTATTAATTCCGTTTTAAATCGGACTTCATTTGGGCCTTGTACAGTGTCAGGGGTATTTTGGTAATTTCATATGTTGTATTTTTCGGTACTTTATTTGCTATTACGGACCTCACCATTAAGTCCGGAATGTCCAACATAATTAAAATGGACTATCTTTCAGTGTAATTTGGCCCTATGTGCCATTAGGGGCAGGACGGTCATTTACCCTTTACATATCTGTATTTTTTGGGACTTGGTTTCACAAATCGGACTCCACCATTGAGTCCGGAATGCCCGAAATAGTAAGATTACACTATTCAATTATTAAATTCGGACTTCGTTTGACTTGTTTAAGGTCCAGGGGTAATATGGTAATTATCCCCTTTTAATAAAATAATTAAATAATTATTTTATTAGTTTATTAATTTTCTTAGGGGTGTAATTGCATAAGATTTTCAAAATCTGGGCCTTAGTATAATTCTGTCAAACAGTGGGGTCACTTTGTAAATTTTTAAAAGTTCAAAACTGAACTAAAGGGTTCAGTCTCTTTGCAACTGAACCGGTCCGGTTCAGTCCGGTTCTGACCGGTTGGTTACACTGCTGACGTCATGATGACGTCAGCCCTACTTAATAAAAAAATCGGTTTAATAAAACGACACAGTTTCATTTAAACGGTGGCACGCCCGTTGTTTGACACATGTCCGAGTTGGCTCGGCCCAACTCATCTCGACTCGGTCAACTCGGCCGAGTCAACTCTGTCTTCCCCACTAAACCTCACACAGTGATGCCCTAGAAACCTGCAGATCTTTAGCTTCTATTTCGTGATTTTTAATACACGGTTTCTCTCTGTTTTTCATTCAGATGTGTTGTAAATTTTCTTGCCATCATTTTGGCGTTCATAAACCAACAAGAAATCAACTCAAACAATGGGAGTAAACTACACAAACCGTGCCTGCAACTCGATACTACACCCTCATTTCTCAACCATTTCATGTGCTTTTTGAAGCTACATGATCTACAGATCATAAGGATCGAGCCCCTATCTTTATTTTTCATTTTAGTTTCATGTATTGCCGGATTGCATTTTTGACCCGTAGGTTCATTTCCAATTTCGTGGGGCTATACAGTGTTCTAGGGTCGCGTAGGTAGATGTTTGAGATCCTATCAAGGTCTATTCTGAGTTCCAATATGCCAAATCTAAAACTGTTACGGTCAAATCAGACCTGGTGCTTCAAGGTCCTTTAATGGAGGTTGGTTTCGGGTTTCATGGTTACATGACCTATCCGACACCTCTAAACCATGCAACATGTTCAGAACAATTCCTAGGATCAAGAATGAAACATGCATGCAGTCTATACCCATAGCAGATCCACTAAACAATTCAAAATTTAAAATCAAGAAAATGAAGATAATTTTGAGTATTACCTTCAACAGTGGCTATCTATTCTCTTTGGCTCAGTTCAGTCTCTCAAAAACCTTCTCAGGTCATGCACCGTAGTCCTCAAGTCCCCCCTTGCACTTCAAATGGCCAAGTCTTTCCTCAAGCTCCCTTGCATGCAAAGCTTCCTTCCCCTCTCTCTCACTACACTCTCACTCTACCAACCTCACGTACACACACAGTTTTTTGGAATTGCAGAATTCTCTAAAGAGAGAATCTGATGTAAAGTAGGGCATTTATATATATTGTAGGTTATATACATATAGGTTATACATATATACATATATGTATGAGTACATCTCTGCCCTTAGTGGGGTTAGTGGGGGTTGATTTGATGGAGGTGATGCAGGGTTATGATGAAGGGAATGCATGCAAGGCCATTGGCCAATTTGGGTGGTGGCTTGGGCAAGATTATAGGTTATATACATATATTGCTGTATATATGCACAAAGTAACCAACAGCCTAGTTGGTAACTTTTTGGAACAAAATTGTTTACCTTGGTAGGTGAAGGGTTCAATTCCCCTTGGCCTCCCAAGTGACCATTTTCTCATATTTTTCTGGTTAAGGCCCTGTTTGGTTGTCACGGAATTCCAGTTTCACTGTTTTGGCCTTAACTTTCAATCCGTAACTCCTTTTTCAGTGCGGTTTCTTTCTGTCACTTCTTACTTAGAATATCTTTCATTGACCATGGTCCAATGTCGGTTTTTATTTTCTCGAGTTTCCCATAATTAGCTAATTCAAGTTTTATCACTATTAAAATAGACATTAAATTAGCTAAACCTGACATTTCATTCCCAAAATAGTTTCCCATATACAAAACATGTCGGTTAAGTAATTTGGGGTGTTACATAATTACTCTATTCTTCGTGTTTTTGGGTGTGCTTGTTTTGTTCTACTCCCTCGAAAAAATAGAACCAAATTGAGTGCCAGGTCTATTCTCTGTGTTTTCTTAGGGTACAGTTCAACCCATAAAGGTTATCGTTGTTATGATCCTAATTCTCATCGTCTTTATATCTCTCACCATGTGGCTTTTCTTGAACTATTGGCTTACTTTCAGCTACCTACTCCCACTGCTACTGTCTCCAAAGAGGATTTGATTCACATTGATCCTTTTCCTTCCGATGTGTCTTCTGATGAGTATATCTTAGAGTCACTACTGAGTCCCTTCCTACAACCACTGGTTTTACAATCCCCCATGAAGCCACTAAACCTACAGTCACTACCGAATCAACTAGTCCCCCATCAGATATCTCTCTCCCTGTTCCTTCCACTTCTGAAGACACTGATCCTACTCCCCGCCGATATCCTCTTCGTCATCGCCAGCCATCGGTAAAATTGCTTGATTTTTCTAACACTTGTTTCTCTTATTCCTATTATACTTTCTTGTCTGCTATTCACTCTTTTTCAAAACCACAATCTTATAAGTAAGCTTGTCAAAATCCTCATTGGGTCCAGGTTATGGCTGAAGAGTTGGATGCCTTACAAAAGACCTCTACTTAAGAGTTAATGTCTTTTCTTGTTGGTGAAAATCTGATTGGCTGTAAATGGGTCTTTAAAGTCAAGACAAACTCTGATGGCTCTCTTGAGTGTTACAAAGCTCGCCTTGTTGCTAAGGGATTCTCTCAAGAATATGGTCTTGACTATGAGGAGACATTTGCCCCTGTTGCCAAAATGACCACTATCCGTACATTGATATCAGTTGCTGCCATTCACTCCTGGCCCCTCTATCAAATGTACGTTAGGAATGCCTTTCGTAACGGCCATCTTACAGAAGAAGTCTAAATGCGTCCTTCACCAGGACTCCCTCATTCTTTCGGTCAGGTGTGTCGTCTTCGTCGTGCCCTTTATGGTTTGAAACAGTCTCCAAGAGCCTGGTATAACCGCTTTCAGACGGCTGTTACTCAGCTTGGTTTTCTTTCCAATGCTTATGACTCTGCCTTGTTTCTTCTTCACACCTCCTCTAGCTTTGTTGCTTTATTATTGTATGTGGATGATATGATCATCACTAGCTCTGATTCTTCTGCCATCACTCTCGTTAAGCAGCATTTGTTTCGCACCTTTGAAATGGAGGACTTGGGTCATTTGCGATATTTTCTTGGTATTGAAGTGGCCTACTTTCCCAAGGGCTACTTTCTTTCAGATGCTAACTATGCTAATGAGGTTATTAATCGGGTTGGTTTGCTAGATTCTAAGGTTTCTGACACTCCAATTGAGCTGAATGTGAAACTGAATTCTACTGATTGCGTCCCTCAGGATGATCTCACTTTGTATAAGGAACTTGTTGGCTGCTTAGTCTACCTCATTATCACTTGTCCTGATCTTGCCTATGTTGTCCATATCATCAGTCAGTTTGTCTTTGCTCCTCGTTCCCCCCACTGGGCTACCTTGCTTCGAATTCTGCGTTATCTTCGTAGTACTATCTATCAAGGTTTGCTTTTATCTTCTACCTCCTCTTTGAGACTTGTTGCTTATGCTAATTCTAATTGAGCTGGTGATGTCACTGATTGCAAGTCTACTTCTGGTCTATGCTTGTTTCTTGGTGATTCTCTTATTTCTTGGAAAAGCAAGAAACAAAGTGTTGTTGCCCGTTCTACTACTGAGACCGAGTACCGTACTATGGCACATGCTACAACTGAAATTGTTTGGCTTCGTGGTCTTTTGTTTGATTTGGGCGTTTGTCAGTCTTCTCCAACTCTTCTCTATTGTGCCAACAAAAATGCTATCCAGATTGCCCACAATATAGTGTTTCATGAACGCACTAAACATATTGAGATTGATTGTCATTTTGTTCGTCACCATTTGCAGTCTGCCTCTATCTCCCTTCCGTTCGTTTCCACTGTGCTCCAACTTGCTGATTTCTTCACGAAATCTCACACTGTTGCTCGCTTTCTCTTCCTTCTTGGCAAACTCTCGGTGTTTTCATTCAAAACTCATTGAGTTTGAGGAAGGATGTGAAAGAATATAAAATATCTTTATCTTCTATATTTATTGTATATATTTTAAAAATAGATTTTAAAATTTTCTTATATATATACATATATATTAGTGTAAATTTTTTAATAAAAATATGCACAATTCATCAGAAAACTTTCGTAAAGTTATTTTAACAAAATCTGGAATTGTGATAGATCCCTTGCCTGTCCAGGAAAAAATTCAGTAGGCTCTATCTTAGTTGAAGGACCTGCATTTCATGTCCAGAACGAGAGAGAGAGAGAGATAAAATGTGCTCCTGCAGTGCTGCCACAGTGTACAATCTTTGGTACGAAAAGAGACAAAAGCTGCTGACAGTAAAAAGCTTGTTGGCAAGATTACAGTTAAAGTTAAACACTGGAGTGCCAATTTTTTGTCCTATACAGGGAGGCTACAAATAATTCAAGCAGTCCCAGTCCTCTTCAATGTTCAAGTTTATTAGTCCCATATTTTGGTCTTTCCAAAAAAGTGTATTAAGAATGTTGAAGCTATTCGCGGTCTCTTTTGTGGAAAGGTCCGGATTTCCATCACAGTAGATCTAAAGTGGCTTGGAGGGCTGTGTCTAGGCCTAAAACTAAAGGAGGTCTAGGCCTAAGAAGAGTAGAGGACCGGAACAAAGATTCTATCCTTAAAACACATTTGGGACATTTGTGCTAATAAAGATTCAATTTGGGTTAAGTGGTGTCATGTTTATTTCATAAACGTTCAAAACTTTTGGAGCCTTTTTTTTTTTGGGCAAGGCCAATGGAAATGGCCCTCCTGTTCTAATTCTACCATCGCCAACATTAAGAATGTCACCTCTCCTAACTTCCTTCCAAATCCTGTCTCAAATGACCAATTTAGATGGACTTTATTCCCCTTGGGTCTGTTCATCGGCTCCTCCGCTCGGAATCTGATCAGAGAACCCACTCCCCAATGTCCTGGGCTCTTGTTGTGTGGTTCAAGAAGAATATCCCCAGATGGTCTTGATTTTAGGCAAAGGATATCTTGCCACGAAGTCCAAACTTAAACAATGGAGCATCATTGATTCTGATTGTTGTGATCTTTGCCACTTGGAACAAGAGGCCCCTGATCGATCACCTTTTTCTTCAACTGCTGCTACTCTAAGCAAGTTTGGGAAGAAATTTTGCAGAGCTGTGGTGTTCAAAAGCTTGCTGATTCATGAAGTAACGAAGTTCAGTGGATCATCTCAAACTTACAAGCCAACTCCTTCAAGCTTCCATTATCAAGCTCTCCATCTCTGCTACCATTTATCATACATGGATAGAGAAGAACCACAGAATCTTTAACAGATGTATGAGAGATGCCAACACTCTGATTAGCTCCAACATAGATGCTATGAGAAAGACTGCCTTATCTTGGAGAGGAATTCTAAATACTTACGACAGTTGGGAGATAAACTTAAGTCTGGGCCTCACATATAGAATTTTTACGAGTTAATAGTTGTTTTAGCCTACTTTTTGTTTTTTGTTTTTATTTTTGGGGTAGGTAAATATAATAGAATTATTGAAATATAAGTTTCATCTACTTAATTCTGGCTCAGTGGTGGTCAGAGTGCAAATCACCCTACTTTTGGCATATTTGACATTAGCTTCAGTGCATTTGCAAAACTGAACTTATTTATTTGTCTTGACCAGTATTTTGTCTCTGATAGTTTTTAGTTATTAACAGTTGTGACTGAAATTTATTTCTAAGTGGGTGATTAACATTTTATGCACAGATATGCTTAATTGAAAAGAATGGTGACAAAGAAAAGACAATTACAATTTGATAATATGAAGATGGTGGAACTTGCAGTCTTTTAGCGTGATAAGTTAGAGATGGTAATTTAACCTGATTCATCCGCATATCACGCTTTTATTGAGGAAAATAAAAGTTTTATATCCTCTAATAGAATTTGAGAGTAGAGTTAAGTATCATAATCAGAAAATAATAAAAGAGTTTTTGTGTTGTATAATAAATGTTTACAATAAAGTTCTTTAGTCATACATTAGATGTTTAGACAAAGTTGACAAAATTATATCTCGTAAAATAAAGTGGTATCTTTCTTATTTTTTATTGAATGCATTTTTTTTGACACGTGAAATATAAATAAAATAAATAACAATTTGATAATTAAATAAAAACTCCGATAGAAACCTTATAGATGTGGGCCACTTACTTTTGTTAAATTTAATCCATTGACCTCGTATGAATTTCAGTGTTTTTGTCTTTTTTTCAATTTAAGTTTAGCATGAAACTTGAATGCAAAGGATGAGTCTTAACACAACAGTAAGATTGTTTCATTGTGATCTAAAGATCATGGATTCGAATTGTGTACATCTAACCCTTTTCAATTCCTGGCGTTAAGAAGGAATGTAAGGGATGAAGTGAGGACCATGAATGGATGATGAATTTCTTTTAAGATTTTCTCAAATGTAGAACATGTGGAGTAAGGTATTTAAATCTCTCATGAAATAGTTCATCCCAAGCAATGGTTTTAACGATGTGAGAAGAGAGATTACGTAAGAGAGTATACATTTGCACCTTTTAAATAGTGGAGACTTGCTCTTTTGGATAGAACCTCCTTGTATATTCGATGTTCTCCCGAGCACAATTTTGCATGTATAAACTTTGGCTTGCTGTTTCGAGGGGCTGCTGTTAGTATTAAGTTGCGTAGTCTCTAATTATTTATAATGCTATAATTGTACTGTTTAATTGATTGTAATACAAAAAAAAATTGGGAATGTTTCTACATCTCCTGACAGTGCTTAAACGAGTCATTGCTGTGTAAGCTTCTATAGCAATCTGTTCTAAATCCCCCCAAAACATACATATTGAATTCAAATACAAAAATTCCATTCATGGATTCAGATAATGACCCTGGCGCCGGTTTGAGAAATGGGCTAGAAAGACACATCCTGGGACCATTTTTTTTTCTTCAGCCTTCTGCTAAAAGAATGATCAGAAAGTACTACTAAAAAATCTATACAAAAAACTCTTGGCAATGATCTGTACAATTAGTTTTGCAGAAAAAAGAGGAATAGTATTAAAGCTCAACATTTACGGGATTCAATCAATATCAATATAATCTTGATGTTGATAACTAAAAGAGGAGCATTTGAGTGCTTCTGAACACAACAGGTGAAAGAGACTTTAGCATGCTCCAAATCGAAGCCTAGGATATTACATTTTACCATGGTTTCAATCAGAAATTCTAGCTAGTTCTTGCTGGAGCTGGAATAAACAGAGATACAAGGAGAAAAAGAGAATTCTCATCTGAAAAATAAAAATTCCGAGTACAGTATAACACAATCACAATTACATTGTTAATATGCACTTTTTTTATCCATACATACGAAAACAGTTCAAAGTGCTGTTTGTTCATTTTAAGTATACAGTGTAAACTCTAAATTTATAATGTATAAATTCTCAGCAGAGTCGGCACTTCCTCAATGTACCAAACAACAATAGTTTCTACTTCCTATGCTGATGGACGTACAATTACAGGTGGTATCCAAACCAGTTCTCTCTCTCTCTCTGAAGTTAATCAATTTCGGCATGTACATAATCAATAAACACAAAATTTTTCTGGAGTTCATACAAAGCGTAAGCCAAACCAGCACTTACAATTGCAAGTCCACCCAAAATAATTCGCAACTGAATATCTGAAGGAATCCCAGCTGTTGCAGAGCAGGCAACAGCTGCTGCAATTAGGTATTTTTGCAAAACCTGGAATGTTGTATAAGCTCTTTTACATGATGAACAATTGAGGGTGTGCTGCTCATACCTATCCAACATCTGTGATATACAAAATGCAAATATTACACAAAATATGTCTGAAATAAGCACAAAGCATAAAAGCTAAACAAAATACTTTCTCAACCAATTAAGGGGGTGTCTGAAAACACATGAAAACAAGATCATTCCATTTCCTCAATGGAATAAGTTCATTTTGTTTTGCAATGATGATGCCCTGATGGAGGAAAAAAAATAAAAATAAAAATCCAGCATCTTACAAAAACCATCCTCAACTCAGGTAGTTGATTAAGATCTCTCACCCTCTTCCAACCCCCCTCCGCCCCCAATTTTTTTTTCTTCTCAACATTGAATTTTGTTAAGCATTCCAACAAGATTTTGAAAAAAACACAAAAAATGAACTTATTATAACTCTTATTTCCATATTTGTGGTTTAAGTGCAGATGCATGGGAATAACAAAAGCCTGTAAATGAATCAGAACTGATAACCTATTCTATTTTTTTGATAAGTGAATCAGATCCAATACCTGACGTTTGGATAGGAATATAGATGGCAATAGTTGTTGGTCAGTGATGCCAAACCACTCAGGTTGGCTGTTGCCATGTCGCCTTAGCCAATTCCGAAATGCCAAAACGAAACGGTCAGCTTGTGTGGGTGTAAATGTGATTTTTGTGTACTGCTTATTGACATCAGCAGAACCCTCCATCGACTTTGAGAGAAAGGTTTTCTCTTGACCCTGAAGCACAATCATGTCTCCATCGTATACCATGTTTGAAGTCCAATGCTCATGCCATCTAGGTACCACCTGTCATTGCCATGAAGTCAGATACTACGCAAGCTCATCAATTTAAGGAGAGAACAACAAAGTATCTCATGTTTATTTGCAAACTCTGTTTAGTGAGAAGATACCCATAAGAAAAGTATGATGCTTAAAAGATGAAAAACTTCACAACTTTTTCTAAGATTTTCACAGAAACTTGGAAGAATGACGGCACAAGATAGTAGTGTTTTTTTTTTTTGTTTTGTTTTGTTTTTGTATTCATAACTTTTTCAAAGATTTTCACAGAAACTTGGAAGAATGACAGGACAAGATAGTCCTGCTTTTTTTTTCTTTTCCATATCTATATACAAGTTTCAATGCAAGTGATTGACACCCCTAACAAAATCCTACGCCTAAATGGCTCAATAAGAACCATGCAATCCCAGCATATACATAGAAGATTTATCAAGCCTAAGTACATGCAAACTGTAAAATCTAAAGTCACAGGTGCCATTACTATTGAAGCAATGTTCAGAACACATTAACCACATCCCAACTCTGAAGAGATGTTATTTCAGACCTTGAATCCAATATGAATTGCTACTGTTACAAGAACTTCTCAAAAAGTCGTGACATAAGAATGTCGTTTCAAACCTTGAGTTTAATACAATTTACTACTATTACAAGAATCTTTAAAAAGTCATGACATATGTCCTTAACACAGTGTAACTGTACCCTTTTTTCCCTTTAGTAGGCCAGTGTCATTCTACTGAAAACATAGATCTCAACTCAAATCCACAATGCAAGTCCTCAACTGTGGTATGTTCATATATACTCTGAAGAGATGGCCCATTCCAATCACAATTCCTGTCCATAAAAGTCATAGCTTAAGCAGGCCAAAATACATAACTTCCCAATTGATCTCTAAACTAATTAAACAACTTTAAGTCAATTTCTCCACCACAACTTAAGAACACCTCGTATCAACCATCTAATGGAAGCTTTAGTCTATATGTCAAATATTCATTATGTATACATACATCAAAAATCCATGATTGATCGCAAACTCAAGACAGATATCTCAATATATTCAGTCATCATCTCCTACTCGCCCTTCCTCTTTCTCCTTTCTCTTGAATTTTCTGCAGGCAGTTTTGTTATAATGATGGAAATTTTGGTATTAAGTACCAATTTTATATTTATTTTTCACCTTTTTTCCACTTTCTTTTTCCAGCTCTCTGCTTGTAGTAGTATTTATTTAATGAAATAATTTAGTACCAATAGCTATTCTGTGTAAATATTTTTATGCAATTTTGCCTCGTAGCTGTTTAGTGTTGTCTCTTTCACCATTTTTTGATAATTGTTTAGAGACACAGAGTGATTGACAGAGGTTTGTGCATTTACACTTGTAAATTGGCAACTCTCTAGGCCAAAGAATGCTCAGAAGTTAACTCTTTTGATGCAACACAAGACACCAACTTAGAAATGGGACATTTTTTTTTCAGAAAATAGCAACACTCAATAATATATATATTTGATAAGTATATTTTTCTTTTTTGGATAAGTAGTAACCCACAAAAATTAAACAAACAAATGAAAAGGCTAAAGGTAGTCATGCTGAAGGAAAATAGCAACTGGATTGGTTTGAACTCTGCGCCTATGTTATGCTTTGATTTCAAAATCATATTAAAACGAGCAATTAAAGAGTCTTTACCTGCCACCATGCAGGCCCTGGCATCGTGAACTGGAAGAAGTTTCGAGCGCTACAAACAATTGATCGTGTCTTTCCAGGTGCCATCGGTACATTGAAGGAACAAATCCATATTATCCATTTCTGATCACCCACAATAGGAAGCCTTGTGTCGATCTCTATCCTGGAGAAGACAACCAAAAATTAGACCAAGTTTCACTAATACAGTCTCTGACAATGTATTTAGCAAGACATCATATCATTATCACTAAATGCATAAAAAAAAGTATATGGACACTTGCACACTGTGAATAATAAAAAAATCACAACTTTTCAATGCGTAATATGAAAATCTTCCATCTATCAAGTAGTAGCTTTGTCCAAAAGGGATGCAACGATATTAGACCCTGGGATGAAATTTTTACTGGTTTGCATATGGCACATGCACCAGGCTTGAGACAAGCCTCTGGTCTGTGATGCACAACTCACATACACCTAACACTTTGAGACATGGATCTCTAGGGGAATCCTAAAGGAAGTTTCATGAATCTTTTTAAACTTTGTCGAGGACACTAGGATATTAAATTGCAACCTCCAAGCACCTTAATACAGAGTGCAACTCCATTAGTTACATCTAGAGATGGAAAAATAAAAATAAAAAATCAGCTTGAAAGAAGGAGGACACATGCAATATGTTAGCAAGTCACTTGAATAGGAGTGACATACTTACTTATTTATATAATAACAAGGTGCAACAAATTTAGCACTGATTTTTGGATTATCATCATTTGATCCAGCAAAGCCCCAGTGGCCAGTAGACTCCATCTTAAATGGCAAAGGTTTGGCTCTATCCCTCCTTCCTGTAACCTGTAGAGTGATTCCACTTGATAAACAGTCTGGAAGATTCTCATTGTATAATAGCTAGGCACACGTAACTAAAAATATACAGAAAATGAGCTGTTTTCAATAAGTTAGCCCCTTAAAAAAAGAAAGAACCTCCCTACTTAATTCCTTCTCGTGTGAAAACACGAACTTTTATAATAACATTGCCCGATGAACAAGAACCTATATCCTCCAAATTCATGAATTACTAAGACAATCAAGAAGCATAGAACAATTGATCTCATGGTGCGAGTTAACAATACATAGTATCGACATTTTACTTGGACTTAGTTCACAACAGAAATTCAAATCTAGGTACGGTTAAAGCAAAGAACAAAGCAAGCTAAAGCGCCTATACAAAATAGAATTCATGCAATGTTCAGTTTGCACGAGAAATACTGTTAACACCGGCCATATATAAGTTGTTTCTATAAATTACATCACCACTATCGGGTCGAGAAGATCCTCGTTGATAAGATACTCCAAACCCCAGCCAATCACTTACAAGTTCTCCATGTGGTTTATTCTGAAAATAAGAAACCAACTAGAAGTTGGAGATCCATATCCACTATTCAGTAATAAAAAGGTTCCATACTCCTTGTACAATCCATAGGTCCCCTGCAACTTTGATGATCAGTTTTGAATTAAGTATAACTAAATCACTAATTTGTCTTAGAGAGTGAAGTTTTTGAAGTATGGAAGTAAGGCTGCGTATATAAAACCCTCCCCAAGCCCCGCAGTGGCAGGAGCCTCATGCAGTAGGCTAACCATATATCTAATCAACCTTGTCCTGATAGATTATATGTTTAGCACTTTAGCTGTACAAGGACAAGACCATGGTAGAGGATGTTAGTTTCCTAGAATTTATTGTACCGCGTAGACAACATGACAGTTTTCTTTCCATTTTGCTGCCCAAGCAACCCAATCAGACACAAGTATACTATGACCTGCACAATCACATGTAGGAACCTAGTCATTAGTTCTTTTAGATTTCATCTCTATTACTATAGCCCTGGGAACAATTTTATTAATATGTAATATAACCCTATGGAAACATGATACCAATTTTGTTACTACTAGCGATCTGTAACAGAGTTGAGAATATATAATTATGCGTCGAGGCATAACAGTGTCAGAGAAAAAGGTTTTTCACTAATCTAGTGTAGTTCCAGCTTTGTCACCATTTAAAATTAATCACCCAAGCAAGCTGCTATTTGGTTCCCTAAACAGGAAGGAAAGTCAAAGAAGTCAAAAGTGTTTAGATTCAAGCATGTTTACCTTGTGATGGGCAAAATCAATGTGGGAAGGATCAGAGACATTCTCCATGAGAGTATCATAGCTATAGAACAAATCACGCTGAATTGTCACCGTTGAAAACTCAGGCTTATCAAAGTCATCAGGCAACCTAAACAATCCCCAGAAACAACCCATTTCAATAAATTACTCAAACTCGCATATTCATGTAACTGTATCGAAAAAAATAAAAAATGCCCATTACTTCATTAATATATTCAATATATACTCAGGCTTATCAAAGTCATCAGGTAACCTAAACAATCCCCAGAAACAACCCATTTCAATAAATTACTCAAACTCGCATATTCATGTGACTGTGTACAAAAAATAAAAAATTAAAATAACCCATTACTTCATTAATATATGCAATATAATAAACAAAATCTATCAACTAAACAAAGACGCAAGGTAGAATTAATTACATAGGAGGCTTGGTAACACGAGCTCGTTCCAAACCATTCTCGTCAGGCCAAACGAAGAGCAGACCTTGAGACACTATCGTAGGAAACCTCGTGGCACACGCTCTAGGAGACCGAACAGCTCGAGCTTCAGGCCCCTCAGATGAGGCCTGAGGGATCCGAACGCAAGACCCACACTGATCAAAGGACCACCCGTGGTACGAACACTGCAAGTGCCCATTTTCGTCTATCCGGCCTTCCTGAAATCACCACACACAATCATCAAAATCCCCAAAACATTATGCAAAACCCTAAAATTATAAAAATGGTGGAGATTGAATTGAGGGGTTTACAGAGAGAGGAGCGAGGCGGTGGGGGCACTTGTCGTCAAAGGCGACCCATTCGGAGGTGGATCGATCGAACCAGATAACAAGGTCGCGGTTGAGAAGTTGGAATGGGGTTGGGAGGCCTGGGTCGAGGTCTTCCACGAGGGAGACTGGGTACCAGTGATCTCTCCATGAGAACTTCGTCGACGAACTCTCTACATCTTCTTCGATTTCAACTTCAATTTCTTCTGGATATGGCTGGTCTTCTTGTTGCTCAGTGGTAGTTGTGGTTGGTGATGGCGGGGTTGGAGGAGCGGCGACTCGCAGAGGAGAGAGAATTCTTCTTCTCTGTGTTGGGGTTTTGGTTGAATGAGGAAAGAGGGGGTGTCGGAGGCGAGTGTTGATCGCTGACGGTGTTAAAACAGCTGGAGCTGGGAGTAGTAAAGCCATTCACCTGAGAATTCAAAGTTTTGAACAGTTTGCTCTATTCATTCAAATGCATATTATATACGAAACGAAGCGACTCCTATATATTTTTAGGGAGAGAAAGCTGCGTGCTAGAGAGAGTGAAAGGAGGGAGATTGGGAGAGGAGGAGCTTAGAACGCTTGGCGTGCAAGTCTGGAATACTTCTCTGGAACCGTCCAAGACCAGAATGGCGAAAGCAAACGAAACTGTCACAACTTGTGAACTGAAGCGATGATGATTTTGAGTCGCACTCTGGAGGATTTTCATCTTCAGTAGTGAATTAAAACAACCAATCAAGTCGTGCCACAACCGAGATAGTTGGGCTCATGCGTCATTTTGAAACTGTTTCACCCTTCTTCCCTGATGTGTCGTGGTATTATTGGTTTTGAGCTGTAGCTATAGTAATGAAGTTGTTGGTGCGGCCAATGACCGAGACCGAGACCCAAATGAGGTGGACTGTTAGACCCTCTTCTACTTGACACAGCAGCATGGCATTGGGAGGCATGCCATGCCTTGAGGGCTTGACATGGGAGAAGGCATGCTATGTCATTAGAATAACATTCAGGAATGGAATGAGATTCAAGAGCGGAATGATATTTAGGGGTGGAATGACATTCCGAAGTTAGCTAAGTTAGTGAGCCTCAACCAATGCCAAGGCCAAGATGAGGGTGGCCTGTCATGGGCATCCTTGTGGACATGTCGAAGATATTCTAAGTATTGGAAGGAATACTTAGACAATCTAGAGTTGATGCAACTGATGTGTATGCCTTTGATAGGCAAGGGTCAAGGCTGCACTTTGTGAACACTTAGGTGCATTGTTTGCCTTTGGCAAGACTAATGCATACAAGAGGAGGACTTGGTTCTGCAAGCAATTGTATCTACTCTTGTTAGGTGAACAAATCTTCATAAGACATATATAGAGGGAGTACCACCTTGAGGCGCCCATGGGTGAGTGTCCTATGGAGCTAAGGAAGACCAAGACATGTGTGGGGTGTGCCTTGGCATTGAGACTTGTGGTTCAGTACAGACCTTGTTGCAGCAGTGTGTGTGTGTGGACTTAGCTCGTGGCAGACACTGGTGGGGCTGTAGCAAGGACAAGGCTATTGCGGGGCAGTTGCTAGTCTAGCACAAGACAAAGCTGTCTAAGGGCAGACAAGGGGAACTGTCGTGCTGTGCTAATGTGTGGATCCAAGGGCTAGCATTGAATACAGTTGGGGGATGAACTGCTTACACATATGTGGCGCAGATCGGTGGCTGCAGACAGCCCTAGCAGTTGGGGGTGTCAACTGCACTGTCATGTGCGTGTCACAGACACCATGACAGCTCTATATATTCTGTCAATATATATGTACGTGTGTATGTATTTACAAAGTGTGTGGCAGGGGCTAGTTGGTGCCAGTAAGCCCTTTGGCAGTTGGGGGTGTTAACTGCCAAGCAATTGTGCATGGCTGCCTATATAATGCATGCATGCTAGGGTTGCGAGGGAGGGAGAAGCACAAAAATGTATACGCATAAGTGAAAATACACAGAGTATGGAGAAGACGAATCTGTGAGAGAGAGAGAGAGAGAGAGTTTGTTGTAACCCTTAGCTGGTCGATTCCTTTGTATTCATATGAGAATATAATGAATAAAAGGTTGGGGTTTTCCCTGTAATGGCTGTGTTCTTGCGTGTGTATGTGCCTTAGTTCCTGTTTTCATTGAATTGTGCAGACCCTGATGTGTTGGAATCCTATTCTAGGGCTTCAGCTTTTCTTTGGGTTGTGTGGTTGGCTTGTCAAGACAGCGGTCTTGACGCCGCACAAGTAAAAAAATTTGGTTCAGATTTTGACCCTGTGACAATTAGTATCAGAGCGCAGGCTGTGGTGAAATGGCCAGTGGTAAGGCACTACAAAAATGGATTGCGAGACTCGAGGATTTCGTGGGGGCTTCTTTAACAAACGGGGCATCACCTCTTGCTGTTCAGTGCGAACATATAGCACTAGAAGTGGAGGAGTTGAAGGTAAGACTGCAGGACTACATCTCTAGGCATCAATGGTCGGTTGAACAACATGCTCAGTGATGTGGGTGCGCTGGCAGACTCAACGAGGGACTCTCTGCGTGGCATAGAGGAAGAGATGGGTCTGATCAAAAGGGCCATGCATCAGACTGGATGGGCAGGATGGTGCAAGGAAGGTCAAGGTTCCTGAACCGAAGGCATTCAACGATGTTCGGAGTGCCAAAGACCTTGAAAACTTCTTGTGGGACATGGAGCAGTACTTCACTGCTGCCCATATTCCTGATGGTGAACGGGTCACCATGACCAGCATGTACTTAGCTGGTGATGCTAAGCTTTGGTAGCGTACTCTCGTGGCAGACGAGGGACGGCCGGAGATCAAAGTTTGTGCAGATCTGAAAAAAGAACTCAATGAGCAGTTTCTTCCTGCCAACTCGAGTTGGGTGGCTCGAGATTCACTGCGATGACTCAAGCACACCGGGACAGTGCGTGAGTATGTCAAGACATTCAGTTCGTTGATGCTGGATGTGAAGAACATGTCTAAGGAAGACAAGTTGTTCAATTTTATGTCGGGGCTACAAGGATGGACTCAGGAAGAACTGAGAAGAAGGGGAGTTCGAGATCTTCCCAGTGCCATGGCAGCAGTTGAAAGTTTGGTGGACTTGTCTCTTGACAAATCCAACTCTACCACCGGCAAGTCCAGGAAGTTTGAAAAATCCTTGGGCAAGACCAAGGAGGGTGGGACAGAGGTGGAGAAGGGCAAGGACAAGGGCAAAACGGAGGCAGCAGACCAAAAGAAACCATGGACTGGTAGTTATTTCATTTGCAAGGGACCACACCGAATGAAGGACTGTCCAGCAAGGGAAAAGCTTGCTGCAATGGTTTGTGAGAGCTTTGATGAAGGGTCCTCAGACGCTGATGATGGTGTTATCGTTCGAGTGAACCCAATGGTGCTGCTGAATTGCATCCAGGTCGAGAAAGACCTGCACTCAAAAAAGTGAAGGGTTGTGGCAAAGGGTGTGTTGGCCATGGGAAAGGCCCTCAAAACCCTTAACTACCAGCAAGGGCCTCTGTTGGTGGTAATCTTCCCAAGAACTTGTTCGGAAGTGATATTTGCAGCAGTGCAGTGGGTCTTGAACAAGTGCAGTGCTGTGGTTGACAGACGTGTCAGATGTAGCAATGTGTGAGACAGTGACGACTGTTAGAGCTTGGGGCGGGACTAAGCATGGTCATGGACAGTGGGTGTCCAGTGGCAATCAGTCAAGAGCAGGGGGATGCTTGAGACAGTAGCCAACTTTGTGACAGAAGCAACTAGGGGGTTCTTCAACAATGTTCAGACTTGGAAGTCATAGGCGGTGAGCGTTTGTGGCATGGTGGCTGCGAGGAATCAGAATAGTGGGTGTTCATAATAGCAGTCACAGTTGAGCAAAGGCAGTGGGCTTTGATGGGTTCAAGGTTCAGCGCAGAATGATACTGTTTGGGGGCTGTTTTAGGCGCATCATTTGCGCAAATTTTTCAAGTGCAGTGAGGATGAACTTGCAACATTGGAATAATCCGATGGGGCATCAGACTTTTCAAGTGGGGGTGGTTTGTTAGACCTTTTTTTTACTTGACACGACGACATGGGCATGGGGAGGCATGCCATGCCTTAAGGGCTTGACATGGGGGAAGGCATTCTATGTCATTGGAATAACATTCAGGAATAGAATGAGATTCAAAAGCGGAATGTCATTCAGGGGTGGAATGACATTCCGAAGTTGGCTAAGTTGGTGAGCCTCAACTAATGCCAAGGCCAAGATGAGGGTGGCCTGTCATGGGCATCCTTGTGGACATGTCGAAAATATTCTAAGTATTGGGAGGAATACTTAGACAATCCAGAGTTGGTGTTGCTGATGTGTATGCCCTTGACAACAAGGGTCAAGGTTGCACTTTGTGAACACTTAGGTGCATTGTGTGTCTTTGGCAAGACTATACACACGGGAGGAGGACCTGGTTCTACAAGCAATTGTATCTACTCTTGTTAGGTGGACAAATCTTCATAAGACATATATAGAGGGAGCACCTCCTTGAGGCGCCCATGGGTAAGTGTCCTATGTGGCTAAGGAAGACCAAGACATGTGTGGGGCGTGCCTTGGCATTGAGACTTGTGGTTCAGTACAGACCTTGGTGCAGCAGTGTGTGTGTGGACTTAGCTCGCAGCAAACACTGGTGGGGCTGTAGCAAGGACAAGGCAGTTGCGGGGCAGTTGCTGGTCCAGCACAAGACAAAGCTGTCTAAGGGCAGACAAGGGGAACTGCCTTGTTGTGCTTGCGAATGGATCCAAGGGCTAGCATTAAGTGCAGCAGGGGGATGAACTGCTTGCACATATGTGGCACAGATCGGTGGCTTCAGACAGCCCTAGCAGTTGGGGGTGTCAACTGCTAGGACAGGTGGCTGTGTGCTCTTGTTTCTGACAAGTCCTAGCAGTTGGGGGTGTCAACTGCACTGTCATGTGCGTGTCACAGACACCATGACAGCTCTATATATTCTATCAATATGTGTGTGTGTGTGTGTATGTATTTGCAGAGTGTGTGGCATGGGCTGGTTGGTGCCAACAAGCCCTTTGGCAATTGGGGGTGTCAACTGCCAGGCAGTTGTGCATGGCTGCCTATATAATGCATGCATGCTAGGGTTGCGAAGGAGGGAGAAGCATAGAAATGTATACGCATAGGTGAAAATACACAGAGTGTGGAAAAGACGAATATGTGAGAGAGAGAGAGAGAGAGAGTCTGTTGTAACCCTTAGCCGGTCGATTCCTTTGTATTCATATGAGAATATAGTGAATAAAAGGTTGGAGTTTTCCCTGTAATGGCTGTGTTCTTGCGTGTGCATGTGACTTAGTTCCTATTTTCATTGAATTGTGCAGGCCCTACTGTGTTGGAATCCTATTCTAGGGCTTCAGCCTTTCTTTGGGTTGTGTGGTTGGCTTGTCAAGGCTGCGGTCTTGACGCTGCATAGGCTGAAAAAATTTGGTTCAGATTTTGACCCTGTGACAATTAGTATCAAAGTGCAGGCTGTGGTGAAATGGTCGGCAGCCTCACCGCGAGAACGGGTTGCCAAACTCGAGGATTTCGTGGGGGCTCCTTTGACAAACGGGGCATCACCTCTTGCTATTCAATGCGAACATATCGTACTGGAAGTGGAGGAGTTGAAGGTGAGACTGCAGGACTACATCTCTGGCATCCAAAAATATTGGTTTTGAGCTGTGGCTATAGTAATAAAGTTGCTGGTACAGGCCAATGACCTAGACTGAGACCGAGATGAGGCGGACCATGGTGTAGACAAAAATCACGTTCACAGCTTCCGTCCAACCAGCTCCTGATTCACATATTTTTTTACGGTGGGTCGTATGAAACCAAAAGGTCAAACTCATCGCTGATTGTTTCCCGACTTTTACAATTTATAACCTATATATATATATATATATATATATGCCACGTAGCATGTCAATTGCAAAAGGATGAGCCGTCTAGACTCTGAACAATTTTCCAAGAATCTCCTACCTTCACTCTTCCACTAAGAGTAATGCTAGTCTTACCTTCATATTTTACCAAAAATGTTTACCTTCATGAATTGACAGTGTTGTATTGACTGGATATCACATGATGTCACATCATGATGTGATATCAAATCAATACAACACTGCCAACTCAAGAAGATAAACACTTTTGGTAGAATTTTTAAGTAAGCATAGCATTATTGCTTTCGCTAAATACTCAAACATTTTTATAATTAATTCTCAATCATCGAATATTTTTCAAAAATGAGAAGTTCCACATATTTTGACTTAAATGAAGCATAAGTTATCTGCCAAAAACAAATGATAATAAGTTATGGCTTCTACATATACTTAGCCAGAAAAAATATTTCAACATGACAAAAAAACATGAATGATTGATTAAACAAGGGCAGCCTTATCTCAACTCCTCATTTACGAGCTCAAGAAATAACAACTTTAATCATTTTAAAAATAATAATTCAGAGTGAATAATAATTCTTTTAATTAATAATTAGAGTAAAAATATTATAAAGAGAGGGAACATTTTTTTATTTGATTAGTTTGATAACAGTGGAAAAAGAATAAACATTTACTCAAAAATGTAATCTAAAATCAACTAAGTTAAAAAAATTTCCCCGCCAATGATTATTTGAACTCTACTCGCTTTATTGAGTTGCAAGAGATACGACTTGCATATGGCAATTTGATTCTAGAGCCTCCTTTTAGAAACAACGTTTGGAGACTTGAACCCTAACTTTCAAGTTCCAAGTTAAGATAGGAGCAATTTTATAATTACACAAAGGCGTACCCTCAAATACAATCATAACCATATTAAAATCAAATTTAAGGAGGGAAACAATTTGACAATCAGCATAAAAGCATGCTTTATGGCAGAAACAGCTAGGCAATCAAGAAATAATACCTGCACAAAGAGCAAAATTGAGGCAAATAATAGAAAAGATCACAAGATCATAGACAAGTGCATTCATAAGAACTTTAGGCAAAGCACAAAGAGGATAAGTAATCTAAAAGTAATTGAAGATGTCACAAGTCCAAAACTCCATCAAAATGAGGGAAATGCTGATGATGATTGTGTACCCATTTGCTTGTGAGTTTACTCAAATTCACTCCATATTTTGAATACAAAAAAATTCTTCACCATTTCTACAACTGATTTCCCAAGAATTAAAACTGTGCAATGCCCTGACAATAAACATCACTAAAATCTAATTCCAGAATTGGATGAACCAGCACCCTTCTTTTATTGGCTGCTCAGCATTTTCTTCCCAAGTTATTTTCTCTATGTTTACAGCTAATAATGAGAAATAAAACATCCAAGTTCAGAATATTGAAAAATCAAATGCTGGTGGTTAACAATTGCTTGCACTTTCTTAATCCACACACGTCTATCAATAGGAGAACGTAATCACGATGCTGCAATTTACTTGTGTTCACGAATACTTTAGCATTTTAACAAATAAATTATTTCTTTGGGTAAGTTTGATGGTCGGGTCCAACATCACGTGAACCAGTGTTGATGTAAGGTCCTCGGAAAGTTGCCTGAGGTGATAGTGGCTTTGATGAATCAATCACAGGCTTCGCCCTTGATGACCTGGATCTGGATGTAACAAACCATTATATTGTAGCTTCTGCTGAAATTTTCTCAACATTATTGATGTAATTAATGGAAATGCAGAAAATATACTCACGCCATGTAGAAGGGAAATGCTAAGCCTGCAGCTGCAAAAGCTATTAAGCCTGTTGCAACAATGGCATTGCGTGTTCGGGACATCAAGATTTGCTAAAACTGGCCAACAAGCAATCTGAAAAGTGATGCAACAAACGGGAAAAAATAAAAGAAGTGGTCAAGGCCCATTTTCAAAATAGAACATTTGTTTATGTGTAAATCAAGTGTTTTTTGTTGACGATGGTCCCAAGTTATGTGTTTCAGATACCATGATGGCAGTTTGACAAACAGAAATCACTTTTCACTAAATAGTAGTGTAGAGTTGCACACTGTCAAATTCTTTTAATATGTAGGCAAACAACAATAAAAATAGAATGGAAACTTTGGAAGACAACAAAGCTACGCCTTTTAGAATGAAATGCTAAACAATAATTAAAAGAAATTATAGTATTATGAAGTGGAGAAAAACTAATTACGTATCTTCCTGTTTATTCCAAACACCAGATTCCTTTCTTAAAGGTAAGACATAACAGCAACTCTTAATAAATTAGAGCAACGATCCACTATTAACCTCTCTCTCATCAACAGAACCCAGAAAATAGGTTTAGTTGGTTTCTCCCATCCACCTATATACTATATGGTATCATCCTATTATTGGTAAAAAAAAAAAAATAAAGACATAACTATGGCAACAATGCTGAAATAAAAAGCCATCACTTCATGTACATGTCAAATCATAGAACATTCTGCAATATTATACCCAAATTTATCGCTAATTGTACACTTCCTAAGCATTGTGTATTAGGAATAAATTAAAAGACAGGTTCACTAAAATAAAACCACTCCAAAAAATAAGTTCTAAGTTCAACAAGAACAACTCAGACAAGGAAACAGAATGCATAAGTTTGAGATCAAACTCGACATGCTGCTCAGACCGTTGGACAGCTTTTAACTTCAATTTATTTTCTCGATCTCGCAAAAAAAAAGTTGTAATATATTTCATAATTACTCTCAACAAAGCTTTATCCCAAATATTTGGGGTCAACTACATGAATCATGTCCCGCCATTCTACTATATTTCATTATTACTCAAGTTCTCTTAATTTGTACTCTACATGCTATGTAATTATCTAGATTACCTACTGAGCTAAGTAAAGATTAAGACAGCACAGTAAAAAGGTGTTTTTGACACATTCATGAAACACACAGAGAGCACTTAGCCTAACATGTAAAGCCCAAATCAGGAGACAGCTTTCAATCATAAATTAAAGGAGAGTCACAGGAAGATCAACAACACAGCAGTAGAAGATAAACTTATTTAGATCGAAGGTTTAAAAACGAGAAAGGAATCATGAATTAGTTCCAAAACCTGCATTAGCAGCAACATAAGATTTTATAATGACAAATGGTTGTAACGCTTAAAATAAGGACATGGTTGGTGTTAGGGGATACCGCCCTTCCATATGTCCTATTTACTAGAGATCCCTATTCAGATCCTTTCATACATAACCCAATTTGGGTTTCTACTTTCCAAAATCAGTGTCATTATCACCTCTTTCCCGTGGCAACACGAAGATCATCTCTCATCTCTCCCAACTTCACCACACGGGCATTGGTCACCAAAGATAATCTTCATTGGAAATCATATCCACCTTGTCAAACAAATATTTCCTTCCATATCTCTCTCTCGTCTTTCTAAGTGTATCTATCTATACCCAAATATATGTACCATCAATGTCTCCAAAAGATTTTATTCAATCCTTCAAATCATTCAATTCCTCTTTTCTTGTACATGTGTGTTTAGTTGTGTGTGCATATATACATACATACATGTGTATACTGAATACAAATAACTACAGTTTTTAGGTTTCAGGATGGGGTGGATACCGGTGGTGAAAACATACTTGAGCTCAAGGATGGGATAATTCTATACCAATGCGGGGCACAGTCGTTAGGGGTGTTCCATGGCAGGGCAGGGTTGAGATTGAGGAGTCCTGTCCCATACCTGTTCCATTGGCATCCCTCTATATATACAAACACATCCACATCTAATCATATAGGCATTCTGTAACATACGATTTTTCTATAATAACCAGTCAAGCTTTCACTCACTTTCCTGGTATCCTATGGACTAATATATCTTTATGTAATTTGTGAAAAAAAAAAGAGAGTTTAATTCAATTTGGAAACCAGTTTCTATTTATTTTAGTTTCTCAACTTGTTGAGACAAAAAGATAAAAATTTACGCTCTTTGCTAAGATTCCAGATAGTTCTCTCAAGATTAACACTTACTAGTTGAAAAAAAAAAAAAAATCAAAACTATGAAAGCAAAGTCAAGGCGTAAAACACAGGTTCAAGTCCTGCATGTGATTAAAATATACCGTCAAGAATACTTCCTCACTCATGGTAAGAAACAATACTTGCCAAATGAACATGATTCTACAGTGAGCAGAAACCTATCACATGGATGAGAAAACCATAGTTTACAATAATCAAGAAGATAGTTACATGCACTAACCAGTACATGTCATGTAACATTAAACAATCTTCGATGTGTGAGCACGTCCTAAACATTATCTAATTTTATAATGTCTTGATATATTGTTACTTCAGATACTCAAAGTTATAAATCACTATACAAGTGCAAGGTGAATCAAGACTTTAACAATCAAATCAAGAACACTATCATGACCTTAGTCTGCCTTGATAACAAAAGACATTAATGATATTAGAGGACACAAGCCAAAATGTAATGTTAGGCAAAATAGAATGCTTTACTGAATCAATCATGAAGAGATTAGACAACTGAAGAACACATATGGATCAATAAAAACAATTCAGACTTTGCAGCAGTAAAAAATAGGTAAGACCTAAGAATTCCCCAAAAGAAAAATCGAATACAAATATCTAAATGAGCAATCGACCGCCATTTTCAAACCTGAAAAGAAATTAGTAAAATTTTAAAAAGAAAAGGAAGTCCATAGGACCACACATCGGCGACGAAAATGAACCCTAACGTGAACCAGACTCAGTACATATATGTATGTGTGTGTTTATTTATGGATTTAAAATTCAAGAAATAGAATAAACTAAAAATGCCACGAATTGAGTTACCTGATATCGCTATGAACTGAGTTTTCAACAGACGCCGATCGCCAGAAAAGAACTCTTAGCTAGTCGGAGAGCACAGAAGTCGGCAATGGGGCTTCGGTATCTATTCGTCGTCGTCCCGTTATCATTTATCTGAACGGATCCGATTGATTACAGTAACAGTTTCTATACGATCCGACCCATTAATACATTCTGCATCCACTCCGGTCCAACGACAAAACTAACCCGAACTAACCGAACCAGAACCAGAACAAAATTTTATATTAAATAATAATAATAATCCGAATTTTTAGTATTTGGACAATATTATATGGAACTTGGGATTGGCTTGGAGGCCTGGTTTTAATTTGGGTTGAGTTTAGGTTAAACCTTCAGCAGTTTAATTCTAATTCGTATCTGATTGACAAAAATATTATTTTTCATTTATGTATTTGTGAATATACAAACACATACAAAATTAGGCATACAAGATTTTTAGTTCAACAATATATCCCACCCAATTGACTTTGAATTTTGAAAAAAAATGAAGATTTGAGTTGATTTTAATTTGCGTTGAGTTTAGGTTAAACCTTCAGCAATTCAATTCTAATCTGTATCCAATCGACAAATATATTATTTTTTATTTATGTATTTGTGAATATACATACACATACTAAATTAGGCATACAAAATTTTTAGTTCAACAATATATCCCACCCAATTGACTTCGAATTTTGAAAAAAAAATGAAGATTTGAGTAAT
The DNA here is from genome assembly GCA_008638375.1 of Nyssa sinensis. Lineage (NCBI taxonomy): Eukaryota > Viridiplantae > Streptophyta > Magnoliopsida > Cornales > Nyssaceae > Nyssa > Nyssa sinensis. The sequence goes on from CM018034.1 coordinate 15,299,899, forward strand.
ATAAGCTAAGCACACAAGGATGACTAAAGAATTATTTACGAGTACAATCCTAAATTTATTGAGGGAGCCCAAGTTCATAAGAAAGTCACCTAGACAAACCTCTATGATTCGGACTTGCTACTTCCTCAATCCAAGTTCTCTATATTTCCTTCATTATTATTTTTGTTTTTCTGGACAACTATTATCATAGATAAGTTCAATATTTTTTCAATATACGTGAATTTTGAGTAAATAAGTTATAAGTATATAAATTGTATTTTAGAGTTACCAACAATTTTAGGACAATAACTATATTAATCACAAGCCTAGATTTTACATTTTTGAAATTTACTTATTTAATTTAGTTGTTTTACATGCATGTGTAGTATAGATGATTATTTGACTAAGGAATTATCTATGAATACAGTCCTAGATTTATTGAGAGGAATGAGTTTAAGCACACTAGGAAGACACATAGGCAAGTAACCAAATCCTTTGTGATTGGGGGACCATAAAGGAGGTTTAATGGATAGAAATAATCCATATTATATGACTTATATATCCAACACTTTATACAAGAAGTCACTAAATAAAATACTCATCTCTAAGGTAGTGTGTTGTGTTGTGTGACATTTGGGAAGGAATTATCCTAAATGAGCACGAGAAATGAACAATGTTGTGAGGTACAGGTCACATGTACCTTTGGAGAACTCTCCTAAACAAAAGTCGTAATGATGTCGTAATTATGAGAATTAGACTATTTTCTTAAAATTCTCGTAAAAATCAAGATTGAGTGCATGACATTTAATAACACTAATCCAGGAACCATATTTACTATCGCTACTCTCTATGTGACATGTTGAATGATATGTTGAACTCCGACTCAATTCACTATCATACTTTGGAAGGAGACCGTCAATACTAAAGAGACATAGTGCACTCAAACTTCAACGATTAATTATGATATATGTCACGTCAAGTTTTAAAATGTTGACTGTCATTAATAAAATATTTAGCCATAGACACATTTATTTAGTAGAATAAAAGAATCTCCAACCGTGAATCAATTCAAACTCAAATTAAATTTAGATAAAAAATATTCAAAAATTTAAACTCAAATTCAAATTTGTGCAATACTATTTATTGACTCAAATCAATGTCTAAAGTTAAATTTGAAACTTTCAAGATAAGATTGGAGAATTTTTGAACAATGTGGGAATTTTTATAAGAATTTGAGTAAAAATGAAGTAATTACGGAAAAATATCAAAATTAAATAAAAATTTTATTCAAATTTAAATAAAAAATTAAGTAAAAATGTAAGTCACCGCGATGGCCAAACAAAACAAGGACCAACAAATATGATGGAGTGTCAATGTATAGGCAAAATGAGTAGGCTGAGCAGACCAAGACGGTGTGGTTAAGGCTGTTGTGTCTTCTAACATCGAGTTGTATCTGATGGGTCAAAAAAAAAAAAAAAGAACTTCTAGCACCTTTCTTAGAATAGTTCTTCATATGATATATACATTGCTCTTCGCTTGTGATCCATTGAAATTTGAAATTACAGGCCTTCATTTAAATTTGAACATCTGTTATCAAATCGAAATTAGGCCGAGTATTAATTAATTTATGACAAATTAAAAGGCAATGCAAAATTAATGGGGTTGGAAGCCACAATGGTGACCATGTGACGAATTCATTTTCAAGAATGAAAATAATTTAAATTTTAAAAATAGGATAAATTATAATAATTTTTTTCGAAATTTTTGACAATTATATTGATATTTTTTTGAAATTTTTAAAATTATACTAATAATTTTTTCACAAATGACAATATTCCCATTTTATGTTTTTTATTTATTTTTGACCAATTTTTCCTATCTATTTTCTTTTTCATTTTCAAATAAATATTAATTAAAATTTTCTTTGACTAAAAAATATGAATTATTTATTTAAAATTTAATTTTATATAAAATGAAAAAAAATTGTTAAAAAAAAAGTTAGAAAAAATGATCAAAATTAAAAAAATACAAAAATAAAATAAAATAAACAATTTTGTCATTTTTCATAAAGATTAAAAGAAATATCAGTATAATTTATCAAAAAAGAAGAAAAACTTGTGTAAGTTTTTAAATTTTAAAAGAGATCAATAAAATTATCAAAAATCTTAAAAGAGATCAATATAATTTATTCTTAAAAAATATAAACTATTTTCAAATCATTATTATATTTTAGATTTTTTTTTGAAATACAATTTTCAAAAAAATACATCATTTGAACTTTTGAAGTACAAGTGTAGATATTCATAGCCCCCAATAGCTCCTCCCATTTCAAAAATACCATGTTAATTGCAATTTTTTTTTCAATTTAAAAAAAAAAAGAAGAAAATAATTATGAAAACTTGATGCCTGTTGCGCCACATGCTGACCAGTACTTTCCATTTCCGAGAAAATCCAACAGGGTAGGCCATTGACATGGGAAAAATTCGGTGTAAACAAGGGACCAAATCTATGCAGGATGCTCAACAGCAACAGCTTAGTGCAGCAATGTAGATCTTATACCAATTGTCATGGGTCAATTCTCCAACTCAAACAACTACTCTGTTAAGTGAAAAGCAGACACCCTCTAGTACAAGCACTTTACGTGATACCGAATAAGCCAAATTCACTCTGATACTAGTGGTCACAAGACTGAAAGTATCACACCTGTTTACAAGCCCCAAAACCTACCTGTGGAACTCCGTGACACCAAAGCAGTATATGTTGGCATCCTACTGCCGGGCCAGAAATTTTTATATAGGGAAAAAATAACTTTTATCCCATTAACAGATGAAAAAAGTACCCATTGCCAGAATTTTGAGGATGAATGCAAAAAATAAGCAAAATGCTACCAGCAAGCCACTTAAATTAATTTAGTGAGGGTGAAAGAAAAACTCAACAACAAAAAAAGTCTAGTAATAAAATAATACAAAAAAAACTCCATACATATTAGATTCTAACATGTGAGAAAATATATGTCATGGTCATGCTCTGATATAAAATACATCACATGTCAAAATCTGATATTCATGAGCATAAAATTTTTCTCTTGACCCCCCCCCCCCCAAAAAAAAAAACTCGTAATAATGATATGGCTTGCATGCTAGCTAAATTTCCCACTTAACTTGATATTAGATGGAATATATTCTGCTGAAAGTTAGAATCGCAGAGAAGGTGAAATCAAAAGCATTTGAAACACTAAAGACTAAAACAGTACGAATCGTCAATTTGCCCACTCTGATTGAACAATGCAACACTGTTAGAATGGCCTCCATAAGCCATTCAAACAAGCAGTAATAAGATCCATACCAATAAATGCTTATCAGGTGACATTATGACAGATGAGTTGCAAGATAACATACAGAATAACGAGCAAAAGCTGCATGAGAATGGATACCATTGCAGTCCACTTCAACTTTCTATCAAGTTGTTCTATGCAATTCACCTTGGATTAAGAATATTCCCAATCATAATCAATCAAAGAATTTGGTTATTAGGCCCCCCTGATAAGTTAGTAATACAATCACAACCAAAAACACAGTATAAATCTGAAAACCATGTAAAGTACGATAACAATGTCAGCAGTACATATACGAGGCCAATTGAGGATTAAGACCACAAGTTTCAAATTCAATGTTCACATCCCTCACTAACAGTTAATCTATTTACTGTCAAGTTCAACAATTTAAGTAGTTATTCTACTTTAAAAAATTCTAACAAGAATATCAAATATTTTGAGCAAAATAAAGCAAACCATTTACCATTAACTATAACAGGTTTGCCTTACAAAATTTGCACAACACACTATTGCAGTTTCTTAAAACAATGGACTCTATTGAATGTCCCTTAATAATGTCAAAAAGGCCATTTACTCGTAGCATTTTCATGCCTGATAACTTGAGAATTTTACTGTTTGTAGCAAGTGGATGGCCCCTAACAGTAGTCTAATGTTCTACTACTCTCAGCGCAACATCCAACATGCTCCACTAGTTTCCTTGAAAAGTAAGTTCACTTATCTTCTCAACACTACAATCCAATGCCACATAAAATGAATGGGGAGTTTTTTTGGCCAATTCCAGACTCGATTTTCAAGCCATAATATAACTTTCAAGATAAATTACGAATAAAACTAATTTATGATTTCATGTGTGGATGCCATCCCAACACCCTGTAATTTTCAAATGTAAGGAAACCATACCCACAAAATACAAAAACAGATCAACCAAAATCTACCAGTGGATGCAATTCAAACCAAAGGAAACACAGAACTAAAAGTAAACCCTTCATATAGTATCTAAAGAACATTAAAAACCGACATGTACAAAACCCAAGTACTGGTGACATCAAGACCAACAAATGGAAGGTTCAACATGAAATTCTCCATACTTAAAGAGAATTTGACAGTACAGAACCAAGTAGTTCCAGAACAACAAACCTTTGAACCCTAAGTATCGCATCATGTATTCATTTCTAGAGGAAATGAAAAGTTGTGATTTTAGAGAATTTCGTGAAGGGAGTGAGCGAGAATAGCATTTTTCACTTGACAAGCAAGTTTTGCTGAGCCTGATTCTCCTGCTGCTGCTGATAGTTCAAGGGCCTGCGGAAGAGCATGATGTGCGGCTCAGGACGATGGATTGCATAATGGACCCACCCTCGGCTCTGCTGAACCCCTATCGCACGCCATTCACTCTAAAAAAACAAATTCACAGACGATCATAATTTTTTAGAGTCGTGCACAAAAACCAAATGCTCTGCTTGGTTAGCAAGAAACTGAGAGAAAATAAATATAACTAATATATGGAGTCCTAGATTCAACTTTCTAGATGACAACAAAAGAAGGCTTAAGAAAAAATCCAATGATTTTCTATAAAATATTTAACCTTGCAATTTGATTTCCAAAATAAAAATATCAAATCAAATATAAACATCGACACAAATATATAATTAGCTTGACTTTGCTCGGTGCTATATACAAATATAGAAGAAGAAAAAAAAACATAAGAATCAATATATCAATTTATTTTCTTTTCCTTCATTTTCTCAGCAAACAAACGAATAAGTCGTTGAAAGGAATAGGAAACCAAATGAAACTCTCTGAAACCCTAACTAAGATGCCAATTACTACTTACTTCAGAGAGAAGCCGATTCTTCGGGAGCAGTTTGGCCACTTCAGGAGGGAGAACTACGTGCCTACATCAATAATCGGAGTATAATTCTCAAGTGAAAATAAATTTCTGAGAAGTCGAATAACTAAAGAGAAATCGAAAGAAAATGATGGTTCAATCGATACCTGTACTCGTAGGTATCGTCAAAGTACTTCTCCGAGTACTGGATCTGACCCATCTCTCGCTGCTCGTGTTTCGGTTTTCACTTCGATCGCTTGAAGAAAGTAGGGTTTGTTCGATTCCCGATTTGATCTGTGAAAATGGAACAATACAGAGAGAATAAATGAACGGAAATGAGAAGCTACAAAAACCCTAATTTTGAGGTCAAGAAATGAACTATTTGAATACCTGATAGAGAGTGTGTGGGAGAGGGGGAGGGAGAGTGGGGATATAAAAAGGGCGAGAAAAACGGAATAAGAGTTTTTAGGGGGCAGAAAGTGAATTACTGAGATTTTATTCTCCTCAAATGTTCTATCATTGGAAAAACATTTAGCTTATTTTGAAATTCAAAATTTGAATAAATTCCCGCTTTCCATGCCTAGAGAGCTTGTAACGGCTATATTTCTTTGTGTATTGCTTCAAATATTAATCACATCTTATAGTCTAGAGAGCAACTCCAAGGACTTTTTAAATTCACTCTGCGCCTAAAATAAAGAGCCAAAACTTAAATTTTGAGCTCCAATGGAACTGCCATTTGGACTCCTCTCTCCTTAAATTGACTTAAATTAATATTTTAATGTGATAACTTTTTAAAATTCTGTTTATATAAATTTATTAAATGTATTTTTTTTTAAATGTAGTTTATAAGTATGTAGAAGGCATTTTTTTCAAAGTATGCAGAAGACATCTAATTGTTTTTTTATTATATATATTTTCCTCTTAATTAAATCTTATTTAATATTTTGTTAAGTTTTAAATAAATTAAATGGGTACTAAATTCAAATTGAGAGTTTTGTTAAAAAAGTAACTGTTAAAAATTTACAAGTAAAAAATAGTCATTAAAAAGTAATCACTGTAAAAAAATTCGTTTGAAATAAATTTAAATTGTGATAATTTAAATGTAAGATATTAATAAAAAAAAATTCAATGTTAACTAAAATAAGGAATATGCTTGAAGTAACCACTGATTCTCTAAATTAATTTTATAGCCATTTTAAATGAAATAGGATGAGAATTTGGAGAGTCTGATTAGAGTTGCTCCAAGAGACTCCCTAATGGAAATAGGTAACAAAAATGGCTAAAAAAAAAAAAAAACCTCCAATGAACTCCCCAATTGACTTCTTATTGTGGAAAAGACTATGCTTGGCTTCTACAATTGAGAAGAGAGACAACCACTTCCTAAACTAAAATTCCCCTACAAACATATTATTTTTCAATAAAAGATTTAAAACTTTCCAAATTAAGGAGTATAATTGGAATAGTCCTTTAAAAGTGACTCCCTAAAATAATTAGTCATTACAATGAAGATTAATTGATGATTAAAACAAATAATTTATATATATATATAAAAATTAAATTGACATAAAACTACTTCGAGAGAAACCATCCGTTATTCAAGATAGTAGATGGCTTCCAACATACGACTAAAATCACATTCAAGTAGTATAAATACTCACTTCCTACATAGTTCACATGAATTTAATTCTTCCTGCCTAACTTTTGTATTAAAAAAAAAAAAGATCCTCCAAAACAAAGGAAGCTGAATAGTCTCATTTTTTCCCATTAAAATAAAAGCCTTACATGAGTCTGCAATTTGCTGGTGAAAATTTACAATTCAAAACTCCAACACTGGAATCACCAAGGCATGGATAGAGATTGCCAAAAAGAAACTGAACAGGAAAATTGGATCCCTACTCGAGTACAAAACAAGAGAGCAGCTATTTGATCTCATATTTTCATGAATTATCAATAAATATTTCAAAACTTTGGAAGCCCCACTAATGAACAACTGCAACTACTTCTGTATATTCATTGCCGGCTGAGGCTTCTTCCCTGTCTTCTATCGTTTCTGTTTGCTTCAAAAACAAAAAACCTATATAGGTAAATGCCCCTTTTCTGTACATATCCAAACAACTTGACCTCTTAAACTCAACACAAAAAAGGCACTGCAAAAAGTGGCTTTTCAGCTCCAAAAATATTGAGGTTATCTAACATTTAGACATCCTCCTATTTGCTAACGCTGCGAGTCACCCAACTGATTTATGCAGCATGGACGTCCCTTGAAACACCATCATCTGATGATCTTTCCTATACCTTTTCAGCTGCAAAACAAAAGAACATACACATTAAGCTCAAATTCATGTTCGAAGAAAGAAACCACGAGAAGATGCATGTACCTCATCATCTGTAATTTTCACAAAACCAAATTTATTTTTCCAGATAGACTCTGCTTCATCAGCAGCAGGAAGCACAAGGGATCTCACGTTCAAGGATAGAAGTAGGTTTTCTATACAAGAGAATAATGCCTGGAAATAACCCTACAGAAACAGTAATTTCTTAAAATCAGAATAGCTGTTTTAATTTAAATCCCAAGCATCTTTAACAAATATATCAGCTCCACAGCCAGTCAATCTCACCTGTCCTTGACAATCACTACTAGTTGCAACTAAAGGAAGTTCTGCTACTTCCTCTCCAAAAATGCGAATAATTCCAGTAGACACAACCGATGAGCTGCATATAAGAAATGAAGAAGAATAAGAAAGCAACACATTAATTATTAAGGGGAAAAATAACAGAAAAACAAAAAATAATTGTAAAGTAATAGGAGTAACAGCTAAGCAGTTAGAAATGATTCTCACTTCACTGTTAGTATTGCACAATACATCCCCCCAAATTCTTGGTCCCTCATGTTCCTTCTGCAGAAACATTGAAAATTGTTATTCAGAAACAGGGTTTTAAAAGGCATTTTTGAAGCGCACCACAATGGAGAGGCATAGTACATTAAGTGGACCTACTGAGGGGTAAACACTTTAGTGGGCTGAGCTATCAGCCATGCATTAGGCGTGATTTTCCACAACTAAATGGATGAGGCATATGCCCAAAAAGGACATATGACTATTCCTATTATTTTATTCTTTTACCGTTTAACATGGCTAAAAAAACCAAGTTAATTCTTTTGAAAATATGGTCACAAGGTCTCCTTATAAAACCTTGACCCACTTTGATGCATCAACAAACCGGAGACCTCTCTCTCTCTCTCTCTCGCCTCGTGCTTTTGCCTTTCAAAACACTATTCAGAAAGAAATTCAATATGGCACTAATAACAAGGAAACAATAAGTGCTCGTTATTTGTAACAAAGATGCTCACCCATAAACCATGTGCGGAATGAGATCAAGGCGACTTGTGTTTGAATCAGCAATTGGATCAAACCGATCCTAAATCACAACAAAAAGATAGGAAATCTATTAATTCTAGGGAATCAAAAGTATATCAGACAGGGCTTAGAAGCACTACAGCAGCTAAAATGCCTTGAGCAAAAACATGGCATATAAATGTAACACTACTGTTGTAATCCAAACAACTGATGAAAAAAAACATTGAGACACTTTCTGTATGTTGTGCTAGTTGTTTGGAAACAGAACTCTACATGGATGACTCAAACAACATGAGAATGCTACATGTCCAATTTGTAAAATATTATTAACATAAATCAAGATCCATCACCCCCACCTGTCCCCCCAAAAAAAAAAACAGAAAACAAAAAAGATACACATGCACCCACCAAGGATGAAGCACTAATAAGAACTTAAAATTTGAAAAAGCCAACAATAACATTTTGTTCATGAAATCATCAAGCCTTGCTCCTACCAGCTGAAGGTAAATGTAAAACAATGTAAAAAAACTGGTTTATCACCAAACATAGAAATTCATGGAAAGTTGCCCAATAAATAAAATCCAAAAATGCACGGAATCATTCTCCATCCAAGAAACCATTTAGTGAAATATTCTATCTGGAAAGCCCATATCCTTAATTCCCTGTAATTTGGAATATTGCCTTAATGTTTTGGAGCATGTATTCAATATTCAAAAGCTCAATTGTAAAAACATGAACATAACAAAGTTTTGAGCACAAGCATCATATACTTTTTACCTTCACAATACTCTATGGTAAGAACCCTTGGATAGTGGAACTCAGTCCTTAACGATCCAAAAAAAAATGTAATGGAACTCAGTCCTTAAAACAAGCACATGGCTCATGGCCCCGTAGGTGTTTGCCCTATATTAGTCCAATGGAAGCAAATCTATTGTAACTAAAATAATGAGTTGTATGGAATTTTTTTTTTTACTTGAATTTATGTTTCAGCTGTTTCATTTTATGGGTCTCCTGGCTGGATAAATAATATTTTTAAGTTTTTCAGACTGGCGAGATTTTTTTTGTGAAGGTACTTAGTAAACCTTTAAACATAGTTGTTGTTAGTATCTTACGATGTGTTTCGATACGAACATAAAACAATACATATTTTATAGTTGTATCTTTTTGTACCGTATCTTATGATACGTTTCGATACGCATGATACACAAGATATGGAAAATTAGGTTAACTTAAACGGCATCATTTTAACCCCTTTTTTGTTGCTTTGTTATATACATAGGAAACATTTTTTATTTGTTTAGTTTTATATTACCTCTTTGTAACTCCTAGAGATGCTTTCTCAGAAGATGTGGATGAGAAGTAAGGACATATAAGAAGAAGAAAAAAAGTGAATTTGTTGGCATATGATGACGGTGGTGATGATATTGATGCCATTAAAATTGGCTATTAAAATAAAAATTAGATGAATTATAAAAATGAATAATTTTAGATTTTGTCTTGATGAACTATATTAGATGGATTATTTAATTTTAGTTTAAAATTCTTAATATTTATAAATCTTGATTCTTGTATTGCATAAAATTTAAGTTATTTATTTTATAAGTGAGTTAAAATATAACTTTTATTATTTTATAAAATTTTTATACACTGTACATATAACATGAATACAATATATTTGAAAAACGAGGCCACTATGTTTGGTACCATTTTGATTTTTAATTGTTGGATAAATTATATATCTAATTTGTATGACAAGTAAATTGAAATGTTATTTATATCATTTTAAACATTATATATATATAATATATATATATATATATTTATAAATGTTCTTTTTAAAAACAAATTACATGTATCTATGATACATGATACAATACACAGTTTTAAAAACAATACGGCTTTTGATAAACGTTTCGACAACTATGCCTCTTAACACATTTCTAGCCTCTGATGCCTTTCATGTTTCATAATACTTCACAAATTCATAGTAAAAAGAAAAAATATTGAAAAATAGGACAATGAAATCAACAGTAGAAGCTAGCAAACAGCATTGGAAAAATAGCAATCAACAATTACTCACATGAAAGATAGCCACGGCCTTGGAAAGCAACACTCTAGTTTCATCAGAAGCCATTTTCCCACTAAGAAGCCTCCATCTTATATCAAAATTGGCACCACTCTCTGAACCTAATTCCTCATGCTTCTTCTTTAAAACATTCAGCAGAGAGTCTGGAAGGTTCTCTTCCCCATTAACTACCAGCTTTTGCAAAGCAGAATGAATCCTATCACACTCTGTGCAACAGAACCACTTCCCTTTTGGCAATTCCTGTTGTATGCATAGTATCAACAGATTATCCAAAACTGGTTCATATGCAATGGATATACAAAGAAAATATGAAATAAAATGACATATCAAAGCACCTTTAGGTCATCCATTTTGTGCTCCTTTAAACAGCCAACATGATATTCCTTCTCACACTACAAAAGAGAGAAAAAAAAAAGTCAGACAACATGTCAGAACCAAAGGCAATGTAGAACTGCAACAAAGCACTTGGAAAGTCAACCATGCAAAGCACACATTATGACAACACAATAAATACCTGATCACAAAGAATGACTGTGCGAGGACCAAATCCTGATTTGCTGAAATCGTGACCCCTGCATGCATCAAGATTATTAGGGAAAAAAAAGATGAGACAGAGACAAAGACAAGACAAAAGTTGATTGCTGAATCCTGCAAAAAGACAACACATACGGAGACAAAAATCTGCTGTACACAGAAGCAGATTGATGCTTCACTCAATCGTACCATGGGTACTAAGGAGTGTTTAGTCAACCCACAGATAAATATGAAAAATCAATTAATCTTTAAATTGAAACTACACACAACTAAATACTATGATCACAGTACTGACATGAGATGACAGTGATCTGGTGTAGCAGTAAAGTTGCTGTGTAACAGGACTTTTGACTGATCTATTCAAGAATGTGGTCCAATTTCTAGAAATGCTTGAAACAGTTTGTTCTGATCAAAGGACCCACTTTCAAGTAGTGTTGAATGCAAATGTATACGCAATCCATGAGTTTTTTTAGGGTGTTTTGGGGGGTGGGGATTTAAAATAACAACAGCTGACAGTTTAAAAGATTCCAGACAGTATACATGGTGTAGATCCAACCTGCACAGCACACATCCACCAACTTCAGCCTCTGGAGTTTCAACAATACGAATACATCGCTTGGTTATCTGTTCTATAGGATCAATTCCAGCAATCCTTCCAGCTGCAACAGCATTGGCATTACGCTCCACAAATCTCTCTTTTTGGAACATATTTTGGCAATATTTACAGTACCAAGTGCCCTTCGGAATGCTAGGTAGAGAAACACACACTGCAAACCAACAAAACCAAAACTATCATTTATTGCATGTGGTATATATGTTGTTATACATTGATTGAAACACACACATTTTGTATTAGAGCCATTGTCTAATAATTTGCTTATCTAGCACAATCATAGTTGTTAGTATCTTACGATACATTTCGATATGGATATAAAACAATATGTATCTTATAAGTCGTATCTTTTTATACCGTATTTTATGATATGCACAATACACAAGATATAAAAAAATTAGGCTAAATGGCATCATTTTGACTTCTTTTTGTTGTTTTGTTATATACATAAGGCACAGTTTTTGTTTGTTTGGGTTTATATTGCCTCTTTATAATGCCTAGAGATGTTTCCGTCAAACAAGAAGGAAAGTAAGTGTTATTGAGAAAATGTGGATGAGAAATGAGCACATACAAGAAGTTAAAGAAGAAAAAGAAAGTAAAAAATTGTTGACATATGATGATGGTGATGATGATATTGATGCCATTGAAATTGGATACTAAAATGAAAATAGAATGAATTATAAAAATGAATAATTTTGGATTTTGTTTTGATGAACTATATTGGATAGATTATTTAATTTTAGTTTGAAATTTGTAGTATTTATAAATCTTGATTCTTATATTACATGAAATTTAAGTTATTTTTTTATAAGTGAGTAAAAAAATAATTTTTATTAGTTTATACATATTTTATACACTGTATGTATAAATAATACTATACATAACATGATATAATATATTTGAAAAACGAGACAACTATGCTTGGTACTACTTTGATTTTTAATTGTTGGATAAATAATAATAATTTATATATCTAATTTGTATGACAAGTAAATTGAAATAGTTATTTATATCATTTTAAATATTATATATATTCATATATATATATATATTCATATATATATAATATTTATATATGTATTTTTAAAAAAATTACATGTATCTATGATACACGATACGATACACATTTTTTTTAAAAAATAACACGACTTCCTGATACACATTTTGACAACTATTAGCACAACAACCATGTATTAGTACAATTCAGGAAATTAAACAAAACATAAAATAAAATAGTATAACAAAGACTTATAAAAAATAGTAGTATAATAAAGAGAAAAAAAGTGCATACAGACAAAAAATAGTACAATTAAAGACAAAACAGTGTGAGAGAAAATGAAAACAAATTTCCGAATGTCTTTATCATGTCCAATTATCTTTTAGACTTTTAATACTTCAACGACTTGAGCATTTTTCTAATTTCTACCCATTTCATGGAAGCATCATTAGGAGAATATGCATCACAACCAACCTCCACATATCAAGAGCTATAAAATATAGAAAATTGTGAGTCTGTGACAATAACAGAAGTTAATCAAACAAGAGTTAAATTCACCTGTGTGAAAAGCTCGTGGGCAATTATCACAAAGCAAAAGATCCCCTCCATCCGCACAGATGGAGCAGAGATCATCGTTTTCATCGGCAGAAAACTTCCGGCCTTTCGATAGACTAATTGACAATTCATGAAGAGACACCCCATTTGATGTATAAATGTGTAGGTAACTGCCAAAACAAATTAACCCCAATTTAAAAGTTTAAGGATATAAAGAAAAAAATAACAATAAAATATTGTTATAAGCAGTTTCCACAAGACAGGTGGTACTAGACCATTGGTTATTGCCATTCAAATTGTGCCAGCAGCAGAAAAACACACTTCTGTACTTTTCTGCCGCATAGCAGGATACAAACTGTGGTTATGAAAAACCTCATAATTTTCCATCTGACCTCCAAAAAATTCAAACACACTTACGGCTTGCGGCGTGAAGCCCAACCAGCATGAGCTTCAAACTGTGAAGGGCTGACCTGTTCATAGATGTAAAGAAGATCAGCATCTCAAATAGAATATTCAGTAAAGAAAGAAGATCAGTATCAATAGAATATTCAGTAAGGCTGTAATCCAAGTGATAAAAAATGTACCTCACTGCGGCAACAAGTGCAAAATATTCCAGAACCCTTCTTATAACCAGACAACAATTTCTGCCAAAAAACAACTAAAAATAAGAAGAAGAAAAAAAAAGGACATTCTCAAAGGCTTTTTGTTGCTTCTTAAAAAATACAAAGCTCCTAATAGTGCATTTGAATATATCAAGAAGCGACCAAAACATTCCCCTTAAATGAATAGAATAAAATAATTAGTTTGCTCATCTTCATTGCAACAACCTGCCCGCGAGAATAATAAGCTAGTTCAGTTCCATCAGGCAGTATGTCATCCTCAAATACCAACTTATGCATCCGCAGATCTCTTGAGAAAAGACAAAAACAATCAAGGTTTAGTAAACTAAATGAAACAGATATGCAGATGACAAAAAATCCATTAATCTAGAAAAGAATAATGAATGCAATGGGCAAAGAGTATACTACTAACTTTCGAGTTAATCCTCCCCTGACTCTTACTCCGTGATGTACTACTGTGAGACACTCTGTCAGATGACTTTGAGATAGAGACGGACATCGCTGACCTGAAATTATTGAAACAAAAGTATTTTAAAAAATAAAATTATATGTTGCTCATCAGAAAATTGATTCTTTATTATTTATATTCTGCAGAATTGACAAAAAAAACGCCTAATTCAAAAACCAGGACACATGCAAAAACATATACATCACTAAAATGATAACTCTTTCAACACCACCATGTTGCTTAATGTTTGCCACAATGATAAAACAAACTTTAGTACCAAATAATTATGAACAAATTCCATATAAACAAAATCTTATTCCAACTATTTTAGATTGGCTACATTATCTTGTCCCGCCATTCTATTCTATCTAAAGTCATCCCATCGGTTAAACCACACACTATCATATTTTTCTTATACTATACCAATTGAAGTTAATTTGGTCCCCCACTTCTCTTATATGACCCTTAGAACAACTGTCGCTCTTTCTTATTGGTGCAAGTATAAGTTTTTGGTCTCCCCCTTTCCCTAATATGACCCTCAATATGAACATCACTTCCTTCTTGGTGCAAGAATTGGTTTTTGTTGTCGGTTTTCTCTCATTTATCTCCTATAAGTGTTACTTTCACCATCTCACTAATGCATTCATTTCAAAATTTATCTTATCTTATCTTACCATACATCTATCTCACCATTCGTATTTCAGCCACATTTTACAAGCATGTTGTTTCTTAACCGCATCCACCCCCTCAAAGAAACATGGAACTGATTCTATATTTGAGCCCATTATAGTCTTAGATAAATCGGTAGAGGGATTTGCTACAATCACGACAGAATTGGCAAACATTTTTAATTCTAAGCATACAGGTCAATACAATGTGGTAAAAGTGGAAGATCTTTATAGTGCTTGAAGATCTCAGCGAACCTATTGCTCGTGTCTGTCTGCACATTTGGGTGCAAAGTAATTCCAAAGTTATTACTAATTAAGTGAACAGTTAAAGGACCTTTCACCCACTGGTGTAGTAGTATGAAGTTGACCCTACAAGGCTAGGACACCTTAGCTGCAGAGGTAGAGAGTTCAAAACATGGAATGATATCAAGTATGTTACAGACTCTTCTATTGTTTGACAAAAAGAAATGGGGTAATGGAAAAACTCCTACTCGTTGTAAGTTCACTAAAGGAAAGGTTGGTCATAAATTCAAAGCAAACAGTTATCGAAGAAATATTTATCTTACAACTTACTTATTAATTGTATAGATATATATATATATACATATATATACATACATGTGTAGTTATTATATTCTGTTTCATCTTATGCCTCAAATTTATGAAACAATATCTTCTTTGCACACTTCTTGAACCAATATTTTCTTTTTGTAAGTAAAGTTAAATATATTCATTGTAAGTTCACTAGAGGATAGGTTGGTAAATTTGAAGCAAACGGTTCTCGGAGTTATGTTTATCTTTCAACTTACTTATCAATTATATGTATAAAGATACAACTACACATATATGGACAGTTATTATATTCTTTTCATCTTACAATTCCACACCTCCCCTATTCACCCTACCACCCCTCGCAACTCATGAGCGTCCCATCAATAGATCTAGCCATCACCTGAACCCGTAAAAGAAATATCCATAGCTGTTTAGCTCACTTTCTAGTCAAAGCGTGTGAATGAATATGAATGCATACGGGCAGGCCAGAGCTGGACGAGCTCACATATGAAAAGTCAAAATTATCCCTGTGATGTGAGCTGTTTGGTAGTTCAGGAGATTATTTGAAAGCAGGGAATTACTCTCCCTTAAGGTTGAACTGCCTTAAAGCAGGTGATTATAACATAAAAATGCAAATATGCTACTTTAAAAGAAGACTTTTATGAGAATCTTGTATTGGATTTAGTGGCTACAGTGTGGGTCTACTGGTGTGGTGATGGTGAATCTGTAATAAAAGATGTAATGAAAATGGTAGTAACTGTAGAAGCTATGGCTATGGCTATCTATTGCTACACCTATTGCTAATTATACTAGACTAGGACTAGGTTACAGTATACTAAGGGCTAAGCTAAGGTACAATAGATAGGCTAAGATAAACTGCAGGAGTTTAAAGATGTAAGGTCATCATGTTGGTCCAGCACCTCATCTGCATATGGAGATTTAATATTTAATTATGTTGAGCGTAACTCTCAAAACAGTTGGGAGCACCCATTATCACATGTTTTGCCACATGTCTTCATGGTGGCTTTGAGAGCTGTCAAGTGTCCCACTTGCCTACCAATTTTATACACACACTCCAATAGATTTAGGGCCACTTTTCAATATCCCACAACTAGTGTATTAACCACCAATTTTCTCTTTCTCATGGAGTGCAGGAGGGACATTCTCTCTCTTTGTGGACCACATGAGGAACATGTCTTCATTCCCTCTCTTGATTTGGTGCATTTGAAGATAAAGTAATAGGAGTATTTTTTAAGGGGAGGAGCAACACCTCTTACCTTCAAAGATAGTTTTTTGAGATTGCATTTCTTATTCCACCAAAAAAGCTTTGGCAATGTATGTAAGCTCTATAGTGGATTTTGTGGGGATCTTCAGGCCATAATAGCTGTGGCCTCCCCTTGTAATTATGAGTTTTTCCCCCTCAGACGCTCTTTTTGCTAATGTACATACACTTATCCAAAAAAAAAAAAACTTCTTTGGCTGTCATGTGTCCAACATGCACGTGTCTCATACATTTTGCGCATGAGCATAACTTGAAATACTATCTCACATGGTCGGCCTAACACTAATCGACCTAGCATTTTATGGTCTCAAGGTTGGGACCATTCTCATGTAGGCAGGTCCATGTGTCATCCATCAAGTGTGCGCATATTTGGGTACAAACAACAGCTCTCTAGTGACCTTGCAACGAAGATAGAGATGAAGGACTCTTTCCCTAACCTCTCTTATGTGAATAACCCCCCTCCAATAAACACCCCTCCACAACTTTCTCCATCATATGACTTAGGTCATCTAACCATTATGAATAGAAATTGAGAAAAGAGATCCCTATGTCTCAGCCCCCTCCCACTACTAAATAAAATGTTGTGGGACCATTAAAAATAATAGAGATTATTCGAAGTACGCTAGAAAATCTTCCAACCTATTTTATGTCCCTTTTTTCGATGCCAGCCTTAGTGAGGAAGAAGCTTGAGAAGATTCAGCAAGGACTTCTTATGGAGTAAAAGAGAGGAAGAAAAGAAGATTCATCTTATCAAATGGGACAAAGTTAAAGCCTCCTATAGCCGAAGGTGGTTTGGGTATAAAGAATATGAAGTCCTTTAATCAAGCTTTATTAGGCAAATGATTGTGGAGATTTGCTAAAGAGGATTCAGCCTTGTGGAGGAACGTAATTGACACCAAATTTGGATGTGAGAGAGAGGGGTGGTATTCGGGAGAAGCTTGTGGACCTTATGGTTGTGGTGTTTGGAAAGCAATCAAGAAAGGCCAAAGAAGCTTCCTCACCAATGTCAACTTTGATACTAGGGGGTGGGGAGAGAGTGAGGTGCTGGGGGAATCCTTGGCTTGAGGTAGGGGCTCTTAAGGAAACTTTTCCGCAAATGTTTAACATTGCTTTAGATAGGGATTGTCTTGTGATGGATTGTATTGAGAGAGTAGGAAATCAAAGAGTGTAGAGCCCATAATATAGGAGGAACTTTTTTTTTATTGGGAAATTGGGGTGCTTGCGGAGTTTATGTTCACTTTAAGCAAGGTGAAGTTAGTAGATGGCCGGAGGGATGAGATCTCATGGAAGGGTTGCGATGATGGTAACTTCACAGTCCGTTCTTTTTATAAAAGGCTAGTGAATGGGGGATCCACTTCTTTCCCTTAGAAGGTTTATTTGGAAGTCTCGAGTACCCACAGAAGCCTACTTTTTTGCTTGAAGAGGTGGCTTGGGGAGCTATTTTGACCATTGACAATTTAAAGAGAAGAGGTCTCCAACTCCCGAATCAATGTGCACTTTGTAAGGAGGAAGAAATGGTAGATCATCTTCTCCTATATTGTACTTATAGAAGGGATGCTTGGAACTTTCTTTTCAGGTATTTTCGGTTTCTCTTGGGTGATGCTGGCAAAAATAAAAGATCTTTTTTTGGATTGGAAATGCAA
This sequence comes from Nyssa sinensis, assembly GCA_008638375.1. Lineage (NCBI taxonomy): Eukaryota > Viridiplantae > Streptophyta > Magnoliopsida > Cornales > Nyssaceae > Nyssa > Nyssa sinensis. The sequence continues at coordinate 15,318,391 of CM018034.1, forward strand.
ATGGCTTCGAAGGGAATTGAGGATAACTTAGGAAAACGGCACCTACTTGTCTAATATGGTGCTTATGGAGGGAAAGAAATAATAGAATTTTTGAAGGGGAGGAAGCCCCCATGTTGAGCTTTAAGGACAAGTTTTTGAAGACTTTTTTCTTTTGGATTAGAAAAGAATGCCCTATGTATTTAGATAGACTCGTGAATTTTTTGGGGGATCTTAGGCTTTAATTTTGTAACTGATCCCTTTTTTGTAATTGTGGGGTGCCTTTCTTGGGCTCTTTCATTTATACAATTTACTTTTTACCGATAAAAAAATAATAATAACAAAGAACTTCATCATTGCCTTGTAAAATTCCATCCATTTCAAGCTAAAACCCATCCTATCCATTATGTACGACAAAAATTTCCAATCAACATGATCATAAACCTTCTTAAAATCCAATTTGCAAGAAACTCATGAAATGTTGGATCTAAATCTCGACTCCAAGCATTGGCTATTTTTAGAATTTGACGACTCCTTATGAAGGCATTCTAGAATTCAGAAATGGCTTTATTCATAACCTTCTTAATCTAGATTGCCAACACCTTTGCAATGATTTAATACACTCAACCAAGCTAATAAGTCTAAAATCTGTGAGACCGACCAACCATTCTTTAGGATGAGAACAATAAATGAGGCATTCAAACTCGTTGTGTTCATAGAAGTGATGTAAGATAGCTATGACATCCATTTTCACCACATCACAACAATTGTGAAAGAATTACATAGACATCCCATCAAGTCTTGGAGCTTTATCTGCATTTATAGCCAAGGTTTTTAAAATCGGGATCCTATGTTGAATCATTCTGGGATTCATAGGATCAGATCGAGGATTGTAAGACCCTACAAAATTCTTTAAAAAATGGCCAAATATATATATAAAAGTAAAGAGCCGCTAAAAAATCAATAGTAAATAGGCCTTAAATAAATAAATGATGTAAAATATTGTGACACCATATGAAAATGTATGTATTTACAATTTTCTATTCGAATTTGTTTATAAAATGTAAGTTTTATAATTCCAAAATAACTTAAATTAACATTTTAAATAAATAAACTAAAAAAACCTCTAAAAATCAACTAAATGTAGCAATATTTATCAAAATTTAATGTTGAATCATTAAATAACCAAATAGTTTGGGTGATTTTTTTGTTCAGCAAGTGAAACGATCTTACTACAATTCTGCTGTGATCCTACTAGGGGTACGATTTTCATACAATCCAGATCGATGTAGACATATTGGATCGTAAGATCATACGATCTGGATCGCAATTTTGATAACTATGATTATAGCTAACTCTTAACCACCTCTTCCACTTCCTCCTCACAAAATAGTTTCTCCAATGAGTCCAACCACGCCTACTCTTCCTCAAGCTGGGTGAACTCCAAACTATCTAAGTTTAACCTCCACCAATGATCATCTGCATATAACTTCATGTAGAAGTTCATAACATCCTATCTTATATCATCTTTATTCACCTCTTTCCCCTCCATGATAAGCTTCCTTATTGGCTAAGGAATGGGAGAACTTCGTGTTCCTAACACCTTCCTTCAACCATAAAGCTTTGGAGTTTTACCTCCAATACACTTCCAACTAACTCACCCATTTCAATTTTCCGATCTTCTCTTCTAGCTCTATCTTCCTTGTTAAGGCTTCCAACCTCTTCCCATCAGTCCATTGATCTCCTCCGTCACCTTTCATTTCTTCCACTCTAGTTTGTCGAAAACTTCCTCATTCCATTTATGTAGGTCTACTTAGGATCTTCATCTTCATCTTCATCTTCTCGGCAAGAACTTATTTCAAAGCTCCCATTGAACTACCTCCCCCAAGCAATTCTTAGTCTCCTATCCTAGATAACTAATACACAACGAAAGAAAAAAAAAGAGAGCATGAAATAGAAAACTCACCATACCAAATATCAATTTGTTTATTAGTCTCCTATCCTAGATAAGTAATGCACAACCCCCTTGTTTCCCTCACATCCAGACTTAATCTCAAAACCTAGATCCCCACAAAATATTTACTACTACACTAGAAATTGCCTCCATTTTGGTCTCTTAAAAGCACAAGAAGCCAGCTTTACACTCCCCCAAAGAAGAATTCACCATTGCCCTCTTGTCCAGGTCATTAAGGCTACAGAGATTTCATAACAGAAATATATATAATCCTAATCCCTAACCTTCATTGGTTACGGAGATCAACACCTTTTCTTCTACCACTTTTCATGCTCCTCTTCAAGCCTCTCCTTCATAATTTACATCCGAAATCAAATTCTTCAGTTCCCTCTCCCCTTGCAAGATTGGCACTTCGTCTCTCTTTTCTATTCCCACTACCTTTCCTAGATATCCAACTTAAATTTATTGCTTCAAACAATCGAAAAGCATCTTCTTCATACTTATAGGAGGATTGTCCCACACACCCACCAACATTTTTTTCAAAAGCAAACAAAAAATTTCAATCACAAAATCTCTGAAACTTCATCATATCCCTCAGATATGCCATAATGCAATTGATACCATGTCCTCAACTTCATCACAATCCTTTGATAAACTTTATATCCCCCATCTACTAACTAAAAATTTCAATGTGGTTTCCAACATAATTTTACATCTAACTATTGCTAATTGTTTGTTTTGTTGCACGTAGTTACTACTAATATTAAAGTAAAAGTACAAGAACAGAAGCATGTAAAAGAGACTCCCAACATAATGTCCATCACTTCGTGATTCCTTTTTTTGTGTGTGTTGGGGGGGGGAGGCTCAGTTTCATGAATCTTTCTAATAATATAAAGTTATAAACAGATAAATATAAAACATGGTATTTGGAAGGCAAGTAACTTTTTTTTTTCAAAAGCAAATACCTGCTGATATACTCTGACCATCAAATTTTATTTCTAGTCCAAGATATATTACAATTTTGACATAGTATCCATTTACCCCACTAAAACATCATTTATGTATTAATCTCAGAATAATTTGGAGCTGTATCACCCAGTTACCCAAAAAAAATTACAATCAAAAAGAAAAAAAAAATCATGATTGCATGAGATATAACTCAAACAATGAATACCTATCATTAGTATCACTCATGTGAGTAGGGCCAGGTTGACACTCTTTCAGAGCCATGCATGAATCACATAGTAGCATTGTTTTACCAGTGCCAGCTTCAGGAATGGACCCTAGAAATGAAGAAAGGCAAAAACATTACATTCAGTGTAAAAATGGTTCATGCAAAGTGTGACGTGTCAAAAGATACGAGTACAAAAGAACCTTTGCAGTTCAGACAAAAAGTTGGTCTGTTTGGGAAGCCAATGACATTTTGAATAGTTACTTCCAACATCTCCATCGGAGCATCTTTGCATGCATTCAACACGTCACGAAGGGTGTTACCATTCTCTAAATAAATGTACTCTGGTGGACGTTTATTTGAACTACCCGCATGCAACTCAAATTGATTGGGCGTCACCACCTACATTGACAATATAAAAATAAAAAGTAAATCAAGCATCAATTCAATTCACTCAATAAACTATAGGATGTAAAAGAAATGTTTTGAATTACGATACAAAACTTGCCTTGGTTCCCCCACACATATCACAGGAACACAATATCCCAGAGCCTCTGATTATTCCTCGAAGCCCTTTTTCAGCTGGTCGTCTCACCTAAATTGTTAAAAGTAATGATAACAATAAATATCAGACTAAGATGAATCAGATGATAACTCATGCATTGCGAAAGAAGACTGTCAAACGGAATGCAAAATAACCTTCGAGCCACGGAGGTACTGCACAGGTAAACCCTCAAGCAAACCAGTTTCGAGAAGCTCCTTTAGCTTTGTAGGAAACTTCTGTAATGCAATCTTCTTCGACATTTTCATTTCTAGCTTATTCGCGGGAGTAACCAATGAGCTTACAACATCACTTTCTGCAACTTCTTCAGTCTTTATATCTTCCTCAGTCTTTGCAACTTCTTCAGTCTTTATATCTTCTATCGCCAATAATTCTATTGACTCCGCCTTTGATTTCAATGCAGAACGAGTGAATCGCTTCAAAGGCTTCTCATGCAAAGAATTTTCTAAGATTCCATCCCCGGACCGAATAGCTGGGTCCGTGAAATTTCCTCCATTGCACGGCGGTTTAACTTCAACCTTTTCCAAATTCTCATCCAAGGGAGATTTATCTAAATCACTATTGTTCGCTTGATACTCTGCAGCGGCCACTTCTTGGCACACCGTTTCTACCACATCATCCTTCGGCTCCTCCACCTCCTCACATACGGCTTCGACCAAATTTATCTTTGACCCATCACTGCTTCCAATTTCCACCAGTTTCTCCACATCATCCTTCCGTTCCTCCACTCTGATCGTTGATTCTAACAAATTGCTCTTTCGTTCATCATCACTCGTTAGATCCACCACATCGCTCTTCGGCTCATCCTCTTCACTGACAGATACCACCTTCTCGCTATCGTCTCCAATCATATCACTCACCTTATCGCTCTTCACTGCGTCAGCGTTCATGGATTTTTCCGTATCTGACATAGATTTGTCTTTGATTGAGAGCTTCTCCACATCATTTTCCGAGTCCTTCGAATCGGAGTTTTTGAATCTCTTGTTGCTTGAATTCTGTGAGACTCCATTGCCCAAAGACCCATTCTGCAACGTCCTTGCCCGTGTCCGACCGATTGAACCAGCGTATTCTGATTGAGACTTCAAGGCAAAGGCAAATTCTCGTTTCAAACCCGGCCGAACACGAGACAACACCACATAATCCTCTGTATCGGTACCGTTTGCCATTGAAACACAAATCAACCAATAGATCTACCAGAACATGAGCATACGATAACACAAACCACGCCTCCGAGATCCGGAAATCCCTAGAAATCGATGAGGATCCCTAGAATTTCAAGATTGAAGATCAAGTTCAAAGCATGAAGATCAAGTTCAAAGCACATGCAAAATGATGACAATATGTGGGTGTTTCTGTGGAGACGATCGATTTGTATTGATTTGAATCGAAAATTAAACCTGGAAGGATCGTATATCACGAACTCAAACCGAAAGAGGAAAAAGCTAGGGTTCCCTGAATGAAAAGGTACTTGAGATATGGGAAGCGACGAAGGAAGGTCACACAGGGGAGAGAGAGACAAGGGAATACAGAGAGGAGAGAGAACCCGACCTTAAATTTTCTTCAATCACCAAACTACCCCCAGAGTATCAACTCGGTCCTTCAAAAATATTCTTATTTGCTTCTTGTCCCTCTCTAGTTTAGTACTTGCAGGCAATCCCTTTAGATTGGCAAAATTGCATCTGCTCCACCATAAGTCCAAAGACGATAAAGGACCGTTTGGGGGACGTTTTGCATCACTGCTTTGACATTCATTTCTGAAAACGAATTTAGTCATTTGGCCAAACTCTTAACTTAAGAGTTGATTTTGCTTTTTAAAAGATACAAAACTGCATTTGTAGAAAATTAAAAGGCATTAAGATGGGAAATTAATGTGAGCTTGACAATTATAATGAAACTACACCCGCTAATGAGATCAATTTGTGGTGATTTTTTTACCGTGAAGCATGTTCTTGAGTAGAATCTTTTAACTTGATAAATTTTGTCATTTATTGATCAACAATCTTCTTTGTCTTTGATGATCTATCTGCATTATAACTTAAATAAAACATTAATCCACTTAGATAATACTTTGCTATCATCAAAATTACTGAGATGTTCCTTAGTTAAAAATCTTTAGGACTAATAATATCACACATTATTTTTTTTCTTACAGTTTTGATTTTTTTTTTTTAATTTTAGAATTTTGAATTAATAAAATGAGATATCGACAAGCACTTGTATAATTATATTTAAATCCGTCACACGTTTGTATTGTAATGACCAATACTATTAATATATAATTGTATATCACCACGGAAATAAGTGTGTACCAACTATGTAATTGATGACATAATTATGTCACATGTTAACTTTTATTTATTTTTCTAATTTTGATTCTTTTTATATTTAATTTTTTAATTTTGAATTAATAAAATGAGATATCGACAAGCAATTGTATAACACGTTATATTGTAAAGGCCAGTCAAAAATAATATTAATTTATAATTGCACATTATCCCGACTAGTGTGTGCTAACTATGTAATTGTTGATTTAATTATATCACATGTCAATTTTTTCCTTATAATTTTTATTTTTTTAAAAAAAATTCAAATTTTAGATTAATAAAATGAGATGTCGACAAGTCATTGTATAAATACATTTAAACCATTAATATCGTATTGTAACAGCCAATGGAGAATAATATTAATGTATAATTGTCTATTATCACAGCTAATTGTGTGCCAACTGTATAATTGCTGACACAACTACCGAACTACGTTACATGTTAGCTTTTTTTCCTTATAATTATGTTCTTTTATATTTTTAAATTTAAAATTAATAAAACGAGACATCCAATGATTTTAACCAGAAACACATTGAATTATAACGGCCAATGAAGAATAATATTAACGTATAATTTTATATACCATGATTAATGTGTGCTAGCTATGTATTCAGGTAAGGGTGATAAATTTTATTCAAATTCATGAACTCGTCCAATAGTTCATAAATTTTGAGTAATTTATTTAAAATATAGATTAAATATGAGATGAGTGAGAAAATTAATTTTTTATATGAGTAAAAAATGCATTAAAAATGGATAATGAATGGGTTGTATAATAATTGACACTCTACCTCCATCTCTCATGATCTCATCTCAAGACAGATAATTTGAAGCCTAAAATGACTATTCCAAATGAAACTTTTAAAAAATTAATAAAAATATAAAAAAATCATTTAATATTAAAATATATAATAAAACTCTAATAAATATATAATATATATAAATTTTTTTAATGCTTTGTTTCATATATACAATTATATATATATTTGTAATATAAAATTATAATAGTATTTAAATAGGAGAGATGTATATGTTTAATAAAATTCTAATAATAGAGTTCTCATATAATCTAATAATTGAGTAATTCAGTTTTGATTTCAATTATATGTATGTATATATGTTACATACATATTATACTTATTTTATATATAACAGGTTATATATTATATATATAACAGATTATATATATGTATGTTTATATATAATAAGTTATATATATTATATATACACAGCAGATTACATATATATATATATATATATTATATAAGACTATATGAATTTATATATACAACAGGCTACATATATATGTATTTATGTATGTTTGTTTGTTTGTATATATGTTATATATATATATATATATATATATTTTATAGATAACAGATTATATATATATTATATATTCAACAGCTTATATATATATATATATGTATATAAATAATGAAATTGGTTGGCTGTGCATTACATGAAGTTCATTTGATATATATATCAATGAATAAAATTTTGTTGTAGAAGAATTAGTGGACCAATGAATTTGTAATTAGTGAATATGAATTTAAATTGATATATATATATATATAAGGACGCATATATTATGTATTTCATTATAAAATATAAAATAACAGTAATTAATTATTTGTCGACAATGAGGTAAGGACCTTGCTCATAAGTTCACACATAACAACTAGATCATGAAATATTATATATATTTTGATTATTTATATAAATATATATAATATTAATGTCGTAAATTTATAATATAATATATATAAATATAGTACTTGTAAATTACATTATATATATATATATTAATTTTTTTTAAATATTTTTTATTTGGAGTTCAGTTATTGAGTTGTATTAGTTTACTCAAACTTTAAACTAGAATCAACCAGCATATTGTGATTTTAAAACCAACCCAATCCAAACTATCTCAAATATTGCTGACAAAAATATGTCACATGTCCGCTTTTTTCCTTACAATTTTGATTTTTTTTTTTTTTTTAATTCTCAAGAGTAATATTAATTTATAATTTTATCTTATCACAGTTAGTGTGTGCCAACTATGTAATTGCCGACATAATTATGTAACATGTTAAGATTTTTCCATGATTCTTATTTTTTTTTTTTAATTTTCAAATTTTGAGCTGATAAAATGAGATGATGTCAGCTTTTTTTCTTGCAATTTTGAATTTTTTTTTTTAATTTTTAATTTTGAATTAGTGAAATGAGATATCAACAAGTACTTATATAATTATATTTAAATTAGTAACACGTTGTATTACAATGGCCGGTGAATAATACTATTAATATGTAACTTTATAATAACATAATGTGTGCCAGTTACCTGATTGTTGACTAAGGTGATGAAATTCGTTATAATAAATGCATGTGAGACTACTATCTTGTATTCATAAACAAAAAAGTTTATTGAAAAATTCTTTATGCATAACATTTTCTTATTGTTACAACATCACAGTATGTGGAGCATTGGTGTAAAAGATGTGTACATCATGGATAGTGTACGTGTGCATCGTTGTACGCTATGGCATGCCAAATACGATGTCAAATTAAAATAGAAATAGCATCTTTATCAATGCTAATTTAAAAGTTTGTCGCCTGACAAGGAGTCAAACATGTACTAAATAGTCATAATTTTCAAAAACACTTTATTTAGTCACATTCACATCTACTTTCAATTTTAAGGATAATTAAGTATTAATTGAAACATGTTAAAATTTTAAACTAATTTTATTTTTCAAAGTATACAAAAGTGCATTTGCAAAAAACTAAAACTACATTTCCACAAACATGGGAGGATGTAAGGTTGAAACACCTGTCAAGTTAAACTCCTTTGCCTCCCCAAATAAGGGAATTTTGAAAACATTGGGGCACAAAACATAGCCTAATTTAAGGAATAATTATTGACAAACTGAACCTCTTACGAATTTATAGTGATGTGACACAATTCGCTTTGTAGGACATTATGATGGATAGTGAGCTTGACAATTATAAAGAAACATGAGCTCACTATCTTGTATTAAGAAAAAACTCATTAGAAAATTTGTTTTATATAACATTTTTTATCACTAATTACTGCTTTACGCTTCAAATGATCTTAAGCCGATCTTGATAATGGCTAGTGTTTGCCAGCTATGTAATTGCTCACATAATTATGTCACATGTCAGTTTTTTCCTCATAATTTTGCTTCTTTTTTTTTTTTAATTTTAAATTTTGAATCGATAAGATGAGATATCGACGAGCACTTATATTACATTTAAACTAATAACACGTTATATTGTAAGGTTCAGCGAAGAATACTATTACTATATAAGTAAATATTGCCACTTGTGCCAGCTATGTAATTACTTACATAATTACCTCACATGCCAACCTTTTTCCTTACAATTTTAATTAAGTAATTGCTATCAATAAACTAAGAAATTTTGATTTTCTCTTTATTTTCTATTGAGTTTTTTTTTTTTTTTTTTGTGTTAAACCACATGTTAAATTAAACCAATTTCAAATATGTATATGATAGTATTAACATACAAAACAATATTTTTTATTATATAATATAATTATATTATTATATAGAAATGAAGGGCAAAAAAAACAAGAAAGAAAAATAAGGTAGCATCACACTAGTTAAAAAAGCTAGCCCACTGGCTTTTTTTTTTTTTTTTTGACATTTCATATGCTTAAGTTGAACACGTACACATTTGACAAATAGTCAAATAAAAGTTGAAGTAAAGTTTTATTAATACTATTACAAAAGCATGTCGCCTGACATGCAGCCAAACAGACATTAAACAGTCATAGTTTTTGAAAACGTTTTCAGTAAAATTATTTTTACACAAAAGCTTATGGTAAAAAATGCAGCCAAACACTCAATAGTTTTCAAAAATACTTCCTGTAAAATCACTTCCACATCAACTTTTAATTTTGACAATAATCAAGTATTAGAGGGGACATATTAAGATGGAAATGCGAGCATGACAATTATAAAGAAACTACACCTGCTAAAGATATCAACTAAGAATGCACACAACCAAATCAACAAGTTATGTATACCAAGCATGCAATCTATAACTTAGTGGCAAATTTAGTAATTTAAGCGTTAGAAGTAGCTTATAGTATTGGAACTTTATGAAAATTTATTATATTTATGCTATTGATAGATTCTACATAACGATTTTTTCTTTTAATTTTTTTTTTTAGATATAAGATAATGAGATTCATTATAATAAATAAATATGAGATCATTATTTTGTATTTAGAAAAATAAAAAGTTTAATAGAAAATTTGTTATACATAACATTTTTTTATTATCATGACATTACTGTATGTGAGGTACTAATAAAAAATGTGTATAACATGGGTAATATATGTGTGCATCATTGCACGTTATGACATGCCCAACATGATGTCCGTGATATAGTGGCATATTTGATTATTTAGACTTTAAATGTGGCTAGTTTTAATAGAACATTATGAAACATTTATTATATTTAAACTAGTAATATAACGTATTGTAACGACATCACTTTATGTGAGATAATAATAGAAAAACACGTGTGTATTATGGGTAGCATATATGTGTATCGTTGCATGCTATGACATCTCAAGCATGATGTCTGTGACACGGTGGCATATTTGGTTATTTAGACTTTAAATATGACTAGTTTTAATGAAATATTATGAAACATTTATTATATTTAAGCTATGATAGATTGTACATAACGAGTTTTTCTTAATTTTTTTTATCTCTTCCATATAAGGTAATAGAATTCATTATAAATAAATTTTAAACCGCTATTTTGTATTCAGGAATAAAAAAGTTCTTTAGAAAATTTGTTATACATAGATAATGTTAAATGTTTTAAGTTTTTGTATCTCAAATAATATGGTAATAAATTATTGGTAAAACATCTAATATATAGTTGTTTAAAATATCACCAAAGTTTTAATGCTACATTATTTGAGATGCAAAAACTTAGTACAAGAATTTAGGATAAAATAAATAAATAAAAAAAATACAAACAGGTATTAACTCGGTTACCTCTCCGGATCAAGAAAGGTGGAAAAGACGACTTATATTACAAGTGTTGGACAATCCAACACACTCCCTTGACCTCAGCGGCCTACAAGACTGGTTGCGGCAACGTCTAACAGAACTGGCTGTTGGGATAGACTGAGGTAAAAGCCCAACCTAGCTCTGATACCATATTAAAATTTGAAGGCCCAACTCCCAATTAGCTCATCCTTAAAACCCAGGTGTTAAGGAGAGATAGAGAGGGCCTTTATATATAGACCAGAGGAGCTAGAGATGGACGATGTGAGACATTCCAACACGCCTCCTGAATTACATCGCATGTCGCAGCGAAAACCAGATGGGGGCGCCCTGACTCCTCTAGCCCAAAGTTAGAGCTTTGGCTTGGCTCTGATACCATATTGAAATTTGAAGGCCCAACTCCCAATTAGTTCATCCTTAAAACCCAAGTGTTAAGAAAAGGTAGAGAGGGCTCTTATATATTGCGCAGGTGGGTTGTGCCAAGGTGATGTAGGATTAACGCTAAGGATAATCCAACAACAAGCTTTCTTAGAACACCACGAAGATTCTTAGAATGCAATAAGAGATCCTTCTCGTCAAATAGAACAGTTACAAGGTCGAGTCCCCTATGTATCTTCATCATGTAAGACCAAGAATACTATGAAAGTCATCCAAAAAGAATTTCAAAAAGAGCATCACTCAAAACCTTTTGGGAGACTAGATAGATTCATTCCACTTAACTAATGCGTATATGTTATATCCCATGATCAAAACTAATTAGATAATACAAGACTTATATGATAATATCTAAGTTGATCAAACTAACCACGGATAGAGTTTTAACTACATATAAACTCTTATCATGCATAAATTAATAACATATTATATTATAACGACCAATCAAAAATAATATTAATTTATAATTGTAATTTATCTCGGCTATTGTTTGTCAGCTGTGAAATTGGTGACATAATTATGTCCCATATTAACTTTTTTTTTTCTCATAATTTTGATTATATTTTTTAAAACTTGAATTGATAAAATGAGATATCATGGAGCAATTAATTATATAAAATACATTTAAATTAATAACAAGTTGTATTATAAGGGTCAGCAAAAAATACTATTAATATATAATGATATATTACGACGAGTGCCAATTATATAATTACTGACATAATTATCTCACATGTCAACCTTTTTCCTTACAATTTTAATTATGTAATTGCTATAAATAAACAAAGAAGTTTTGATTTGCCTTAGAAGCAGTTTCTAATAATTGAACTCTTTTCGTTAGAATTAAAAGGTATACATGATCTACGCACGCCTTCTTTTTCTCATTGTATCTTTCTATTCTATAAATTCAATAATTTTGCACTCCCATATCTCATATTGACAAGTGGAAAGCCTGTTCAAATTACTTGTTGTTAGATGAAGATTTCTTATACTAAATCAGTTTGTTAAAGAGTGTAGACTTAATGAGACAAAATAGATAAACTTCAGTTTCCTTTAAAATGAGAAGGTTGCTTGCTTTTCTTTTTTTAATGTTCATTGATAGGATAATCATGTAATTTGCCTTAACTTTCCAAATAGACTTAAAGATCTATTTGGGAAAGTTTTAGGTGATTGAGAATTGATTCTTTTGAGAAGTGTTATTGTTGTCACGTGATAATTTTTTTCCCTTACAATTTTGATTTTGATTTGTGGAGATGTTGAAAAGTAATTGTATAATTACATTTAAACCAATAACACATATTGTAATGACCAGTCAAAAATAATATGAATCTATAATTGTATATTATCATGGTTAGTGTTTGGCAGCTATGTAATTGCTGACATAATTATGTCACGTGTCAACTTTTTTTCTTATAATTTTGATTATTTTTAAAGATTTTAAATATTGAATTAATAAAATGAGATTTCGATGAGCAATTATATAATTACATTTAAATTAATCACACATTGTATTGCAAGGGTCAGTGAAAAATACTATTAATATATAATTGTATATTACGAGATATGCCGATTATGTAATTTCTGACATAATTATCTCACATGTCAACCTTTTTCCTAACAATTTTAATTAAGTAATTGCTATAAATAAACAAAGAAATTTTGATTTGCCTTAGAAGTTATTTCTAATAATTGAACTCTTTTCATTAGAGTTAAAAAGTGTACATGATCTATGAACGCCTCCTTTTTTCTCATTATATCTTTCTATTTTATAAATTCAATAATTTCCCATATTGACAAGTGCAAATTAAAGTTTTTCGATATTACTTTTTATTAGATGAAAATTTCTTACACTAAATCAGCAATTTTTTTTTTTTAAATAAATAGAGTGGCTTGTTTTTTTTTTTTTTTTTTTTTTGTTTTAATGTTCATTGATAGAATAATCATGTAATTTGCCTTAACTTCGTAAACAAATTAAAGACATATTTGAAAAGTTTCAGCTAATAGAGAATTGATTATTTGAGAAGTGATATAATTCAATATTGATGCCGATGTTAGAAAAAATTATTCGGTTTTTGGTAAAAATTATTATAAAGTGAATATGAATTATGTAATCTTCCATTTGCTCTTATTTCTTTATTGAATTTTTTGTTTGTGTTAAATCACATGTTAAATCAAACCAATATATTTTGTACTATATAATATCTTACATAAAACCTATATATAATATAATTATATAAATAGTTGAAGGGAAAAAAGGAAAAAAAATGTAACATGACACTAGTTAAAAAAGGCTAGTTCATTGAACTTTTTCTTTTTACTACCTCATACGCTTAATTTGAATACGTGTATATTTGATAACCGATTAAATAAAAGTTGAAGTAATGTTTTTACCAATATTAATAAAAAAACTTATCGTCTGGCACGTGGCCAAATAAGCACTAAACAGTTATAGTTTTTAAAAATACTTTCAGTAAAGTCATATTTACACAAAAATCTGTCGTTTGAGATACTTAAAAAACATGCAGCTAAACAGTCATAATTTTCAAAAATACTTTTAGTAAAGTCACTTCACCTCAACTTTTAATTTTAATAATAATCAAGTATTAAACGGGACATATTAAAAATTTAAACTACTTGTATTGATTTTACTTTTCAAAGCTTACAATAGGAGAAGTAACCCTAAAGACCGGTCAAGATAAACTCCTTGGCATCCCCAAATAAATGAATCTTTAAAGCATTGGGGCAAAAGTGAAAGGAATTCTTATTCTTGGCCTTAAGTAAACAAATATATTTTTGAGGACTCACATTGCAAAGTGAAAAGTCGTGTGGATGTTGTGAAAGGAAACCTCGAAAAATTCTTGAGGAGTAGGTGCCAATTTTTAATATCTGGAAGGGTATTCTCGTCCATCTGAGATATTAAGACGGTAACCCTATGGTTATTATTTTTTTTTCTTTCCCAATTTTTTTTTGAGTTTTTTCTCGGAAAATTTCGAAACGCGCGAAGCGAATCTTCGCGGCTCATAGCAGTAACAGATGAACGGAGATAGCCAATAGACGATCGCCAAGTCACCGAAACTAGTTTGAGATCCTCAGAGGTTAGGTGCATGCAAAATGGGAAAACAACAAATCCCAGGCGAATCTACCACTCGTGGAATGTACGACTCTTAGCGTGTGGCAAATGATACGTCGATTGTCTGCTGTGCACCGATTTGAATTGGTGCTGTTGGCACGCACATGTAATGGCGCGTGAGAATATTCTGTGTGGAAAATGTATTTAGGCTTGGATCTTAGTGGAGGGTCATCGTGGGGAGAGGGCGGGATTGGGAGGGCAAAAGTAAGTTGGATTGGTTTGTTTTCAAATTTACTAAGTGGCGGGAACCAAATGTGGAGTTCCACGAGGGCAAACAATTGCATAGCCGTTGGGACATTCAAATTTTATTTTTTTGCCAAATCAAATTAGGTGAAGGGTGAGGGTCCCTCTGATGGGATTTTGTTTCTATGTGAAGAGCTTCCATGGCCTTTTGGCTTAGATGAGACACCTAATTTAATGATTAGGTACTTAATTATCTTATTTATTTTTTTCTCTACTTATATTGTAAATTAGACTGAAATTCATTTTTTTTTCACTGACATAAATTAAATCCTTAATCGTTTTTATAAAATCTTTCTTTGATCTATTTTACTGTATTATTTTTTAAAGGTTGAATTTTAAATTATTCTACATTTTAGTTGGTCTTTTTTTTTTCATACGTAAATTATACACACACACTTTTGTTCTTTAAAGAGACTTAAACCTTCAATTTCCGGTGTTAAAAAATAAAAGTATTAATCAAGTATTTTTTTCACTTAATGGAACTTGGCCTTACCCAAAATTTTGTATATATAAAAAAAATGCTTGACAATCATTCTCATTCAACTTCAACAATCATTCTTACCTTTTTGGAAATAAAATAATCTTAATATCATATAATCAATCTATTTCAAATATGGAAATTGATGTATTCTAGCTAGGTTGAGATTTGATAATAGCCTATCATCCTATCAGTTTATGAGCCACTGATTTTTTTCTTTGCCCCAAAACTAATGGAACAGTCATAAGACTGAGGCATGAAAAAAACAACTTAGAGAAATGGAGACAATGAAAGAGAGGCCTTACAATTTGGTAGGAGATACAAGACAAGTTGTTCTACCTAACTTTAGTGCAAGCCCACAAGATGAACCAAGACATCGAGGTTTTGTTATTTTTTTTCCACGAGATACTTTCTGTCAATTTGTAAGAGATGGTGAGACTTTGATAGAATTTTTATTTTGGGCCTAAAACCCTTGTTGGGAGAGATTGCTTAAAATTTTGAATTTATACAGTAGATAAAGTTGGAATAAATATTAACACCTTGTATTGGTTCCCACTTCTTATCTTTTTGACTTATCTTATTCTTCTAAATACGAAATTGACCCATTTTCTTTTTCTTTGTGTAATTTTAATGGGGGCAGTTTGACAAAAAAAAATTAGTTTCAAAATTCTTGCATCACAGCATGTATATATATATATATATCAAAGTTAGTTGGCCAATTGACTCCACTTGGTTATATCTAGTTTTGTTGGGTAGTGTGTATTCTTACCAAGTGTTGAACATTAGCACCTCTTCTGTGGATTTCATTTGAATTTTGTCGAATGTGGATTCTGATAAGTGCTGAACACTAGCACTTCTTCTGCGAATTCTACTTGATTTTTTTTAGAATATTTTTGGTATTTCATATTATTTCTATGTTGTCTTAATTATATGTATTTATAGTTGATAAGCCAGCCGCATCTCATTGTATTTGTAACACTTTTAAATCATAGTAAAATCGTAGCAGTTATGAATGTAATCTTATTCTAAAATGAACCATGTAAATATTTTTATTCTTGTATGTCCGTGTGATTTTAATTTCTTTTTTTGTTTACTTTCGTGTTTTACCGATCCTGGTTAAGTGATTATATTCTTAACGAGCTTTGCCAATGTGTCTTTCTAAAATTTCTGTCTCTCTCTCTCTCTCTCTTCTCTATAAAAATATACCTATTTAACGGGTTCTCTCTCTAAAATGGATTTTGACAATGTATAAGTCGTGTAGATATGGAAAAGTTAATGTATAAGTCGTGTAGATATGGGAAAGTTATTGTGTATGTAAAGTGCAGTTGAAAATCCAGCTATTGAGAGACAAGGCAAGTTGCCTCACCAGATCTGGTGAGGAAGATAACAAGACTCTAATTTGGGTAGTGGGCCGGCCTGCTAGCTCTTTGGTTTTACTAGAAATTTTGTCACAAAAGAACAGGTACTTCCTAGGGTTGGAGATGCTTTAAGCTTTTGATTCTAATTTGAAATATGTTGATTAAGTGCAAACATGTGTTTTAATACCTTAAAAAAAACAAAATTGTAATTTAAGCCCAGTTAGTACATTTTTTTCTTTGTTGAAGAATTTGTCATTTAGTGCCATGGTAATGTTTTATTGTTATAAAATAGTAGAAATCAACTTACAATAGCAAATTTAAAATATATTATAGAAATTAACATTTTTGTCTAATAATCTTCATGGGTGGTCCAGTAGTATGGGGTTGAAGTTAGGGATGAAACATAAATTTCAACATGTTGAGTTAGTTTTTTACACAAGTCAAAACAAACTTAATCAATACCTAAGGCTTTGTTTGGGAACTTAAAAAATTGGACCAGTTCAATTCAAGTCCATCTTTAATGACTGGTCTAGTTGAAAACAAGATTTAATTAAAACTAGTTTTGGTAAAATTGAAATCAATATGGATTTTTCCTTTCCATGTTGTTCGGCATTCACTACCTTCACATTATATATATATATATATATGTGTGTGTGTGTATGTATTCATCACCCATTATATCCATGGTATACCTTAAATTAGAGAGGAAGAGAAATTGAACTAGTATTTAACATGTGATTGTCCAAAGGAATTCGAAAATCCAACGAGTGGCATTGATGTCTCCAATTAGAGCTGTCAATGGATCGGATCTCGATCCAATCCAATCCGAGATCCGATCCGAATCCAATTATCCCAAATATAAACGGGCCGGATATGATATAGGCTGATCCGATTCGTTTATAATCCGATCCGATCCGTTTATATATATATATAAAACCCAGTTTTTGACGAAACCATAGGTCTCGCAGAACCTGATGGAGTCAACACCCTTATTTACACTATCACCAAACACTTCGTAGGAACTCCTAGTCACATAACAACTAGGATCCACGATTAATTAAGCAATCTCAGATGCCCCACTCTAAGTGATTTCGAATGGTATGCAGACGTTTTCTTCTGTAGAATCATGCTTAGAGATGACAGTAATTCTCCATTTTGGAAAGAAAAGTTCATTAATGACCTTCCCAATCTCTTTGCTCATAAGATTAGGGAAATCCTCAGTAAAGACACAGGCATCATAGATTACCCCAGTTTGACCCTTATATATATATTAATTTTAATATATATAATATAATTTTAAACGGATCGGATCGGATTAACGGATCGGATATTCGGTTATTAATGGACTCGGATACGAATTAACATTCGCCTGATAATCTAACGGATCGGATTTCTTATTAAACGGATCGGATTCGGATCAGGCTCTGATCCTGGTCCGTTTACAGCCCTATCTCCAACAATGGAGAAATTTAAGGTTGCGGCAATGATATATATACCAAGATAGGTTTATTACTATGATTTTTTTTCTTTTTGTTTTGGGATTTTCATCACTAAGCAGAGATCTTGTAGTAATGTGTTGCAGTTAGGGTTTGGAGATGACGAGTCAATTTTTTATCCAAACAAAAGAATGACAGAATGGGTTCAATTTTAAAATAGGGGTCACCTATTTTAAATGTAGCATCGTTTTTGAAAAAAATTAGGGCATATATAAAATATAATTATTTTAAAAGTTAGAGTTACCAAACTAGGTTTCAACTTTCTGGACCAGAATAATAGTCAATGAAATTGATTTTTGTCTTTCCCAAACACACCCTAAGACTTGCAAAAAATTTTAAAAAGAAAATGCCAAATTTGTAAGGAGATCATATAAATAAAGATTAACATGAAGATTGTTTTTAAAGTAATGGAATAGATTTTAGTATTGGAGTAAAATCGTAGTGGATATATATATATATATATATATATAAATATATAAAAGGACAGTCTTAATATATTAGAAAGAATTATATTTATACAGTCTTATTCTCGTAATTGAGAAAATTAAAACTCAAATTTGTGACCTCAAACTTATAGCAGAGTAATATTACTGTTGCATCAATACTTATGCTCGTAGCTCACAATATATTTGCTACTTATGTATATATACTTCAGCTAAGCTGCGGGTTGGTTCAATTAAGTTCTTTCATCTGCTTTCCTAACTCTTAAGTACATACATGGGCTAGCCTTGAGTATATCAGTGTCACAATCATATTAAATTATTTATGCTTGATTCCCTAAATTTCCCCTTTGAAGGATGTTTTCCTCGTGGTGGACAATTTGAAGACTTTGAGTTCAGGAGGAAAAATTGGATATAAATTTCATTAAAAGCAAAGGGAATTCAAAAGAAATGATTTGGAAAATCTACTCTTCTTTTATTATTTTTATTACTTGGATTCAACTTTGAACCCTTTTCTTGACTTTTTATAAGGAAAATCACGGGTTTGTCTAGTATCATTACTATTTTCACCATTTTCATTGTTGTTTTTATTTTTAAAATTTTTGAAAATTTAAAACAACATAAATTACAAAATGGTTGTTTTTGGATTTTTTTCATTTTTTAAATCAACTCAAGTTCTTAAATTTGCATAAAACCTTCGTTTAGGAATTTAAATAAAGGATATTTTAATAATTATTTTCAAAAATGCTATGTCAAATGCATTTTCTTTGTCATTTTCATTTACCTCTTTCAAGAATAAAAAATAGTGTCAAAAGGCTCTGAAAGATAATAAAATAAAATTGAGTTTGAGCAAGTTTAGTTGTTAATCCAACAGTTTGGATGTGTAAAATTTGGAGAAAAGAACCACTTCATTAGCTTATTAACTTCACACTACCATTCTTTTTAAATTTTTGGTTCCAATTCTTGGTCCGCGGATTGCAGGGTCATTAACAAGATTGCCATTTAATACAAATTTCTTATTTCACGCATGCTTGATATGCTTGAGGGTTCAAACTTATTTTCCAAAACTGATCTTCGCAATAGCTACCATTCGATTCGGATTAGGCCTAATGATGAATGGAAAATTATGTTCAAGACTAAGGATGACTTGTATGAGTGGTTGGTGATGCCTTTCAGCTTAACCAAGCCACCCAACACTTTTATGTGAGTCATGAACCATAATTTGAGACCTTTTGTTGAAAAGTTTAATGTTATTTATATTGATGATATTCTTATTTACAGCAAAACTGAAAATGAGCATCTTGATCATTTGCGGTAGATTCTGACAGTGTTGTTGGAAAGTAAGATGTACATCAACCTTAAAAAATGTAGTTTTTTGACTAACATTTTATTATTTTTGGACTACGTGGTTAATGCAGATTTTATTAATGTGGATAAATAAAAAGTGCGTGCAATTCATGCGTGAGTGGCTAACACCCAAGGCAGTTGGTGATGTGCGGAGTTTTCATGGTTTAGTGACATTCTATCACAGATTCATCTACAATTTCAGTGCAATTACAACTCCAATTAGTGAATGCTTGAAAAAGGAAGTTTAATTGGGGTGAAGAAATAGAAAAAAGTTTCACCTTAATTAAAGAGAAGTTGTGCACTACTCCAGTTTTGGCCCTAACTTTGAGAAGATTTTTGAAGTAGAAGTGTGATACGAGTGAAGTTGGCATTGGGGCAATATTATCTCAAGGGAAGCGACCAATGACATTCTTTAGTGAGAAGTTGAGTGAGGCCCGTCAAAAGTGGAGTACCTATGCTTAGGAATTCTATGCGTTTGTTAGAGCTTTGAAACATTGGGAGCATTATCTTGTGTAACGAGAGTTTGTACTCTACACTAGATCATCAAGCTTTAAAGTACAATAACAACAAAAAACACTTGAATAAAATGCATATGAGATGATCTATATTCCTTCAGAAGTTCTCATTTGTCATCAAACATAAATCTAATAGCTTAAATAATGTTATAGATTTGTTAAGTAGAAGGGCTAATCTTCTTGTTACATTGGCACAAAAGGTTGTAGGATTTGAGTTCCTGAAGGAATTGTATGAATAAGATGTATATTTCAAAGAAACTTGGGCTAAGTGCAATAAGTCTCAAACTGTTGTAGATTTCTATGTGCATAAAGGGTACTTATTCATAGGTAACTTTTTGTGCATCCCTCAAACATCTCTGCGAGAGAAGCTGATTCGTGATCTACATGACAGTAGGATTGAGTGGAACATATGGGTAGAGATAAGACAATAGCAAGTGTGGAGGAGTGATATTTTTGGCTCCAAGTCAGGAGGAAAGTTGGTAATTATGTTTGAAAATGCTATATTTGCTAAGTCTTTAAAAGTCAGTTACAAAACATTGATTTTTATACTCCTTTATCCATTCTAATTCTGTTTGGGAAGACCTATCTATAGATTTTGTGTTAGGACTACATCGAACACAACAAGGAGTAGATTTTATTTTTTGTAGTTGTTGACAGGTTTTTTAAGATGGACGCACTTTATTTATGCCTGAAAGACATCAGGATGCTTCACACATTGCACAATTGTTCTTCCGAGAGATTGTGGGACTCCATGGAGTTCCATAGTCCATTACTTCAAATCGTGACACAAAGTTCCTTAGTACTTTTGGATTACTTCGTGGAGAATGTTTAATACTTCTTTGAAGCGCAATATTATAGCTCATCCCCTAAACAGATGGCCAAACGTAGGTGACAAATAAAACATTGGGCAACCTAGTTCTCAGTATTTGTAGAGATAGGCCTAAGCAGTAGGATCATGCCTTGCCACAAGCTGAGTTTGCATGTAATAGTGTTATTCATAGTGCTATAAGAAGAACACCTTTTACAGTTGTCTATATCACTCAATCAACGCATATTGTAGACTTGGTTCGATTGCCTAAGGGCCATGGTGTGAGTGTTGCAAGTAGAGAATATGGCAAAACAGGCCCAAACAGTACATGCTGAAATGAAACAAAAATTGGAACATACCAATGCCAAATACAAGAGAGTTGTAGATATGTATAGACGTGCCAAGGTGTTCAAGGAAGGATATTCTATTATGGTTTTCTTGTGCAGAGAGAGATTTTCAGTTGACAGTTATAACAAATTGAAGCCAAAGAAATATGGTCCATACAAAATTGTGTACAAGGTCAATGACAATGCATATATTGTTGATTCGTCGAAAAGTATAGAAATTTCACGGACTTTCAATGTTGCTGACATTTACGAGTACCATGAAGAACCCTCTCAATCTCGATTGTAACTTGAGGTCGAGTTCTTTTCAAAAGAAAATGACTGATGTAGAAAAAGTTGCAGAGGATTTTGAAGAACAATAGGAATGTTCCAAGTCCCATTTCAAAAAAAAAGTACCAATAAACGTAGAGTTGGTCAGTCATATTTTGAGAACGAATTCTCTATCTTGACCCAAACCAAAGAGATGGACAATACTTATCGCTTCGCCTTGACTGAAGCTACCCTGAGGCTAAACAACTTCGTATAGGCCTCAAATTTGACTTTTTGCCATTTATAGTAACTTTTGATTTTGCAATTACTTTGTTTAGGGAATTCCTGAATTAACTTCTACTTGCGGCTATAGTTTCTTAGTTTGATATGGTTTCTAGTTTTCTAAAAATCCTAATTTTTTTTATTAATTTCAAAATTTTCCTTTTTTTTGAAATTATTCTAGTTTCCTAATTGTAATAGGACTAGTATTTGAATTTAATAGATTCCTATTCAGATTAGTCTTAGACTATATATATATGATGTAAAGTAGTCTTTATTATTTAGATTATCAATAATATATTTCTGTTTTGAAATTTGATATTTGTTCTCTTTAGGTGAGGAGTCCTCTTTGTTCTTGGTTACTAAGGAGTTCAATGTGTTTCTGAAGATCAATGCATAGAGACAATGCCGCCATTTCGTATAACTATAGTGCCATCATTGTCTTTAGGCGTAAGAACTTTGAGAATAATTTAAAAATTCCATATTTAGATATGAAATTTTCCACAATTTTCGTCACCATAGTTAAGTTTTCAACTTAGCCATCATTGACGTCCTTTACTGTTAATGTAGATCATTGTCACTGATAACTCTATCATTCCTTAACTCGTTATTATGTTGCTTTACATTTGTTATGGGTTGGGTTTGGGTTAATAAAAGGGAGTTTTGTTATTTTCTTTTTCTAAGGAGCTCATGAAGAATTGTTAAAAGTGTAGGAATGTAAAATGAACCAAGCTATTCAAACTTAGCTTGTGACCAGCTTAGTTAAAGGCTCATTCAAGATTGGACCGTGAGATAAACAAACCAAAGTCGAACATATTTTAAGGCTCGTTAATTTATTGAGTTAAGCTCGAGCTCGGACTGATAAGCCAATAAATTGTCTAATATTATATAAAAAATTAAATTACTCGAGATCGACTCATGATCGGCTCAATAAGAGGCTCATTAGAGATAGTGTCAAGAAATTAACACGTCGAGTTTGATCACAATTTGGATCTCATTTACTTTAGTAAGTCAAGCTTGAACAATCCATTACTCAGCTTGACTCGACTCAATTCATCTATAACCCTATTAGAGTGCCACTAGTGCTTCCCTATTTAATTGATTTTTTGTATGATCTCTATATGATATACGATATAGTGACATATTTTGAAAAAAATTATTAAGGAGAATGATTTAAATGGTGTCGCATGTGACATATATCCACTATTCGATCTTTTAGAAAAGAAAAAAAAAATCCTATTAGATTGTCATATGGGGGCATAATGAGTTTCACCATAGGAAACTATGGACTCATTTTTTGAAACTATTACACTATCACTTTTACATTTGGATTTTTAAAATTAAACTAATTTTGTATGTTTGTATAAAAATAACTCCTGACTTGTTTTTCCCAAAGGCACTTTTGTGCATTTGGAGAAACTCCCTAAATATCTACTAAATATGTTTTTCTAAAGAATATTCGATTGTTAGTATGATGACAGTGCAATAACATCACCATCATATGATATGGAATGCTCCAGTTTTACCTGTAGTTTTTTACTTTACCCATGTTTTTTTTAATCAAATTTTCCAACCCCGTGTAGTTTTTAACTTATTTTTCAAATCCATGTTGTAACAAAAGTGTTTCTTCAAGAGACACTTCTTGAAAAAAAATAAATATAAGGGCATTTTTTTCTCGCATAAATGGTTTAAAGGTGTATCTTCAAAATATGCTTTTATAAGCATTTCTTCAAGAAACACTCTAATCAAGAAACTTTTTCTACCACACAACTGCATGTTTTTTTTATTGTTTTCAAATTTTAGTTTAGAGGCATTTCTCTAAGATATGATTATAAAGAGGTAAGACGCCTCTTGCAAAATAAGGATTTAAAAAATAAGTTGAAAATCACATGGCTGCAAAAATTTTGATTTTAAAAAGCACAGGCAATGTTAAAAACTCTTATCTATATATTGCATGTTTTTTCACGATATGCTTACAAATGAGTCTCTTAAAAATTCCTTCTTGCAAAATTATGTGAGGAAAAATTATATTAGAACTATTGTGAAATTTTCGTCTATAGTCTGTGTTGGTAATTCATTCCCAAAGTTTATATTGAATCTGTAATTATTAGGATATGTTGAGTCTCATTACTGATAAACTGTTAGTCAATCAATTCCCTAAAATTTTTATCAAACTAGACTTAATTTCAAGCCATGTATTTTTAAATATGAAGTACATTAATATCATCTTGAAGTTTCAGAATTTGTTATAAGAAATGTATAATCACACATGCACGTCATAAATTCATATTAAGTGCATTTGTAAGATGTATGTGCATTTAGTTTTTCTCTTATGATTCTTCATGGGATTTATGTTTTATTGATACATAAGTTAGATACTTTTTAGTTTTGACTATAGACTTAAAAATATGATTAAAATATTACCTTAGGTAACTAGTAATCATTCGAGCGAGTCATTTTTTTTATCTAAATGGTCATACTGTTTGAACGGATAAATAAATATCGTTTGAACGCGTATCATTTTTGTGAAAATATGATTGGTTAGCCTATTTTGAATTCAATTACAATTATACATACATACATATATATGTATATATATATATACAAGTAATGGATTCCTATATGATAGAGAGAGAATTGTGCATTCTAGAGAGCGTATTTCGTGTTTATATATAACACTTTCGGTACTATTTGAATCCTTAAGAGTTAAATACTCCTATCAATTCTATAGTTTGGATTCACTATAGTCCTTTTTCAGAAAAAGTAATTGTGAGGTTTTTCTAAGAGAGATTTTAGGACACACTTCTAGACCACTGCATAGGGAGTTGTATACCAGGTAGTAGAGATCTTATGAAGTGTTGTGTAGTGGAATGGCTAATCAGTGCAATCGACTGACAAGAGCAAAATAGGAAAAAACTACAAGAAGGATTGACTAATGGATAAAGTCTACCAGGTAGCTAGCGTAACACGTTTGTAGTGTAAGCGCCAAAAAAATCTAGACACGACCTTTAAAGTCCGCTCCCTCAAAGTGAGAAATGAACACACCCATTTTTTCGGATTGGGGTGTACATGGATACACAAAGGAGTCGCCAACTTGTTTTAGGCTAAATAACAAGCAAATCTAATACAACTCATAAAGAATACATGTAAAAAGAATAACAAAGAAATTAAGACTTACATCGCTTTAGTCCTATTTACATTCTAAACCCCTTGACATGAGTTAAAATAAAGTAAAACAAAAATAATCCACAATGAACCAAAGAATTATGAATTTGGGAGCTAAAGTACAAGATGGGAAGGGGTTAGGCACCCATCCCGCCTAGTCTGAATAGACAGGCCTCAAGTATTCATCCACAAGACTTAATATTTTATGACAAAAATAAGAGAGATAGTAAGTAGAAAGAAATAATTAAAATAATGACATGAACGAATAAAATAAATCCAATAAATAAAGTAAATAAGCCAAAAAAAGGAGTGGAGAGAGATATTCACATGAATGAAATAAGAAAAAAGACATAAAAATAATAGAGAGAGATGAAATGTGAGAGAGAGATTAACATGAATGAAATAATAAAAAAAACACATAAAGTAGATTACTAAAAGGAAAAGAGTAGAGAGAAGTTGACATGGATGAAATAAGAAAAAGACCTAAAGTAAATAGCTTAAAAGAAAAGAGTAGACTCGGCCCATGAGGCGTCCTACGTATTCATTCAGATAATGAAATCAGAGCCAATGAAGTTGTCTAATTCAATTTAGTCTATTAAGAGTGACATGATAAATTAAATTAGGAGAATGGAGAATAGTAGGATTTTAGGTAGCGTACTTGATTGTTTGTGTTGAATCAGATGAGACTTGAGCTTGAGCGTACTTGATTGTTTGTGTTGAATCATATGAGACTTGAGCTTGAACTCCTTGGATTGAATCTTCAATGGTGTAGAACTTCGTCTTCAATAAATTAGAACTATTGCTTGTGTAGAAAAAGACTTCAAGAAATATGGAAGAAGAGATATGGAAGAAAGAGAAAGATTATAACTGCAACATTTGGTTTCTTTATTTGTCTATCCTTGATTATGGTGGTTAAGGGGTCTTATTTATAAGGAAAAAGTAAGGAGGTGATCCAATGGCTCACAATAAATCCTATGGATGAATAACCAAGATTAATGCTTAATGTGCAAGCAATTAGATATAGATATTATTTTGTGCACAAATCTAGGGTAAATCCCTTAGAATAAGGAAAGAAGAGAATTTGGCAAGTATTTGGTGGATAAACCTATATTCACTATATCACCCTTAATTCGGTGGAGAATTCAAGGACCAAGAAATTACAAAAATGTTACTAAAGCATAAGAAGTCAAAATTGCCCTTAAGGACCAAAATTACCAAAATGACATGTATGCCTACAAATGACCAAAATAACCTATATGGGATAAAATATGTTATAATTACCAAAATATCATTCAAAGGATAAAAATGACACTAATATTGTAGAAATACTTCTAAAAGGTGAGAAACCTTTGGTATTTACAAAACTACCCCTAATGGGTAGGAAAACACTAAAAATTACCAAAATGTCCTCAGTGGACATTATGACTAGAATATCCTCAAAGGTCTTAATGTGTTAAATGACCAAAATACTCTTAGTGGGCATAATGACTAAAATGTCAAAAATGTCCTCTATGGGCAAAATGACCAAAATGTCCTATATGGGCGAAATGACAAAAATTGTCCTATATGGACAAATGGCCAAAATGTAAAAAAAACCTTGTATGGGAAAAATGACGAAAATACCCTCTATGGGCAAAATAAAAAATTACTAAAATATCCCTAGATGAGACATGTAGCAACTTACCAAAAAAGGTGAAACCAACTTTATTCAATCAAGGGTCTCAAAATGAGGTGTCTATAACCTTAGTGATCAGTAGTTAGTTATTGTGTCTTGTACGGATTGTTTAATTAGTGTATACATTCCTTTTCAGTGGTAAGTTTTCTTTCCCACGAGGGTTTCCCACGTAAAGCTTTGTATTTCTCTTGTTTGAGTGGTTATCTTATTTATTGTATTTTTTATTTTATTTTATTTCAAACACATTGGTACGTATCATATAATTGAGAGGTGTCTAATTTAAATTATATTTGAACACTTAGTTTAACTACTTAAGTTCATGATTGCTATCTAATTAATTTAGGTTAATTAATTAGATAATTTATTTGGGGCTATCTATAACTCTGTAGAGTAATTAGTTAATTAAATTAATTGTAGTTAATTAATTATATATAACCCTAAATCACTTCAATATGAATTTAAGAAATAAGTTAAAATTTGCATGGATGTGGGAAATTTGACTTTAAAAAGCACTGTTAGGGTTAAAAATCTATAATTTTGTGTTTAAAATGTTACATACAAAAGCACATTTATGGCAAAAGGATGTTATATCTATCTCATTGTTTTTTATCAATAGAGTTTTATGTGAGGATGATTTTGTTAGCACATTGAGTGCAAATCCTTTCTATTTAATTTCACTAATAAAAGCATATAAGAAAGTAGGACAAACAAAAAAGCATAAACAAAGTGCCATTTATGTGGAGTAACATTACACTTGTATTAATGGATATACATAAGTAATTGGATACTATTGAGCTCCAAAACAATTTGCAAGAATACCTCCTATATGATCACATATATATTTACCACAATTTGTTAAATACACAAAATAGATTACTATCATTTATCTTTTTTTGTTTAACAAAAATAAAAATTAAATATATATAGATTATATACATGACAATGTATGACACAGGACATATCACTGAGTAGAAAGTGGTTCCTCATAATTTTTTTCCCCTCAAGGCACTTTTGTATGTTTGGAGAAGGTAGCTTCCCTAACGTCCACTATAACAATACTTTTTTAATTTAATTTTTTAATCCCATTTAATTGTCAACTTATTTTTCAAACTTATGTTAAGATATAGGCAGTTTCTTGACAAAAATCATGCATAAAGGCATACTTTACTCACATTAATGGTTTATATGCATCTCTTCAAAACATGTTTTTAAAAGTATTTCTTTAAGAATTATTTTTATCAAGAAACCCTCTTCTACTACACAAGTGTTGTCTTATTGTCTTAAAAATTTAGTTTAAAAAAAGCCTCTTCAGGATATGCATATAAATGCGTCTCGGGAAACTATGACTCTTGTCGAAATGTAAATTTGAAAAATAACTTAAAAATTGCCTAAGTGTGAATATTTTATTGTAAAAGGCAAACTATTTGGATTTCTATTTATCTATATATTAATGTTGATTGTGGTGAGTAAATGTAAAATCAAAGAGCACAATTATGGCTTAAAGATATCATATCTATCTCTTTGTATTTGATCAATGGGGTTTTACGTAATGATGGTTTTGTTAACAGTTTGGGGGAAAATCCTCTCTATTTAATCTCACCAATAAAAGTAGACAATAAAGTTGAACAAACAAAAAGGTATAAACCGAGCAACATCTATGTGGATTAACATTTTACTTGTTTTAATAGAGATGCACAAGTAATTGGAAAATATTGAGCCTACGAGTTAGTCATTATACGTTAGACTCTTAATAAATGTTTACCATTTGATATTCATGGCCTGATTATTTGCACATATATGCTAGTCATGGTATATCTCTCTATACGTATGTGTATTGTTGACATGATATGAGCACAAGACTAAACATATATGATGAGATTCAGATTCTATGTCGATGAATATTGTATGTCTTAAGAGTCTGAAATTGATTTTGTGGGATGTGAATGAATACTTTGTTGTGCATATATATGAGCTTTATGCTTACTAGTATTATATTTTGCATTGCATTATGGACTGTGTCTCGGAAGAGACACTTGCAGCATTGTGAGGTCTCGTGAGCTAATACGTCCCAACTCGGGCGAGGACATGCGTTATAATACTCTATGGGCCAAAGGGTTGAAGTGTAAAAGTTGTAATTGGAAGGTAGCATAAAACTGTGGATGAGATGGGATATTGAAAATAGATAACAGTTATTCTCATTATTCGTGATCTTATTGTTAGGGATTGTGTTTTCCCTCGGCTTAGTCTGTAAACCCGCGCGGGAAGTGGCTTTGGTCCTATGAGTTAGTAGCCTATGAACCACACATCGAGTATTTTTTATTTTGTGAAAACCTGTAAGTTAGGGCTTAATAGGGGCCTAATGTATATAGTTAAGGTATGAACATGAAATTATAAAGCTATTGCTAATCCCCCACTTTATAAATCTATTGGAAGTCCTAAAAAGAAAAATGTTCAACAAAAGAATGTAGGACAACCTATTTTAGCTCTGCCTAAATCACATCCACGTAGGAATCTGTTTGTGCCAACTTGTTTTAAGAAGCATGGAGAAGGGAAACAACTCTGTACTTTTCTATTTATCTACATACTTTTGATTGTGGTAAGTAAACGTTAAATCAAAAAGCACATTTATGATATAAGGATGCTATATCTATCTCTTTATCTTTGATCAATGGGGGTTTTATGTAATAATTGACTTTGTAAGTACTTTGGTATTAAATCATTTTTATTTATAAATCTCACTAAAAGAAAAGTAGACAAGAAAGCAGAACACATACAACAACATAAACAAAGTGACATATATGTGGATTAACATTATACTTGTGTTAATGGAGATGTGAAAGTAATTGGATGATATTGAGATCCAAATGAGTTGAAAGAATCTCTTCTTATCCTATCACATGTGTATTCATCATAATTTGTTACATATACAAAGTGCATGACTATCATGTATCTTTTTTTTTCAAACTAAAATAAAAATTAAATGAAAAAACTTGTGTACATTATATATATGACAAGTTATGATGCATACATATCATTGAGTAGAAAGAGATTCCTCATAACTATTTTTTCCTAAATGCATTTTTGTGCATTTCGAGAATTTTCTCAAACCACACTTAATATGTTTTGTTGGAAAATATTCAATTGGATCATATGATATGGCATGGTCGTCCTAATATTACCTATAGTTTTGGAGTTTTAATTTTCAACTCATTTTCTAAACTCATATTCTAACATTGGTGAATGTTTAAGAGACATTTTTTTAACAAAAAATAAACATTAAGGCGTCTTTTGCTCATCTAAATGGTGCATGTAGAGACATCTCTTCATCAAAAGAGGCTTTTATAGACGTTTCTTCAAGACACACTTTTATCAAGAAACACTCTTTTACTATACAAGTATTATCTTATTGTCTCCAAAAATTTGTTTAGAGATGTTTCTTCACAATATGTTTATAAAGATATCTCTGGAAAATATGACTCTTGCCTAAATATGAATTTGAAATATAAGTTAAAAATTGTATGAGTGTGAGAAATTTGATTTTAAAAAGCACGGGCAAGGTCAAAAACTCAGTAGTTTAATGTTTATCTATAGAAAAATGAATTTCGGTTTGACTCCACTAGTCTAACTGATAAGGTGACTAGACACATTAAAAAATTTGTGTCTAGTCCACTTGCTAATTCGATCTACCTATTCAGATTGAATAATAATTATCTTATCTGTATACTGTTGATGGTGATAAGTAACGTTAAATCAAAAGGCACATTTGTGGAATAAGAATGTTATATCTATCTTTTTGACTTTAAGAAATGAAGTATTTTGTAATGATGATTTTGTTAGCACTACGGGTGCAAATCTCTTTGATCTAATCTCACTAAAAATAATAGACAAGAAAGCAAAAAAAATCAGAAAGTATAAATAGAGCCACATCTGTAGATTAACATTATACTTGTATTAATTGAAATGTATAAGTAATTGGATAATATTGAACACCAAAACAGATTGAAGAAGTATACTAGTATTGAGAGGACTTGTTCTTCACTCTGTGAAGGTTTCAAGTTGAAGACTTGTAAATTTTCGACTTGGAATAAAATGTAATGAAGTTCTTGTTATTACCAAACTTAAAAAATAAAAGAAGAAGAAGGTGGCGGCCACACTGACCGACTTTTTTCAAAAGCAACACGTGTTCCCTGCTCAAATTTCTAAACCTACCTCATACATACATACATAAATGAAATATTAATACGTGTATATATATCTATATATATGTTATTGATTCTAATGTATTTAAATTTACTTAAAAGCAATTACTATCTGTTATATGTAGCAGAAACACAAATATGTAAATAATATAAAAAGAAGTATGAAAAATTTAGGAGATTTCAATGCAACAAGCAGAGATATAGCTAGGGAATAAAATGTTCAAAACTTTGAACTAATTAGGATTTCATATAAAGGAAGATCCTGGATGCCGATATTTTGTTACATTCATGAAAGCGAAGACTTACCCACAAGCTGAAACTAACATATCACCACATATGTAGATGATACATATATAGCAATCTTCAGATCATGATTTCATACATATCAAGAAAACTAAAAAGAAGATAGAATAATCAAAGAAAAATCTAACTCTTCATCACGATGCAGATGTATACTTTGGAGCCCATACATGATGCGCAGAGAGCTAGCTAGCTTTGTGTAAATGAAAATGCCAAAGGATTGAAGTTGCCCTGTGGGAGAAACTGCCCCCCTGAGAGAAGCAAATTGATTTTTCGCCCATTATAACAAGAACCTGAAAGAGCCACCTCCCACCACCCCAGACCACCGTGGCCCACGGAGCTAGCGTGGTGGGGGTGGCACAAGTCCTAAGAGGGATACATTAGTGACCTTGGTTTAGTTGATATAAGGCTACTGCTTGCTAACAGCAATATATATATATATATGTATATGTATATATAGTCAAATATGATTCCTTCTCTGAAGGGTTTGCAAGGACAGCATCTTCCAAGGGATATGCGGCGACCACCTCCACTGCTCCACCCCCCACTTTAGTCCCTCATTTTCTTTTGCCTGCCCCATAGTTGTATTTTACTAAATATATAATGTCAATTTGATAATCACACGCGCGCCACGTCCTTGATCACACGGTCACTTTTTCTTTAATGACAAGTGTCCCAATGATTGTGGAGCGTATGGGCGCGTGGCAAATTAAATTTGCCTATGGCAATAGCCTTTTCATTCCAAAACAGTTTTGCCTTTTCTTTTGTTCCCTTTAGCATTTATTTTTTTTTTAAATAAAGCATTGTGTTTCTTTCTTCTCAATTAATAGAGACAAAAGGGTTTTGGGGAGAAATTTCCTTCCACTTGATTGCGTAATGCATTTTGAAAGAAAATCTGGATCTTGGGATGTCATCTGAGAAAGTTTCCAATGGTTGATGGTCTTTGACAGGCCACAAGAAGTTATTTAGTAGAATAATACCTAATTCTAGCAATCTGCGTTCGGCATATGAGCCACTACATCTATTAGTTTAATATACATAGAGCCACATGAAGTCATGGTTTAAATTAACCATTTTAATCAGTAATTCACAATGACCAATAACCGACTATGAATTGGGAAAAAATTTAGTAAGACCCATCTTACTGTCATTTAAATTTGAATATTTATGTGAGATTCACTTAAATTCTACACAATATCTGAGTGAGTCTCACTAATGAGACCATCTTTATTGAACTTTTTCTTGAGAATTAGACCAAATTAATTGATGGAGGGTTATTGAAATGGAAACAGCTTGTGTATACACAAGTATACTTCTATTTAGGCAGAAGTCTATGCAGAAACCAAAACAATCTGATTAAGTTATGATCCAAATTACAGTGCTTGTGGGATTCCCAAATTCCTGGTGCTACCCATTTGAGGTGAAAAAAAAATGGTTTAAATTATCAGGGGTGGCTTTGAAATAACTTGGAGCTGACAAAGCAAGATCAACAATAAGAGCAAAGGAGAATTTTTTAAATTCAAGGAAAGGGCTGCTTGGGGGCTGAGTTTAATCTTTGAAGGAGAGTATATGTATGGGCGACTACAATGACATTCAAAACTTCAAGGATGCCAATTAATTTAATGAAATCAGAAATGTGGGGGATGGTATCCATTCTATATATGCTGGTGGTATATTCTTGGAAGCATTTGGCAGTCCAGCTTTTGTGTGTGTGTGTGTGTGTGTGTGTGTAAGAGAGAGAGAGAGAGAGAGAGAGAGAGAGAGAGAGAGGCCACAATGTAAGGGCTTGTATTCTTTCTTTTAGCTTAATGCATTGGTGTAAAACACAAGGGTTTGTCATAATTTTTTGTTGGAATGAGGTTCTCTACTGCATGTGTGGTTTTTTTCAATTTTCAAATATTATTGATCTAACAGTTCATTGTATTTTACATAATTTTTTGAGACAGAAATGTGTCATCAATAAACAAATCCATCTTGGCACAGTCACTAAAATAAATGGGATAGAATTAGTATCAGAATTTCTCTTTCATACTTTTTAAAATAAAAATAACATCATTTGAAAAAACAAAAACAACTAATATAATTCAATATCTCCCAAAAATGCCAATCATAGTTATCAGAATCGAACTGAACCGGTCGGTTCAACTGGGAATCGGGTATTAAATCAGTTCGATTTGATTAATTTATCATTTATATTTAAGAATTAAAAAAAAATTAATTGAACCGGCAAATTTTCAAAAAACTTGTTCAACCACTTTTTTTTTTTTATATCTTTTCAACACATACAAAATTTTTTCACAAAACCTCTTATGTTAATCAAATAATGAAATTTGAAAAGAAATAAGATATTTTAACATATATTTTGTTGTATATACAAACATATATACATTAAGATTATATTTTTTCTTCTTCTTATTTTCTTAATTTTTAATATATTTATATATTTTTTAATATATTAATTATAAAATTGGTTAAACTACCAAGTCAACTGATGAATCACGAATCGGTTCATTCATCAGTTTGGTCCATTCATCAGTTTATTGTCTAGTTTGATTCTGATAAGTCTAATGCCAATAACATAGTAGATGGGAAGCAAATTTTCTTACAGAATCTGACCGACTAAACAGGCCTTAAGGGCCCATTTGGCATTGCAGATCCATCTGCATATTAGGCTAGAAACATGGTTGCAGGCCGCAAAGTTAGATTAGGCGCTAATTATTGGATGTTTGGCGGGATGGGAGAAAGGGAAATAGCGGGCCAACCTCGCGATTTTGGAACCGAGCTCAAAAGAGTAGGACAAAACGTCAGTTGCGGCACGCGATTTTTGACCTTTTCCGTGCAGCCAAACGGGCTCATTAGACTGATTGAGAGTGCGGGTTGCGGTTTGGATAGGTGTTTTGGATTCGTCATTCTTGTGTTTTAAAACTCTGTTTTAAATAAGAAAAATATCGTGTATTTTTAAATGTATCACCGTATCAAGATATGATAATTTTAAATTTTATAAAATACGATTTTAAAATTATTATATTAATATTGAACATATAATTTAAAAATATATAATATTACTCTTTAAATAACAACAATGGGTTGTTGTGTGCGACTGTAATTTTGTTTTAATAATAATATTTTAATATTCATGTTTTTATATCATTTTTTTTCATAGATCGATAAAGAAATAATTTAAATCCGTTTACGTGTATTAAAATAAGTTTTTTTTATCAACTGTATCAACGTTCTAATCTCCTTTTCCACGCCCCATGTTTTGAAGTTGTAATTCCCAACCACATGCTACTGAATAGTTGTTGTACTTTGAAATGTTAATTAAGTTTTATAATTCGTTAAATTAGATA
Organism: Nyssa sinensis; assembly: GCA_008638375.1. Lineage (NCBI taxonomy): Eukaryota > Viridiplantae > Streptophyta > Magnoliopsida > Cornales > Nyssaceae > Nyssa > Nyssa sinensis. The sequence goes on from CM018034.1 coordinate 15,353,258, forward strand.
ATATATTTAAATACTATATATATTTAATATATCAATTATCTGTTAAATGTTATTTGATATACATTATTTATTATATAAATTTTCAAGGAATTGTTTAAATAAAATGCATGATATATTTTTTGTATCTAAAAAATTCAAAAAATAAATTTTTAATAAAAAAAAAGTTAAATTGTTAATTTTTATTTCATACAGTTAAAAAATATTCTTTATTAGACTAAAATAACTTTTAAAATATATTTTTTTTCCAAAAAATACTAAAAAATATGTAAAATGACTTTTTCAATCCAAAAAAATCATAACATTTTTATGAAGTGGATTTTTTTTAGGCCTTCTAGAAAAATAAAAAATGTTATATATTTTTTTTGGATTGAACAATTTATTTTATGAACTATTTAATATTTTTAAAAATATATATTGAAGATTATTTTTACCTAATCAATATTATTTTTTATCAGTGTTAAGATAGAAGTTTATAGTTGGATTTTTTTTGTAACAAAAATTTATTTTTTTAGGGTTTTTAGATATAAAAAATTATCATGAATTTTTTGGTTTGAAAATTTTATTTTAAAATTTTTTTAATATTTTTACCTAAAATATAACTATAAGGACATTGTAACTTAAAGAATCACTTATAAAGAATTTCGCCCAAAACATTTTACCATAACTTTGAAAACATCAATCGAATCACTGAATTGTTTTCAAAAAACACTTGCTACAAATTTATTTGTCACGAAATTACTTGTTCAACACTTTCACTTTCAGCAAACTCATGCGAGCATCAAGTAAGAAACTGATTTTTTTTATCCATCACAAATCAGTTAGGAAGAACTAGCTGAAATATACAGGGAATAGAATGTGTTAACTCATTAAATAGAGCTGCTTGTAACACAGATGCAATCAAGCACTCTTGATTGGGAAAAAAAAAAAAAAACCCCTTTCAGTTAATGGCAGTTCCTAGTTTTTTGATCCTACTACCATTTAAAACTTACTCTTGTGATACTAATGCACCGTGCAACGCTTATTGTTATTGGATATTAATGTGAGACTCACGTGAATCCTATAATAATACTAACATCTCAATGATTATTCCATGGTACGACAGTATCATTAAACTTTTTTCCGTGCATGAGGTGGGCTCCAAATATTTGAATGCTTATACCATGTGGCACCATGAGGATGATAAGATGTGACTGCATGCTTATTAACCTAATCAACCAAAGTAACACTCATGAGAAATTTTTATTTGTTCTTAAGTGATCATATGAGAATGCCTGATGGTGAGAATGCAGAGGTCACACAATAAGGCAACTTTGTAATTAATATGCCTTAACACAGCCATGTTTGGAATTAGATAGTGAGTTTGTCATCATTATCAGATTATTATATCTAGTTTGCTACATTAGGGAGTTGTGTATATAGGAAACTTAATTCTTCAATGTGACTGAGTGCTAATGTAACTATGTGTCTTTTTAATAATGCCATGTCATGTATGCTGTGGTTCATTTTTTTTGGCCAATCATAACACATATGATAAAATACTATTAAAAAAAGCACACTGTCATGTGGTGGTTCACTTCCATTGTCATGTGGTGGTTCACTTCCATTGTCATAACACATATAATAAAATGTTATTGAAATGATCATTAACTTGTATTATCAATTTATATTCATGGTTAATTCTGGTTCTCAGTCAAAACCAGAACTACTCCAGGATTGGTTTTGGAACACCTTGTACGCAAAGCAAAAATCAGCAAAGAACTAATAGATTCCAAACTTCCATGAAAAGATTGCTTGGCACTTAAACCCTTCCCTGCTTTCTCTGTCTTCAAGTTAAGCATATTCATATGCAGGCCCTCCTGGTTGCTTAGCTGTTTGCATGGCAGCAACTACTCAGGCCACACCAAAACTCACTTTTATTAAGGAATTTTATGCTTTTGGTATAAAAAAACCCAAATTCAATAAATATGTTCTAGTTCTCTGAGGAACAATGGAAATGAATTCTTCTTTCAGATGTCTTGAGTTTCATTCAAGAAATGCAAAGTAAAAAAGTGTATAGATGAAAATGAAAGGTAATGGAAAGAAGAAGAAAGGAATAGAGCCACGACATTCTTAACTAAGTAGAACTAGTAGAGGCATTAATTAAAATGAAAATGTAGGAGGGCAACTATAACTTCTCAAAGCAAACATTCTCTACCTTTTTGTGTTCTATATAAAACAACTGATCAGACAACCAGACCAAGTTGAGCATAGCAAACCATTTGCATTTAGAATGGCAGCACCGGCAGCACCGGCAGCACGGCCAGCAGGCCGGCCAAGGCACTCCAAGCTAGTAAGACGCATTGCATTAGTCTTGCTAAGCTTGATTGTCCTTGTGGGCATAGCTGTGCTCATTATTTGGCTGGCAGTCAAGCCAAAAAGGTTTGTGTACACCATTGAAGATGGCTCAATCCATGGTTTTAGCTTAAACAATAACCACCTCAATGCCAGCTTTGATTTTGTCTTGAGAGCACATAATCCTAACCGTAGGGTGTCTTTATACTATGACAAGATGGAGGTGACTGTGTCTTATAATGATCAGACGATGGCATTCAACACTGTCAGCCCTTTTTTTCAGCGTCACCGGAATGTGACTAGGTTGGGGGTGAAGCTTATGGCTCAAGATGTGTCACTATATGGTTCTGTCTCTAAAAAATTAAGGCTGGACAAATCATCCGGGGAGGTTGAATTAGATGTTCGGGTGAAGGCCAAGATAAGGTTCAAAGTGGGAATATGGAAGTCAAGGCATCGCACCTTAAGGATCAATTGTTCTCCTGTGTTGCTGCATTTCTCTTCTTCAAAGGGTTTTGAGAGGACATACTGCGACACTGATATATAAGCTGCATTGTGTTTTCTCAGATAATAATCTTCTGCTAATTTCTATTGGTGTATTGATTTGTATTTAGTTTGTTATTTCTTTTTGTGATCTTCTATTATTTCCCACTTTTGATCATGGAATTGTGTAATGATCATTGTTGTGTTATGTTTTGTACCTTGAGAACTATATATGTATTTGAAAGCTTTTGCTCTTTTCCTTTGTGTATCTATATATGTTTTGCTGTGGAATGTTTCTCTGCTTTAATTTTGGCCTTGTCATTTCCAGAATTGCTTGAATTAGAACCCTCTTATGTTTTCCCCTATATATATATATATAGCTTTTTTTATAATAAAAGATTAAGATGTCGTTGCCTAGTCTTGTCTATCCATCTAACATAGTAGCTGCCTAGTGATGTAGAACAAGTGGCTGACTGAGTTCTTGAAATAATAGAAACATCATAAGTTTCATTCCAAGTCAAAGTATTAGTAGTCAGGTCTGATCTTATCGAGTGGAAGAGCCTTGTGCATATTGTAAAACAACAAAATTAGGTAAACTAAGTCTCCTTTATGTTTGTTTGTTTGTTGAAAAACAAAGCAGGTCCTCCTTTGTTTGGGCTATAGTTTTTTTTTGTTTTTTTGGGTAAGTAAATTATTTTTAGGAGCCCACCAAAAGAAAGAAGGGAAAACCCCAAAACTAGCTCGGAGAGCTTACAATTACAGACAGGACAACATATCAGGACCAAAGCATGGAAAAACACTGAACCAGCAACCATATCAGCTTGCTAATACAAGGCCAGATACAGGCCACAATACCCAATTAAACAAAGAATCTCAATACAGGAGCTTCAATGGAATGGCAGAGGCTAAAAACTTGAGGAGCAGCTTGATATATCAAGCCATGTTAGGCCATTTCTCTAAACTTATAACTTGAGGAAGTCCCCAAGTTCAAGCTAAGTTCCCAATTGACATAGGTTTTACTATTAGGAATGTTTTTCCAGGCAGAGACTTTTGCACAAATAGCAATGAGAACTTCCTAACTCAGCTGATCTGCACCCTTTTGCTTCCCTTTAAAAACCCTATTGTTCCTTTCTGCCCATAGAAAATAAACTGCAGCAGAGGACAGCAGTTGAACATGGGTAACAAAGGACTTCCCTTTCATACCGTATATGTGTTGGGTGGTTATCATGAATTCACTTCGATTCTTGATGATTTGATGTGACCCAAAAAATGAATAATGATTTTTGAATCATTTTGTTTGGATATTTTTTATCGGGTTTGTCTCTTATTTTGTAACACGTATATATGAGGGTGTTAGTTTTAGAGTTCTTTCTTGTAAGACGATAACCAATTTTGTGTGAACTGACATTATGTAATAACTCTATTATTAGAATTGTATTTAACATGTATATCTCTCCTGTTGATATAGTATTACAATTTTATATCACTAAAGATGTTAGCAACAAATCATTACTAAATATACCAATCCACCTTTGGTCTATGGTTCCTGATATGCTTCCATGCAGAGGCAGAGTTTGGGATATAGTGGCTAGGAAATAGCTTGTTAATTAATCACTATATAAGTTTGGGCTTGATGTGCATCAATATGAGCTTCAAATCATGTGGCCATATAATTCTATTACAGCATTTATCTAGTCTGCGGCTTCATACTGTACTAAATTTGGTCTTGGCAATAGTTGCAAGTGAATAGCTTTGTTAATTAGGGCCATGATCTAAGGTCCATTCCCTAGTCACACCGAATGAGTTTGGGCTTTGAGCTGCATTGTTATGGGATCAATCATGTCATGGGGCCACAAAACTAAAGTGAAGAGAAGTGCAGCACTGAACCACAAAGTTGATCACTAGTCTTTTCCAATTGTAGAAATCAAAGTTCTAAATGTCTAATGATGACAAGTCAAATTCACCTGATCTGTGAAAGTTAATGTTTTCCAAATCTACACCAAATGTGGGTCTAACAAGGTCTGTGGTCTAGAATACTGGTCCCACAAAATGCGGGTTACCTTCGTATGTAATGCAGATTAGCTAATCGGATTAGGGTGACTACAGATTAGCTAATCGGATTAGGGTGAATACTGACATTTGACATAGCTATCCATCCCAAGTTTTTATTTCAAAAAATATATTTCAAACGACGCAATAACAGGAAGCTGATTGCATATCAAATCATGTGAGTAATGTATAATCATTTTAATGTAATTACATTATTTGAATAAAAATTTAAAAAATATAAGATTGCTCGGATCAATATTATTACAATCACAGTGCTTAAAAAATGCGTTAAAATAAAGGGTTTGAAAACTTTAGAACTGAGCCTCCTTCAACCAATAAATAGAGATTCATTGGTGGAGAAGAAGGAAACAAACTTTAATAAATCCTAACCAAAGTATACTTTGAAAAGGGAAACAAAAAACTCTTTCCAATTAAATACCCATACATCAAAAAGTACAAATTTTCAATATTTGAATTGAAAAATGAGAAATCTTTGTTGATATTGTTTTTGTATAGTATTTTATTTAACCTTTTGGTGGCTTGATAAAATTAAGGTATTGCCAAATTATTGTCCGAGATCATGCGTCATTAGTATTAAAATAAATGTATTTAGTTTTCTTAATCTCGAAATCTTGGGAGTAGATTTCACTTGTTCAATTGAAAATTTGGCTTTAGAAACTCTTGGATCCAAATCTTAAAGGAGATTAAATCAAATAATTTGTTCATTTGAAGAAGAAAAAAACACGTTATAGAGAATTTCTACTAGTATTTCTTTAAATTACTAAAATCAAATATTTTTTGCATTATTATTCTAGATTTTTAAACTTCAAATTTGTGTGTATAATATGGTTCTTAATAACTCAATTCAATATACCTATTTCGGCTATTTTAGGTTAATTATTTTCCATAGTGTTTACTGTCACAGGGTAAAATTCGCGCACCAAATTTTTGCCTGTGCGGTGCCAAGTCTCTGCTGACTTGACCAGCCAACCACGCACCCAAAGAGGTTGTAGCCTGTAAGGAGGTTTCTAACACACCAACAAAGTTTACACAACACAATGTAATACAAAAACTAAGGCACACTCAATTAGAAACGAAGACACACACGCACAACAAAGACACACACAATGTGTATAGGGAAAACCTCAACCTTTTACTTCTCATTAAATATAAGGAAACTACACTGGCTAAGGGTTGCAGACAAGACTCGTACAAATTCGTCTCCCTCACAATTGTGCTACTAGTCAATTTGTTTTGCACCCTAGTATGCACAAAATATATAAGCAGCACACACAAGTAATTGCTTTGGCAGTTGACAACCCCAACTGCCAAAGGGTTTGTTGGCACAGTAGCATAAGCCACACTTGGCTGTGCAGTTAACAACCCTAACTACTAGGTTAGTGTTGGACCAACCAGCTTGTGCCACCTATGCAGTTGTCAACTCCTAACTGCTAGGTTATGCGATGCTGCCACTAACAATATGCCCTAAGGCCTCATTCCCATGTTCTGCAACTGTCCCCACTTGTTGCACATGTCTTTAGCCCTTTGTGTGCCACTAAGGCATATCCTAATAATTGTTGCCTTGTTGTCACGCACAGAATTAGCCACATGCCCCACTGTCTGCCCATGTAACTGCCATGTCCACGAGTCAGCCAAAACTGCCATGACAACCGCCCATGTGTAGGTCTGCCACATGTCATGTCCACACCATGAGTCAAGGTCTACACCAACTGCTAAACCACACGCCTAAGCCAACTATGCCTTATCTTGGACCACTAAACCGAGCACATTAAGCCATGTCCCTGAACTACACCCAACCGTGTGTTGCCAAGCCATGTCACACGTCTTGGTCTTACTTGGCATGCTAGGTTGAACCCTATGCCATGCCCATGAGCCACGCATCACTGAATGACCCAAGCTTGTCGAACCATGTCCTCTCATGGTTGGTCTTCACTAGCCAAGTCAAAGCCACTATTTGTTGCCGCCACTGATGGTAGTGGAAGGTAGAGCCACCATATACTCCACAACCATATTTACTTTGACAAGCCACCACTTTTCCCCTTAGGTGCCAAGGTTCACTAAGGCACAAGCCTTGCTCACCCATGGGCACCTAGTTCAAGGGAGTGACTCCCCCCTATATATGTCAAAGTGACTAATACCGGACTAACAGGAGTAGACATTGTCCCTTGCAACTAAATTAGTCCAGCCACCCAACTGTTATGCACCTAAGTATGCTAAACTATGCCAACATGCACTGTCTTGTGCTAAGGTCGCCCAAAGCATGCACCAACTTATGTCAAAGTACTAAAGTCCACTAACTTAGACATTTTCAAGCACAACCAATGCATGACATGCCTCCTCATGCCTATGCCGCCCATTTGGCCAACTACCGCCAAGGCATGACATGTCTTACTATGCCCATGCCACTGAGCCGAGTAAATTAGGGTATGAAAAACCACACCACTTGAAAAAGCTAATGTCCTCATCGGATCACGTACCAATACTGCAAGTCGACTTGTTGTAGTTAAGGAAACACATGTTGCACCTTCCATGGCCCCCAAACAACATAATTCTGCATTTGTTCGTCGTCGCCATAGATCACAAACTAGGACAACCCATGCCCACTAAGACTTCCAAAGTTTCTTCTAAGTTGTACTGGACTTGGAACCTAACAAGTCCACTTGTACTACTGCCTCATGCCTCTGCCATAAACAACCAAAATTTCATCAACTGTTGCTGCTATCACGAACACCTATTGTTTGGACTTCACGTAGACACTATCTTGAGCATGCCACTACTCTAAACTTGCATTGAAAATTGCCACAAACGCCCGTGTCCATGGTCATGCCTGGTCCATCCCAAGCCTAAAGATTCGTCACTGTTCCAAAAACTGCTGCATCCGACATGTCTGTCCACCACAACACAACACTTAACTGAAATTAAAGTGCCTCGAACACCATGTCCATCACCACTGCACCCCTACAGTACCAACTTTTGCACAAGTTATTGGAAGATCCACTACCAAAAGAGCCCTTTTCTGGTAGTTTAAGGGCTGTGAAAGCCTTCTTCCATAGCCAACACGCCCTTGTTGCCATTCTTCACTCTTTTAAGTGCAGGCCATCTTCAGCCTGAATGTTATTCAATAGCACCAATGGGTTCATTCGAACAGCAACAGATGCCTCAACATCAGAAGTCTCTTCTCCTAAGTCGTCATAAACCATTACAGCAATCTTTTCCCTTGGTGGACAGTCTCGTATACGGTGTGGCCCTTTGTAAATGAAGTAGCCTGAATACTTCCTTTGAGTTGTTGCCTCTGCCTTGCCCTTGTCCAATCTGTCCCACCATCTTTGGCTTTGCCGGAAGACTTGTCAAACTTCTTTGGCTTACCGATGGTAGAAATGGATTTGTCAAGGGACAAGTCCACCAAACTATTTGTTGCCGCTATGGCATTAGGGAGGTCCCGAACCCCCTGTCTCTGCAATTCTACTTGAGCCCAACCTTGTAGCCCTGACATAAAATTAAACAATCTGTCCTCTTTAAACACGTTATTCACGTCTAGCATCAAAGAACTGAATGCCTTGACATACTCAGACATTGTCCCGATGTGTTTGACCTATCGTAGTGAGTCTCGAGCCATCCAACTCGAGTTAGCGGAAAGAAATTACTCCTTGAGTTCCTTCTTCGGATATGCCCAAACTCTGATTTTCGGTCGTTCCTCATCCGCCATGCGAGTATGCCTTCATATCTTATCATCACCAGCCAAGTACATATTGATCATGGTGAACCATTCACCATCAAGAATATGGGCAACATTAAAGTTCTGCTCCATATCCCACACAGAAAGTTCTCAAGGTCCTTGGCACTCCGAGCACCGTTGAATGCCTTTGGTTCTGGAACTTTGACCTTCTGTGCACCGTCCTGCCCGTCAGTTTGATGTATGGCACGCTTGATTAGACCCATCTCCTCCTCTATGCCGTGCAAAGAGTCTTTCACAGAGGCTGTTAGAGCATCCACATCAGTGAGCATCTCATTCAAACATCCATTGATGTCTGAGATGTTGTCCTGTAGTCTTACTTTCAACTCTTCCACTTCCAGTGTTGTTTGCTTGCACTGAAGAGCAAGAGATGATGCCCCATCCGTCAAAGGAGCCCTGACAAAATCTTCGAGTCTTGTAACTCGTTCCCTATATTGCCTTACCTGCATGTCGTTTACCACAAAATGACTCTGATACCAATTGTCACAAGGTAAAATTCGTGCACCAAATTTTTGGCTGTGCAACGCCAAGTCTCTGCCAATGTTTTCAAAATCGGACCGGATAGAACGGTTCGACCGGTTGAACTGTCGACCGGTCCAAGGGACGGTCCGGTCAAACCCAAGAAACCGTTTTAATCTCAAAACCGACCTTAAAATGGAAAACCGTCCGAACCGGGCGGTCCAACCGGCGAACCGTTTGACCCGTCACTTGGGTCACCGGTTCGGACCGGTTCACCTCTAGGTATATAAAAAAAAAAAAAAAACCCTACGTATCCCTGAATCAGTGAATCCCTCATTTCCCATTTTCCCTGTCTCTAATTCTCTGTTTCTCACTTCATCTCATCAGTCATCACTTAAACGGTTGAACCCTAAAGCCTCAAGGTAAATCGGTGACGGCGGACGGCGCGACGGCGATTCGCACCGCACGGCGACAGTGGCCGTCGACTCTTCGACGTCGTTCGTCCTTCCTCCTTCGTCCGTTCGTCGCTCGATTTTTAGCCCAGACCAGACCTTCCTCCTTCGTCCGTTCGTCGATCGATTGAAATCTCAAATTTCAAGTTTCATTGTTGTGGTGGAGGTTGGTTTTGATGGTGGTTGTCTTTGGGGATTATGGCGGTGGTGAAGGGAGAAACAGCAAAAGTTGGGCTATAAGATCGTGATGGCGGTAGAGGCAATTTTGGACGATGGTGGTTGTGAGCGTTGAGACGGTGGCGGTGGCTAGTGAGACGGTGGTTGTGTGAAATGTTGTGTGAAATGTTGCAGAGAAAGGGAAGATTATAGAGAGAATTGATGCCCCCGTGACTTTTCTGTTAAGAGGGTTTACAAAGGGAAGATTATAGAGAGAAAAAAAGTTGCAGAGAAAGAAAAAAAAGGGAAAGAAATATGTTGGGATTATCTGTAATTGTCATACTTTAAAATTCATATTTTAAATATAGAAAATTTATATTTTGTAAAAAAATTTTATATAATTTTTAATAATTTTTGTATATTTTTTAAAATTTAAAATATTAATAATATGTATTATTAAATTTATTAATTACATAATTATGACATCACGGTTTGATTCCGGTTGACCCGACGGTTGAACCGGTAACCGGTAACCCGGACAATTTCTCGGTTCAATGAACGGTCCTGGTTTTGAAAACATTGGTCTTTGCCGACTTGACCAGCCAACCACACACCCAAAGAGGCTACAACCTGCAAGGAGGCTTCCAACACACCAACAGAGTTTACATAGCACAATGTAATACAAAAACTAAGGCACACATGCACAATAAAGCCACACATAGTGTTTATAGGGAAAACCCTTAACCTTTTACTTCTCATTAAGCATAAGGAAACTACATTAACTAATGGTTACAGACAAGATTCATACAAATTCGTCTTCCTCACAATTGTGCTACCACTCAATGTGTTCTGCACCCTAGGATGTACAAAATATATAACCAGCACACACAAGTAACTGCTTTGGCTGTTGACACCCTTAACTGCCAAAGGGGTTTGTTGGCATAGTAGCATAAGCCACACTTGGCTGTACATTTAACAACCCTAACAGCTAATTGCTGGGTTAGTGCTGGACCAACCAATTTGTGCCACCTATGCAGTTGTCAACCCCTAATTGCTAGGTTATGTGATGCTGCCACTAATAACACGCCCGAAGGCCTCATTCCTATGTTCTGCAACTGCTCCACACTTGTTGCACATGTCTTCAACCCCTTATATGCCACTAAGGCATATCCCAATAACTGTCGCTTTGTTGTCACGCATAGAATTAGCCACACGCCCCACTGTCTGCCCATGTAACTACCATGTCCATGAGTCAGCCAAAACTGCCATGTAACTGCCTTGATAACTGCCCATGTGTAGGTCTGCCAAATGTTATGTCCACACCATGAATCAAGGTCTGCACCAACTGCCAAGCCACACGCCCAAGCCAACTCTGCATTGTCTTGGACCACTGAACCGAGAACACTAAGCCATCTCTTCGAACCACACCCAATTGTGTGCTGCCAAGCCATGTCACACATGTCTTGGTCTTACTTGGCATGCTAGGCTGAACCTTATGCCATGTGCCCATGAACCATGCACACCACTGAATGACCCAAGCTTGTCAAACCATGTCCTCTCATAGGTTGGTCTTCACTAGCCAAGTCAAAGCCACCGTTTGTTGCCGCCACCAATGGTGGTGGAAGGTAAAGCCACCACATGCTCTACAACCATCTTTACTTTGACAAGTCACCACCTTGCCCCTTAGGTGCCAAGGTTCACTAGGGCACAAGCCATGCTCACCCATGGGCACCCAGCTCAAGGGAGTGACTCCCCCTTATATATGTCAAAGTGACTTTTACAAGACTGACAGGGGTAGACATTGTCCCTCGCAACCAAATCAGCCTAGCCACCCAACTGTTGTGCACCTAAGTATGTCAAACTGTGTCAAGGTGCACTGTCTTATGCTAAGGTCGCCCAAAGCATGCACCAACTTATGTCAAAGTACCAAAGTCCACCAACTTAGACATTTTTTAGCACAACCAATGCATGGCATGCATGCCTCTCCATGCCTATACCCCCCACTTGGCCAACTGCCACCAAAGCATGACATGTATTCTCATGCCCATGCTGCTAAACCGAGTAAATTAATTAGGGTCAGACATTTACTGTTTACGGCCAAGAAAAATGTTCTCATATTTTTTTTTAAAGTAATTTGTTCTCACATGTTGTTCCACCTACTCTCTCTCTCTCTCTCTCTCTCTCAATCAAAATTTCTTTTCTGGTTGTCGAGCATCATGTTATGGCTGTAAGCAAACGTTTTTCATGGGGATTGGAAAATACTTTTGGCACCTTCTACTCCTTGATTCATCCCAAAGTCTATTGGTTTACTTGGAAGTTATTCTGGATAATGACTTTTAATGACTATTAAAATGATTGATGAAGAAAAAGCATCTCCAGCAATGCTCTCGATTTCCCATCTGTTAACTGGTCCACGTGGAGAAAATAAGGACCATTAAGTGATAATTTTTTTAGCCATCAAGATACTTTCTAATGTGTATGTTAGCTAATGTTAGGAATGGGGCTCAACAGACATTTTTATGGGAGAACAATTTCAATTCATTTCATCTGAAAAATTTCCGTGCAGATGAGCATTTTTTCCTACCGAAATTAGTCAAAAGGTTAGTCATAGTTAATTTTTGTTTTAGCCACTGACACTAGCTGGGGTACACTTTAACGGATACATTGGAGACCATTTTCTCTTCTTTACTCAACACCTTACGCAAGCTTGTGGGTTAACACTTCAGTTGAGAATGGCCTTAGGGGTGATAAGAAGTTGAGAATTGAAAGTCTAGGAGAGCTAAAAGTTGTGTTGTATATAAAAAAAGGAAGTGGGTGTTTGAAGTTACTTCCTAAAACTTATAAGTGTATTGAGAAATAACAATAGTTTCCCCCAAAAAGCCAAGCATTGTAGAGAATTATTTTTGTACCCCAAATGCAAAAGCATGATGTAAAAGTCCCCAAAGGGCTTAAATTAGTTGAAAATCAATACATATCTGTCATATATAATTTATAAGTTTTGTGTTGGTTGAAAATAAAGAGTAGAAGCAAAGTAGGTGGTAATAATTTGTCCACATCATATGTATATGCATGCTTGTCATAATTTAGGCCATATATCAATTGTAGTTGGTGAGACTTCCCTTTAGTTCCCAAACCATCCTACTTCGACACCTAGTAATTCACATTAATTAAAAAAGTAGAGTTCCCCTCCACATCAGATTAAATAAAGTAGAGTCTACTTTAAAAAAAAATACTCAAGACAAGTATACGAGCGTTTAAATATTTAGAAAAATCTTATGTATAATTATTTTTTTACTCTATTTTCTCATTGTTGGATACAAAATAGTGAAATATACATGTATTTATTATAATAAATCTCATTATCTTATGTCTATAACTGTAAAAATAGAGTGAAACAAATAATTATGTATAGCATCACTCAAATGTTTATCAATAAAAATTAATCAGCGTAATTAATAGTTATGGTTTGGCATTATGGAGGCTTGGTTACTGTTTTAAGTTCTGGACATCTATTTGAATAGTTATGGTTAACAGGAAGGGAATATATAGTTGATAATGGTTTTGTATTTTGAAGTTGTTGTTTCTTAATTATCTCTTTGGAGCTTGGGTGGTTTTTTTTTTTTGAATTTTTGCTAGTATGTAATGTTGTATTTTTTTTGGTGTCAACTTAGTTGGGATGAGACTTGATACTCTGATTTTTTTGCATTTAACCGTATTGATGTTCTTGTTTTATATGCCTTGTAATGCTTTTACATCAGTAAATCTATCTTTTCTTTGTTGATAAAAAAATAAAATATTTAAGCGTAATTAATACTTGGCTAATAAGTCCCACCTGCAAGTTTCTATAGCATGAAATGGCAGATGCAAGGGGGATTGATTTTGGTGGGGGGGGGGGGGGGGGGAGGGGGTCATGCCCTCTCAAAAAAAAATTGAAATTATATTATTTTTCACTTATTTTGTTTAAAAATATTTAAAAAATCAGGACTTGGCCCCCTCCTTCTGCTCTAATTTATTTTATATATATTTTCGTATGAATACGTTTTAAATTTTAATACTCACACTTTCATCTTCTAACTATAATCTATGATAGCATGTATGGTTCATATATAGTACCAAAAGAAAAAAAATCTTGCTTTCGGCTAGCTAGGGTCATGTAGTACATTCTGTCTGAAAATCTTGCCAAATTGAAGATATTTTCACCTTAAATTCGCATGTAAAATTAGCCAAAATGAAGATATTTTTTTTCGGTTTCAGGGGCCTAGTTGGCAGGGCAAATGCCAAAAGGTAGGAAAACATGTGAAAGTGATATGAATTGAACCCCAAAAGCCACACCATTTCTAGTATGCTTTCTGTGCTAGACCCCTCCTCATTTGAATCACCTTGAATTGGATCCTAGGAGATGGAGTTTTCCTGAAAAAGGAAACCCTGAGAAAATGATAGGTGAAGAAGGCGCGGGCAATGTTCAAGAAGACAGAAGAATTTGAAAGACATGTCGCACTTTATATCTGACTACCAATAAGAACAACTAATATACATATACATATATGTATATGTATATATTGTAGTCAAAATCTAAGCAAGAAATAATAATAGTTGAATTTTGTGCGTCGGTGTGACACCGGCCAAGACACTAACAATCAAGTAAGTGACTGGAATGTAACAAAAAAAAAATGATGAACATATATCAATACGAATAAGAAGGATGACAAGCCATTACGTTATGGTAAATTCTTGATTTTTGGAATCACGTTCATGAATGAGCCCAAGTGGTTGGGGTGTTAATCCCATAAATGGTAGGGGATTGAGTCCAACGCCTCTGTCCATGATTTGAAGTCATCACTTGTGGTATTTGATAAGTGAAAGGTTGAAATCATAATTCTATCTTTACTAGGATATATATTTCTTACTTGTGTTGTTATGTAGATATATCGATTTCTTACTTGTGTTGTTATGTAGATATATTGCATTCACTGTATTTTCTCTGACTCTTAACTTTTTATTTTTGAGACTCGATAATGTTATCTTTGATTTTGGATTGTGAAAACTAAACAGGCACTCTTAAGTAATCGTCTTATTGACTAAGAAATTTTTTCTGTGTGACATTCAGTTACCTCAAAGTTTATAATATAAACTATTGATTCCTCTTACTTCTGCAATTTCAAACTTTCAAAATAATCGTATTCACATCCGTTTATTTAAATATCTAACACATGCACCACAATGAAGATATTTTTGTTTCTGGCCCTATTTCGGATGGCAAATGCTAAAAGGCTAGTAAACATGTGAAAGTGACATGAATTGCACCCCAAAAGCCACAACATTTCTGGCCTGCAATTTTCTCTGCTACTTCCCCTCCTCATTTGTGCTACCTTGGATTATAGGAGATGGAATTTTGTTGAGAAGGGACACTTTAAAAAATGATGTGAAGGGGGAGGGCTATATTCATGAAGACAGACGAATTGATAGACATGTAACCTAACACATGCAGCTATTCATCTCTCTTTATGCCGGTCTTTATATTTCGAATACATCTTAGCCCCGTACCTCATAAATGAGGCCATGCACTGCTAAAAAGTACTACTCTACATACAAACACTAATCTATATCTATATATATACATATATGTGTGAGTGTGTGTGTATGTGTGAACATACGTTTAGTTTCGCATTATACCCATTAGTTTGGGTGAATGGTGATCCCAAGATTGTCTCGAGTCACATATGTTGATTGAATCAAACTCAAACAGTTCGTTTGGATAAGTCAGACGTAAAAAAAAGAAAATGATAGTATTAGTTACGAGAAAAAGGGAAGGAGAGGAGAGCCCTTTATGTTTAGATAATTAATGAAAAGAAAATAGAGTAAAGACTAATATAATCATTTTATCTTGTTTGAGAATGATAAAGGAGAGAAAGGAAATGAAATAATTTTATATTATTTTATTATTATACCCTTGTTTGGATGCAGGATAGATGTGTCATTTTATTTTAGCTTTTATAATTTTAAGGATAATATTGGTATCATTAAAAATTCATTAAATTCTTTCTTCCTTTCCTTCTATTTCCTCTCACTTTTGGAGAGATAACAAAATTGTTAAAATTAGAGTTAAGCTCTCCCTCTCTCTCCTTCTCTTTCTTTCATAATTTTTAAAAAAACATGATATAAGTTCTTATTCTTTCTCCTTCCCTTTCCTTTTTCTACAATTCTTTCTATCCAAACATAGTGAAAATGATTGAATTTACACTCACTTTTAACTTCGACCCCTTATTACTGAAGTCATTTGTTCGAGTTCAGCAGGATTAAATAATGCAGATTATGATGAGTGCTAATTTAAGCACTCTATGTGGAGTAACATTTCTTTTTTTTTTTTTGACTTTTAATTACATATGATAATGACTAATGAGCATGCTTGCTGCATCACAAACTGCTTTACTTACCCAGCTAAGATTTTCTTTAATAAGAGGTTAATAATGCGTATTGCTTTCGCTTACACGTGCCACTTTATTAATAACTTAAATAGTTTTCTAACCAGTAATCATTTGACAAATAATTTTCGATTAGGTGCAGTGATGGACGTGCTCGCATGTTATACTTTAAAGAGCTAATTATATTTTAGCTTTCGAAATTTTGTCCTGATTTTAAATAAAAATTTTGATTATTAATTATAATAATTTAATTTCTTAATTTTTAATTTCATATCAATTAAGACTATTTGTAAATGATCGTCTTAAATTGATTATATTTTAATATCTTATAATTTCATGTGACTTTTAAAATAGTATCTTGTAATTCTATACAAGTTTCAAATAAAACCCTATAAATTTATATGAGTTTCAAACGAAATCCTATAATTTTTATGTATAAATGACTACCGTAAAAATTTGAGACGAATGTTTAGAATTAAGCTCAATTGAAATGAAATTAAAAATTAGAGAGGCTAAATTGTAACAATTAATAATCGATAATTTTGTTTGAAATCGAGACAAATTTTAAGGATATTAAAGTATAATTAACTCTAGTTTTCTTTTAAATACTATTTTTAATATGTGTATACATATATATTATTGTTGATTATTTGATCAAAAAGAACAAATATTTTTTAATTGGGTACTCTAATATTGAAGTTTTTGATATTGTAAACAAATACTTGCAATTCTTAAAACAATATTTCTCTTAGTGAGGATAATATGGTATATTACATGTTGCTTACCCTTAGTTGTCTCAAGAAATTATTGCATACGAGCAATAAACGAGCAGAAATTCTTATTCTTTACTTTAGCTCATGTTTTGAACTGATTTTAACATACTATCAAGCTGATAGGGAGTCGAATTCTAATTACTTGATTTATTTATTTATTTTTATATAGTATTCATATATTTATTAGTTTATGTAGTCAAATTGGAACTGGGCTCAATAAATTAATGAATTGTAAGATATATCTAAGCTTAATTTATTTATCTTACGAGCAAACTTTGAGCGAGTTTATAATCGATAACAAGTCAAGTTCAAATAATTTAATAACAAGTCAAGTTCAAATAATTTAGTTCGTTATAACCTTACGTACAGGCAATACAATTTAAATATTTACTAATTTGTTTTTATAAATAAATCACACACACATTTTATCTCTTAAAGATACCAGAACCCGGCCAACTTCTTATACGACAAGGCAAGATGAAGAAGGACGAATCAAGTAAAATATTATTAATAACTTTTACTAATATTTACTATGATTGGTACAATAATAATGACGGTCATAAGTAAGATTGTTCATGATCAACTTTCATGACAACTCATTGTTTTTTGGCTGTTGACAAAATGACTTGGAGAGCAACAAATTCAATTATGCATCTCTTAAGGTCAAGTTCTTGTTATGAAAATGGCCTTAATTATCGCTTGCCCTTGCAGACTCTACAAATAATCCACACCGACATTTTCCATTCGTGGCCCACCTCAAAAGTAAAAGTTCAAAAAACAGAAAAAAAGAGAGAAATAAACATAAATAAAGAGCATGTCTCACGTTAGTTTGTCACTTTCTCTTAAATTTTGTTTAACCAAAACCAAAATTTTAGGATATAAAAGGGCGGCAAGGTATGGAGAGGGAGCGGCAAATGCTCATGATTTAAAACAAGCTTACGGACAGAGGTTCTTGGTTTGTCAATTGATTATGTTGATTGATTGTAATACATTAAAGTATTTAATTAATTAATTAATTATAATTCAAATATTATAATATCTCATCACTTTTTTTAAAAAAATTATGAAGTAACAAAATAACACATAGGTCGTTGAATTATACTTTTGATTTTCGACGGTTGAAATTTTACCCATTTGACTGTACGTATATTTTACGTAAGCATACAAAATAAGAGCGAAAAATCAATGACGAACCTAAACTCTCGAGATGGGATAGAGTGAGGGTGGGGGAAAAATTATAAAAATTGAAATTTAAAAGGGGATATTATAAAAATATTAAAAAAAATAGGGGGATCATTTCTAATATTTTAAATTTTCTATACAAATTAGGGATAAAAAATTAATTTTCTAAAAGTTTGAGGAGCCACAGCCCTCCTCTTTGTATTCGTCACTGCGTGAAATACATAGATAGACAGGTGGCCGAAATTCTCACGCGTCGATAGCATTCCTCGTGGGGCCAATTTCACCTTTACAAATTAGTTGTAAAAGCTAATTTTCAAAATTCTAACTGACATTATCTTGCTGAGAAGAGCACGTAAGAGTTTTAAATAAGGGAATTAGAATTACTGTAACAAATAATTTATAAATTAAGTGAAAAAATTATACCAGTTTTATGACAAGTCTTCTAAGCATTTTGATATGAAAAATGTAAAAGAATTTCAATTTATATTCTTAATTATATATTTGATATGATGAATCAGGATCCAATAATTTTAGATCTAATAATATGTAATTTTCAAATATTACCATATGATATAATTTGAAATATAAATTAAGGAATCTCTAACATTATTCTCTAGCATATGTGAAGGTCGAATTTTTAACGTTTAATTTTACTGACTCATTTTTATCTGTTCGGGTTAATTTATATGACATAATAATGATAATAGAAACTAATATTTACGTCATTATGTGATGGAGATAGAGAAATTATTGAATGAATTGGTCTCACTTATCCTAATTATCATGGAGATAGAGAAATTATTGAATGAATTGGTCTCACTTATCCTAATTATCAGATGATAGATTACTTGTATATATACAATACATTATTATAAACATAATTCTTAATTTCACTGTCAAAATTATAGTTTCAAAATATCACCAAATAATTGCTCAATAAAATGGGAATCACGAGAGACCATTAGACTTTCGCATGCAAACAAAAAAACATCATGCACATTAGGGAGGGGGTGGATTAACCAATTATGTAATTTCTTTTCATATAATGTACCATCAATTCAACGTATCGAATCTTAATAATTAATCTCTAAAAAATACGAATAATACTTACGATCATTTATCTTTATCAAAATCTATTTAAGTCGCATTAAGCACTACTTTTTTTTTTTTGTTTTCAAAAAAAAAAAAAAATTCAGTCCAAACATAAAAATCATCTACCAAAGTTAAAAAGTCATAGATACGGTGTCGTTCGTGGAGTGCTGCCTTGTTCAAGAACTTACCGTTAAAATTAAGACTTGGAACATTTCGTAATTTCTGCGAAAGACATGGACATTTGCCACGCGGCGCTTGCTCGTGGCTTTTCAAAACATATAGACGTTGCAGTTACGTCAAAATTTATGGGTAAGAATGGGAGGCTGATCTATAGGTTACATAGGTAACGTCTTGTCATTTATTATTCCGTAAATCGCCTCTTCCTCTGCTTCCCTCTCTCTCTCTCTCTCTCTCTCTAAACTCAACTCTCTCATTTCCGATAAACGTTCTGCAAGCAAGGGTTTCAATTCTTCGACTTGGAAATATGAACGAATAGAGCTTCGTTGGTACGTTTTGAGATTCGAACGAATCATACTGTCTTTGCATTTTGTTTTTATTTTCGTTTTCCTGCTTTTGACAATGTGTAATCGAGCCATTTTGATCCGGTTTTTATATTGCTTCAGTAGTTGAATGAGCGTTACAGCCGTTTTCAGTTTTTTTTTTGTTTTAATTTTTATGTTGAATATATGCGTATATGCATTACGGGTAGACGTACTTAAATGGTTCGTGAATTTGGTTTTTAGCTCTTTGATCATTGACTAGGACAGTGTTCTAGAGCAATTGCATGAATTATATACGAATTTTTAATCTTCTTCTGGTTCTGTTCTAAGAAATTGGATTAGTCGGGATTTCAAACTTTCTTGGCGGTTCAGTAATTATGAACTCTCTCTCTCTGTGGGTATGGAAAGAGAGGATCTGCAGATTACTTGTTAGGTGAAAATAGATTACTTGTTAGGTGAAAAGAGAGGATTGTTTGTAATTGAAAAGTTCTTTTGACTTGAAACACAAGCTGGGGTTGGAGAGAAGAAATATGACAGTTCTTTTTACTTTTTTTCTTTCTTTCTTTCTTTTTTTTTTTCTTTTCTTATATATATATTTGTTCTCCCCCATTGATGCAACAGAACAGAAGCACTGAAGCAGAGCTGCCTGCGATGAGTATCTCAATTCAATGTGGCAAGGATTCAGTGAGCCAGTGTAGAAAGACGCAACCTGGATGGGTCCTTTGCAGATCCTAGGCACTTTTTGTGTGTTCTGAGCAGATGGGATGTTTGATAGACATGGTAGATGATTACCCTGGTTGAGCATAGGAACCGTTAAGTGTGTAGAAAAATGGCCATTGCTGGATTACATAATGTTTCTGTGCTTGATTCTTCTTTTCTTAGGGAGTCCCAATCTCCTGTCTCAAGGCAGTGGGGTAATCAAGATAGGCCGAGCACCCGGGCATCGTCTCTCCTGCAAATGTGGCGGGAGATTGAGGGTGAGCATGTGTTGAGTCATCCCCAAGTGAGAGTTGGAGGTAGATTGCAGCAACAGAGGAGTGATGGATTGACTGCTGACCTTACAGGTACATATTTATCCGAAAGGCAAGGGAGTGATAATGAGGGTAGCTTGGTGGATGACAATGAGGTCAAGAATGAGTGCGGAACATGGTCTCATGGCCAAATGGGTTCACAGAGTGAACACGAGGACAGTAACAGTTCTATCTCGGAGCTATCTACTGATTTAGGGGAAGTTGAGAGGGAAAGGGTGAGACAAATTTTCCGTGAATGGATGAACAGCGGAGTAAGGGACCAGGCATCGAATGCTTCCCATATGAACAACTATTCAAGGGCACAATTGCTTGGTGAAAATGAGCGGGAGAGGGTGAGAATCATAAGGGAGTGGGTTCAAATGACCAGCCAGCAGAGAGGCAGAGGCACTTCTGGTGGCAATAGAGAAGAACAAGATGCTGAAGTTGGTGCTCAAATTGAACAAGTTCGTGATGGATTAATTCTTAATCATTGTGAGATTGGTACTGGAAGGGCCATTCGCAAATTATGTGGAAGACAGGCTCTTCTTGATTTGCTTTTGAGGGCTGAGAGGGAAAGGCAAAGAGAACTTCACGGTTTGTTGGAGCATAGGCTTGTATCTCAGTTTGCTCACCGCAATCGCATTCAGGTTAGCTGTTCCTAAAATTGTTAGTATATGCGCTTATATTTATGCCAGTTCTTTCCTCCTTGGCCCTCATACTATGAATGGTCTTATTATCTATTAAAAAACAACAATAACATCCTCAACGACAAAGCCATATATATTAGCTACTTTAGATCTGCCACACAAATTTCATTTTTCAATTCAGATGGTCTTACTCACTATGTAGATGCAAAATCTAGGAATGGTAGCTGTGTGATATGGTATGAAGTACTTTTAAGTTGGATATGTGATGGAACCATCAGGATTGGTCATGGTGGTTTCTGTTATGACAAGTCTTAGATATTATTTTTCTTATGAAGATATTTTATCATTTAAATGGTTTTTTAAAAATTAAACTAATAAGAAATATTATTTAATTTGAATAACACATTACAACAAGTAATATAAATAATAAGAAAAAATATAAGCATGAAAATCAATTTAGTGTAATTAGTTATGGAATAAAAAAAAAGTTTAGAAATTTTGAGGCCTCAAGGCCTTTTTGAGTTCGTATTGACATAAATGTTTTGGTAACCTATTTCAATTTTTTTTGGTAACCTCTTTCAATAACAAAAAATATAAGCATGAAAATCAATTTAGTGTAACTAGTTATGAAATAGAAAAAAATTTAGAAATTTTGAGGCCTTAAGTCCTTTTTGAGTTCGTATTGACACGAATGTTTTGGTAACCTCTTTCAATTTTTTTTGGATTATTTTGTTAAATATTTCTCCTGTATATAAATCTTATAATATATATATATATATAAAAGAAAATTAAAATCATGGAAAAAAAAAATTGAAACAGTTGTAATAGTCTTGTAATTAGTTATGAAATAAAAAAAATTTAGAAATTTTGAGTCCTAAAGGCCTTTTTGAGTTCGTATTAACACGAATGTTTTGGTAACTCATATCAATTTTTTTTAGATTATTTTGTTAAATATCTCTCTTTTATATAAATCTTGTAAAAATAAAAATCATAAGAATTTTGCAAATATATAAATAGAAGTCATAAGAATTCTGCAAATATATATATATATATATATATATAAGCAAATTAAAATTTTGAAAAAAGAAAAACTTAAAACAGTTGTAACAGTCCTGTAACGGCCTTATAATGGTCCGTAATGGCCAATACGTAATGGTATTGGCCTATGCGGCTACAAATTTTATTTACACCGATATATTGACCAGTATCGGTATTAGAGGGTCAAAAAATTGATACATAACATTCGATACGTAACGTAACGGCCGTTATTTCAAATCATGCTCTGGATTATCCTCTTTTGTAACAATAAATCATCAGTCCTATTGTCAATTTTTTTTTCTCTCTCTCTCTCTCTCTCTTTTTTTTTTCATCTTTTGATAAACGATTATAACATGGTATTTAAGAATTTGAAAGATAATTTTTATTAGTTGATTAAGTGTCCATGTGGTTTAGCTGTCTAAGGTGCTAATAGAAATAAGTAGCTGATGGGGATTAGCAATTGATGGAAACAAACGGCTGACCAGAAATAGCATTTGGGTGTTTAGTAAAAATTGTTGAAAAACAATAATAATATTACATTACTTTCTGAAGGAGTATTTTATTGAAATATTTTGATTTCAGTTTAAAAAGTGTCGGTCCTGCTGCATAGGCTTATTCGAACTTATTGCACACAAACAGCTAGTTTTGAATTAAATACTTAATTTCTCTCTCAAACATATATATATATATATATATATATATATGAGAGAGATGTGATATAATATGATAGGGAGCCAATACAACATTGCTAAATGTTTTTGGTAAAGAAATCTGGTGAGCATACAATAGGCATGCTATATTTAGTATTTAGCCTTTGTATTTGACTAATTGTGATTTTTGCCTATGAAGTGGAAAAGCTTTGTCTGCATTAATGTTGTAATTCTTTTGCAGTCATTACTCAGAGGTAGATTCTTGCGAGATGAAAGATCGATCCGGAATGAGCGACCTGTTTCTGTGGCAGCAAGTGAATTGGGTTT
The DNA here is from genome assembly GCA_008638375.1 of Nyssa sinensis. NCBI lineage: Eukaryota > Viridiplantae > Streptophyta > Magnoliopsida > Cornales > Nyssaceae > Nyssa > Nyssa sinensis. Next base: position 15,376,580 of record CM018034.1, read on the forward strand.
ATTGAGGCAAAGGCATACTGTATCTGATTTAAGGTATATGGTTTTCCATTCCATATTTACAAGGAAGAGGGTATTTTCTCTTCTCCTTCATGTGCACTTTTTCCCTACACTAACATGCATATAAATATTGCTTCTATTGTGATCCTTATTGTGTGTCTGTGTGTTTTTTTCCCGGCTACCTATGAGTTTGGTTGCTTTGAAAGAGAAATCGTGCTGTGAAAATTTGTAAGCTCTTTTATTGACACTTTCTGTTTTAGTAGAGCTTCTGTGGTTTGTAATTGATTTTTTTTATTGTACAGTTATTTTTCATGTAAATTCAGAAGAGTTTAAGTCATCTACTAGATAACTTCTCAAATATTCTAGCCTTATAGTATTTAATTTTTTTTCTTATTTTAGTTTTGTCACTGAGAATATTTAGATGTTTCAATTACTTATTAGAGAAAACAAATGCAATCTTATGGCCTTCGAAAATTCATTTTGCAGAATTATGGTAATATTAGTTTGTTAGACTAGTAACCGCAGGCAGGGAATATGCTACCTATAAAGAAAAGGCGATAATACATATGTATGCATATATATATATGTGTGTGTGTGTGTGTGTGTTTGTGTGCATTTATGTTTGTACATGTTTATCAAATCAAATTTACAGTGTCACCGCCAGTAGTTACTGTTTTTGTTGAAGAATATATACTACACAACCAAATTACAGTTTTCGTTGAAGAATGTATACTACACAACTAAATGCATTTGCTTTTTGTAGACACACCCCTCATACATCAGTCCAAACTTTAAGCTAACATAGGTTTTTTTTTTTTTTTTTGTTGAAATTATGATTTCTGGTTGAAGATTAATACTTTCGGCAGCAAAAATGAATGATTTTTGATAAAAACTTGTGGTTTCAATCAAAATTGGGGGTTTTGAGCCAACATTGAAAGTTTTGTTTAAAGTTTCTTTTTTATGGTTTGAATTAAGATTTTTAGTCAAATTTGAGTTAGTGGTTCAAATCAAGAATTTCAGGCAATGTTATCTTTTTTGTTGAAATTAGGATATTTTTGAGTCAAAATTATAAATTTGGGGGGTAAGAATTGAATTTTTGTCGAATATTATGGGTAATAATGAGAGAGGATAAAAAGAAGGTGAAAAGGCAGCAAACATTGAGGATCATGCAATTTTGGCATTAGCCTAGTGTTACATCACAATATTATATATGTCAGAATAATATTAGAATAGTTCATGCAATTTTGGCATAATTTTGACATCAAGTGATTCTGAAACAACCAAGAATTCTGAAGTGTGAGCAAGATTATGATTTATGAGTAACAGTCGGCACCCTTTTGGTGCAGTTAAGAACTTAATTATCTTTTGCTTGTCCCAAAAAAAAAGGATCATTACGTTACATAACACGGTTTCAGTGGCTTCTGAACCCATGACAGCTGTTGCACCGCTGTTACGGCTAATTTTTTTCACTTTCTTTTCACAATTTTCCCTCTAAATCCCCGGTAGACATGCCTTAATCATAGATTTATTGCATAAAACTTACAATATGCATGATCTTGAATCTAGATGTTGAATAAATTGATAGATTTATTGTATAAAACTATCAATACATAAGCTTTAGATCTTGAATCTAGATGCTGGAATATTTCATAATCAGTAAGTTCCAATATTTTTTATTTAAATTTTAGATCTTACCTATATTTGTTGTTCAAATGTTAGATCTTAAGAGATGATTGTTTAATCTTGTTTCGAGTTGCATAAATCTAGAAATCTCCTTATTAATATTTTTTATTTCTATCAAGAGGTAAGTTGGTTAGTTAGTTTCATATGCATAGCCTTTTTGATTTTTTCTTTTTGATCTATACTTGTTTTCTATTGTTCATTTTTACATTTTTCTCATTTTAGATTCTCTGTCTTTATTTATTTATTTAGTGAGCGGTGAACACTAAAGTACTAATACTAAAATAGTTAATAGTAAGTAAATGGTAAATACTAAGTTACAAAGTAAATAATAAGTATTAATTAATATATACACTATGACAGCCGTTACCATTATTTAAAACCTTAGATTAAAGGTTACAAAAATAAAAAAATAAATAACATGGTGATTTTGAAAAGGTTTTGAAGATCATTTGTAGACAGAAGACATGATGGAAGACAACTCAGCTTGGAATTGCCATAAGTTGTGAACTGCAATGACAATGATCGGGTGATGGTTCTAATAAGAATCATGAAACGGAAGTTACATCTTGACGGCCGTTAGATCTTTATGGTTTTTATGCTTTTCTTTTGTTGGAAAGAATCTATAATTGAGTTGTTGCATTAGATCATATATTGTGATTTTGACATTTTAGCAACAGATTTTCTGTGAATGTGCTTATTCACTCAAATCATAGTGACAATGACAATAGTTGTAACCATTTCTCAAAGCAGGGAAGGATTTCTCTCCAGATTGGACAATTTTGTACATGGTCCAGCTAGCAGCACCCAGTTTGAGACCTCATCTAACAATGACATAAACAGTTACATAAATGAACAAATTCAAGCAAACGGTTCGGAGGAGGAGCAAGAGCGATCTGAGCCTAGTAATGGTGAAACAAACAACTATGTGCTGCATACAGATGTCTTGGAAATCAGCACTGGTGAAAATATAAATTGGCAAGAATCTATTGTTCAAGGAGAAGAACGCCAGGAACAAGTTTTAGAAAATATGGAAAGAGACCAACAACTGCCCTCCAATTTTGAGCGCATTGAAAGGAGAGCTGATGTGGGTGGAAACCAGCAAGGAAGTACTGTTGATGAATGGTCACAAGAATCTTCTGGAAACGAAGGTGAAGAACAAGGTCATCAGCAAGGAAGTACTGTTGATGAATGGTCACAAGAATCTTCTGGAAACGAAGGTGAAGAACAAGGTCATCAGCAAGAAGCACTTGAAGAATTTCAGGAACGTTATGACCCTCATAGCGAGGAAAGTGATACCAGTGGGTCATCAAATCATTCTGATGTATATGACAGAAACTCAGTTGAAAACATAAATTTGCATAATACTTCTGCTCATGCAGTTGAGTGGCAGGAATCAGAAACAGATAATGAGGAAAGTGATTGGCAACGGTTAGACAATGTCGAATTCAATGGATGGAGAAATGATACTGGAGAAGGCATGGATGGGAGTTGGGGGGAAATTAATGCTAATCAATGGTATCAAGAAACATCAGAAAATGAAGATGGAGAACACAACCATCTGCAAGATAATTATGAAGAGTGGCATGAGAATGGTCCAGAGGAGACTATGGATAATTGGTCAGAAAGACCTTCTGCTCCGGAAGCAGCCGCCGCTCCAGTTCGAAGGGTTACCACATTTTACTTTCCTGATGATGATAATGAATACAGTATGGAACTTAGAGAACTTCTAAGCAGGTATGTTATCTCATTACTTACCGAAGTTCTTACGTACTTTGTCCTTCATTATGATGAAACTTAAGGGGAGCTTTTGAATTCTTTTTAGGAGAAGTGTCTCTAATCTTCTTCAAAGTGGCTTTCGTGAAAGTCTAGACCAGATGATACAATCATATGTGGAAAGGCAAGGTCATGCTTCCAGTGACTGGGAATCGGATAGAACTTCATCCTCTCCTGAGTTGGTGGAGCAAGATCAGGAGCAGCAGAGTGGAGATCAGAATGAGGATCAGTCAGATGCTGTTGACAGCAATCCGCTTGTTTTCCCAGCAGCACCACCTTCTCAGCCACTTTGGGACCAGGATTTGCATCTTGCTAATTGGCCACATCACAACTTGCATCAACGCTCAGGAATTGTGCGTTTTTCCTCGTTGAACCTGGAATTAGATTCTTTACAAAATTTATGTTTAAATCAAAATATAAGTCCTTTATCCTAAATCAGGAATTGTAGGTGAACTTTTAGGACAAGAAAGTGCTTTCTTCATCATTAGATTTTGATCCAGGCCATATATTTTATGAAGCCTCCAAAGTGAGCTACCTAAAGCTCCATTTGGATTATTGGATTTGAAATGAATGAATTTGGTTTTAATGACTTGAGGGGGGAAGGGGGGGGGGGGGGGGGGGGAAGTGTAGCTTAAGTTTAAATTTGATAACTTGAATTTATATTTCAATAAGATGGATGGATGGATTTGAAAGGCTTGTATGTGTGGATTTGAAATAACAAGGTGAAGATAGTTATTTGAAATCCATGCCAAGAAAGATTCTAATAAAATAATCTATGGTTCTCTTCATTCAATCCACCTCCACAGGTCCTTCAATCCAACTCCAATAGCTAACCCTCGTTTCAAATTCATGCATTCACCCAAAAGGAGCCGAATTATAGTATGCTTTGTCAAAGTTTATTTCTTTTGAAAAACTCTTGTTTAGACGCATACACAAGCATCCTTTTTTTAAACCTTCAAACCAACTCCAATAGTTAACCCCTCATATATATTTGTGATTTAACCCCAAATCCTTTCATTTCAAATTCATGCATTCATCCAAATGGAGCCAAATTATAATATGCTTTTTGTCAAAGTTTATTTCTTTTGAAAAACTCTTGTTTAGACGAGTGTACATACGCACATCTTTTTTTTTCTTTTTGCATTCTCCTGTATGATTGGATAGTTTTCAATTATGGGCTCTAAACTGTCTGACACATCCTTTTGTCCTCGTATCCATTTCTATTGCTCTTAGTTGAAATAAATATTGTTTCTGAATTTGGAGCAGGAGTGGGAGATCATTAATGATTTGAGGGTTGACATGGCTAGGCTTCAGCAGCGGATGAACAACATGCAGAGAATGCTGGAGGCCTGCATGGATATGCAAGTTGAGTTGCAGCGCTCTGTACGGCAGGAAGTTTCTGCAGCTCTCAATAGGTCATCTTGTTCAATAGGTTTGTCTACAATCTTGATGCAGTTACTAGTTTGCTTCTCTTCCTGTTTTATTTTATTTATTTATTTTTATATCTATTCTTTCCGGATACTCATTGGACAATAGTCACATGATACTCGTGTAATTGTATACGTGTCAGAATAAGATTGTGACACATACTGGGGTAGGAGGAGGTTCCTCCTATGGTTTGGAGCCAAGTAGTGTCCTCATTAATACTTAGCTCCGAACTAGGTAGGAGGAACCTTCTCTTATCTGGGTATGTGTCTTAACTATAATATGCCACGTATGCAATACACATGTACTTTTTTTTTTATAGTTAAAATTAAATAGTCACATGATACTCATGTGATTGCATACGTGTCAGAATAGGATTGTGACACGTAACTGGGTAGGAAGAGGTTCCTCCTACTTGGTTTGGAGCCACTTCCTATATAGGTCATCATCTAGTTCAATAGGTTTGTGTACAATCTTGATGCAGTTATTAGTTTGCTTCTCTTCCTGTTTTATTTTATTTTGTTTTATATCTCTTCTTTCTGGATATTTATTTCTTTTTTTAATTTATTGAGGGAACCTTCTCTTATCCGGGTACGTGTCTTAACTATAATATGCCACGTATGCAATACTCATACACTTTTTTTTATAGTTGAAATTAAATAGTCACATGATACTCATGTGATTGCATACGTGTCAGAATAAGATTGTGACACATACCAAGGTAGGAAGAGGTTCCTCCTACTTGGTTTGGAGCCACTTCTTTTATAGGTCATCATCTAGTTCAATAGGTTTGTGTACAATCTTGATGCAGTTACTAGTTTGCTTCTCTTACTGTTTTATTTTATTTTGTTTTATATCTCTTCTTTCTGGATATTCATTTCTTTTTTTAATTTATTGAGGGAATGTTTATTAAACTAATGCACACAACACAACTCCTGCCGCTTTGTTTCTTTAGCTACATTTTATTACTAGCATTAATATGTGGTGTTGAGTGATTGCATTGCTTTCCCAGTCCATTCATAAATTGACCATTAGAGGTGACTTTGATCTGTTGCAGAGGAGGGTGAGGACAATTTGCCCGTGGATGGATCCAAATGGGATCATGTGAGGAAAGGAATTTGCTGTTTATGTTACGGTAGCAATATAGATTCTTTACTCTACAGGTAAGATTTAACAAAACCTGTACTCCTTCATGATATTAGATCTGAGCATGCATCTCTGGGGGCAGAGTCAGAAATTTATCTAGGTGGGCTGCCTGGGATGGGTAGAAAGAAATGTTTGCTAATCATGAGAAAGACATAGTTTTGTTTGACTATGTGAATGCAGTAAATTTCTACTCTTTTGACATGGAATAATCAGTGTCAGGCAATAGCAGCTGAACAATTAAAATAGAACTTATGTTAAAAATTGTCCAAATCAGATCAACAACTCATTATTAGGACATGCGTTAAAAAAGTAAAAGAGAACTTGGACAGTTCCAGATGAATGCTGCACAGTGATAGTTATAGGAGTGGTTACTCAATGCAAATTAGAAAATAAAAATAAAAATAAAATTAGGAGAGGGACTGGGCTGCCTGGGATGGGTAGAAAGAAATGTTTGCTAATCATGAGAAAGACATAGTTTTGTTTGACTATGTGAATGCAGTAAATTTCTACTCTTTTGACATGGAATAATCAGTGTCAGGCAATAGCAGCTGAACAATTAAAATAGAACTTATGTTAAAAATTGTCCAAATCAGATCAACAACTCATTATTAGGACATGCGTTAAAAAAGTAAAAGAGAACTTGGATAGTTCCAGATGAATGCTGCACAGTGATTGTGGCCCTTATAGGAGTGGTTACTCAATGCAAATTAGAAAATAAAAATAAAAATAAAATTAGGAGAGGGACTGGACTACCTGGGATGGTAGGGGGACTTAATGAAATTCTCAAATCTTTCGGTGGCTCTTGGGGGGTTGTGGCATGACAAGCATCTTCAAACAACATTCAGTATTGCTGCTGCTGCATATAATCAATCATCTTACATTCTCTTCCTCTTTCTCTGTTTTTTTTTTTTAATGATACAGATGTGGGCACATGTGCACATGTTCTAAATGTGCGGATAAATTGGTTAATGGCAGTGGGAAGTGTCCAATGTGCCGGGCACCGGTAGTTGAGGTGATCCGTGCTTATTCTATCCAGTAATAAAAAAGAAGAAAGAGAAAGAAAGTTGGAATAACAAGATATAGAAAATCCTCAGTTCTTGCTCCTGGAATCCCTCCAGGTAAAATTAATTCATACATTTTTTCAGTTTATTTGCCATGATCCTTATTGCACTGAATGCACTATGCAAATAACAGACGGCATACTGATTCATTGTTCAACTTAGAATAAGTTGTTGATTGGATTTTTCTTTTCCAATTTGAAGTTGGTTTTCTCTTAGGTGCAGTGTGATGTTAATGATCCCAGCCAAATCCAAATGGTTCTTGAAATTAGCTAAGATAAAGGCCTGATCACATTGCAGCAGTTGAAGTAGTATTTTGCCGGTTGTGTGCATCTATATTTAGCTCAGAAGAAGCCTGGATTGACTGGTATTGAAAGCTTATTTATAGCTTTTGACAAAGACCCTTTGCTCGAGTAATGAGCGACTTTACAACTCTATGCTGCAGCTTATGGTTGTCTAAATGAATCAGATTTGAGGTGATATATGTCCTTTTGCCATCGGGGGAACCTTTTTTAACTTTCAAATCGGCTTGTGGCAGTGTAAAATGTTATTCACTTTATTTATGAATGTAACCTTTCTCTCATCTAATGAAAGTTTCTCTTCTCTTGGGCTCCGTTTGGATTCATGGAATTATAATGAATGGATTTGGTTTTAATGACTTGAGGGAGTGCAGCATAGATTCAGAGCCTTTTTTTTTTCTTCCCCCTTGAGATAGGCTCAGAGCTTTTGAATACTTGGATTATTCTTAAGTTTCACATAATGGTACGACTTCTAATAAAATTAAGGGCCTGTTTGGAGGAGTTTTAGCATGTACATTTCGTGTGCATGCATCATGAACTTGTGTGAAGTGCAAGCTTGCAAAGTTTTGAATTCACTGAGTGTCAATTTCAGTAATTTTTAGAGAATTGGGGAGCGGAGAAAGGATTTTAACAAATTAATTATAAAATAATTAGTTTGTTAGTTGGATGTTCTGAAAAAATTATTTAAAAAAGATTTTGCATTGCAAATTTTTTTCTTTCATTCTTTATTTAATTAATATTTTATTTGTTAAACAATGTGCAAGAGTCTAGAAAAAAAAAATGGTAAAACGCTTTTTATATTCAACCCAACTTTTATTACAAGGCCCGATGTTCTCTCTCTCTTTTTTTTTTTTTTCACTTTCTCCGAGATATTTTATATATATATATACATACATATTTGATATATCACATTATAATGCTGTTCAAATGACACTATTATATTTATTATATTTTATTAAACAACATGAGTCATGTTACACAAAACAGAATATTATTATAATACTGTATCGACTTATTCAAGAATTTTTTCTTTTCCTTTAATAATCATTGTACTTGTACAGATTACACAAGTGAGTGTGTTGTTGCCTTGTTGGTCTTGGGTAGGGGAAAAAAAAAATTTCTTCCAAGAATCGAGGTATTATATGCTTTTTCAATAACATTTAAATACGTATATTATATTTTATTATAAAATATGTGTCATATTATATATAATAGAATATTATTAAATGAATACGTGGTTATCTCGTTATATCAAACCATTCAAAAACACTTCTCAAGAAACATAGCTTGCACACCTCAATTGCAACTCTTTCACGCAGTGACCAAATTTACAGAATATGAGGTACACGCAAGCTTGTCATTACTGCACCAATCTCCTTCACAAAATCGTAACATGATTAACAAAATATTAAACAGTCCTTTTTCTTTTCAATTTTGTCAAGGATTTCAACTTTAGGGCAAATAAAGTCCACCATCATACTTTATTTCTTCACGCCCAATTAAATTTTCATGTCATAAAATTTAAGTTCTCCAATTAAACTTTTAAAAAATAGTGTTGCTTTAAGTTATTTTACACTTTATATTAAAGTTGATAATTTAACCTGATTCATTAAAAACTCGACATATTTCGTTCTTAGCAGGACAAATTTGAAAAAATTATATAAATTTGATAGAATAAATTTAAAGTAAAGTAATCGTACCACACCTTATTCACACTCCCTTTTTATTTTTATTTTATTTTTATGGAGCTCTAGAAAGTATGATTTTATTATTAAAAAAATATATTTTTTCAGATTTCAAATGTTAAAAAGAGTGAGAGAATAACCATTCCAAATAATAAATAAAATTTTGTTTTACAAAATCAATGATTATACTGATATATTCTAGTCTCATATTATAAGTTTACAGTCAACCCTTTTATAATTAATTTTTAATAAGTTAATAATATACGAAAATTAATGCATTTTTAAGAAACCAATTTAATTCTATGGTAGATAATAATTAGGTAAATTACACCTGCACTCCTTAAGATTTCTGATAATTATAGATAGACTCTTTTTAATTTAACTAATTACACTACATACTCCGATTAGATTTATCAGCTTAACGCTGTTAGCAAAAGTTGTACAATTACATATATACACACACACACTTACTAGCATTGACCCGTGCTTTGGTGTTGTAAAAATGATTTTATTAATTATAAATTGGTTCTAGTTAAACTTTTTTATATATTTAATAATTAGAGTAGTTTATAATTAGGATATTTAAGTAAAATTTCTAAATTAAATTTGATTTTAATTTTAAAATATATATTTTTTAAAACATAGTTCTAATAAATAACTTTGCAATTTAAAATAAAAAAATTTCTTAATTGAATTGGATTCAAGTTTTTTGAAAGTATATTTTCAATTATATTATAATATAATAAATTTTTAAAATCAGGAAATTGAAAATTCAATACCTAATACTTTTAATAATTTATAAATGTTTTATGTCCTGTGTTTATTAATTTGACAGTACTCTAATAACTACAGTAGTTTATAATTAGAATATTTTTAAAAAATATCAAAAAAAAATTGAATTGAACGCTGACTTTATATTATTTTTTACTAAAAAATGAGTTTATAGTTACAGTATTTTTGTATTGATAAAAACAATATAATGGATCAGCTTAGGTAAAAGGATTTGTCATATTAGGGAGTCAAAAGACTCTAATTTAGGTAAAGGGATCAGCTTTCTAATTTAATAAAACTCAATAATTTTCTTCTTGTGTGAGTGTTGTCGTTTCAAAGACTTTTGAACTCTTTCCATACCAAATTATATTTACCAAGTGAATTTTACTCACTTATAATTGGTTGCCGTGAAACCATCAAAGACTCACACGGCTTGGATAATGGAGTCAAAGATTTCATGTGATATGAAAATTTGCAAACATAGGAACTCTTTCACCAACCAAATTATATTAAACCATTCACGAATTGAGAATTGAATTACCTGCAAATGTGACTATGGAGATTTGTCATTCTTGGATTGGAATTTGTCATCGTTTTTTGAAAGCAATTGCTTCGTTTGGATTGTGATTCAAAAACAATTTCTAAATTTTTTTTTTTAAAAATATATTTAAAATTTTGTAATTAATTTTTTAAAAATTATAAAAATATATTTAAATATGATAATCTAAATTTTAAAAAATTAAAAAAAAATATATATTTTGAAATGCGTATTCTGAGTTTTGAAATTAAAAAACTTTTTCTGAAAATATAAACAAATAGAACCAAACTTTCTTGCACTCTCTGACAGAGCAAAATGGAAAATAGTACAACTTTGACAGCAACCTCTAATTCTTCTGTATATTCCTCTGATTCTGAAGGTAAAAGCACCAATTTGTTCTGAGCTTCCATTAGTAAAGGAGGATGGTTGCACTTTACTGTGACAAACCGTGGTTTTGCGGCGTTCACGATCACGCAACGCAAAACTTAAGAAATTATAGTGGCAACATATCAACCGGTAGTGAAAAAATGTGTAAGAACAATGGAACACCATTACAAAATTTGCAGAATGGAAATAAAAACAAATAAACCAAAAACAAAAGAAAAAAGAAAGGGTAATGATGATTCTTGCAATAAGAACGATAAACAGATCGCAGCGAATATGATGAAATCATCATGTTGACAATTGTGTTGATAGCTAGTCTAGATCGTCGCTATTGTGATTGTGTTGTGAGTTTGTTCAGTGTCGATTCAGTTAATGTGAGACCCTTTATGTTGGAATGATTAGCAAGTTAAGAGTTTGAAAATTTTAAAATTAGTTACCGATAGAGAGAAATCTCTTATGGAAAGAGAAGTTAAGAGCTTGAAAATTTTGAAATTTGTTACGGACAAAGAGAAATCATGGGAACGTGAACGTGGGTTTCCGGTATTTTATGGAAATGTGTAAAGGGAGGGATGGTGGAGAGAGATGGTTGTAACAAAGGATGTGGGACGAGTTTAATTTATTTTAAAAATTTTAAGTTATTTGAGATGAGAGTTATTATGAAAGGGGGAGAAGCGAAATGAAAATAACTTTTCATTAAAATATTTTGATCTCTTATCTTCTTCTTTACTCCACGAACAATTCTACCCTTTCAAACCAGCCGCCATCCTTCACAATTGTCACTGCACCCCACCCCGTCCCTGTCCCTGTCGCCACTTCACAACACCACCACCATCACAATCCTCTTCCCCATCACTACCACCACTCCCCCACTAGCCGCATCGCCACTCTACTTGCACCACCGCCACCTCCTGACCCTCACCACCATGGAATAGACTGAAAAAATCGTCACCACACCGCCAATCAAAATTGTCGAGGGAGAGGAGAGAGAAGTAGATGTCTGTATTAGAATACAATATTCAATTTTATTGATTTGTTTACTGGTTGATGTGGCTTATTCTCATTGGTTAGTTTGTTTAACTAGTTAGTTACCAGTTACTTCCAGATTTATTATAAATGGGATGATGTAATCAGATTAAAGGGTTGGTCATTTTTTGTTCAATACAGTACATTCTTTTTTTTGCTCTCCATCTTTACTCTACTTTTTTCCCATTTCATCTTCATACCGAGAATCCATGGCAAGATTCAGATTTTGTCATGGTATCAGAGCGATCTGATTGCTTCAATTGATTTGATTCTCTATGGATTTCTTGGATTGAAACTCAATCAAAATGGCGGAGGAACCGATTTCAGTCACACCTCAAAATCCTTCTCTCACACATAACTCGATCGATGATTCCTATTTCTTACATCACGGAGAAAATCCTGGTTTGATGCTTGTATCGCAGCAACTGAATGGAGATAACTACCCTACATGGGCGCGGGCTATGTCCAAAGCATTTAGTGCGAAGAACAAGTTAGGGTTTGTCAATGGAACGCTAACGAAGCTTACAAATCCATCCGATCCATTGTATTCAGCATGGGAAAGGTGTAATGATATGGTTTTATCATGGATCTTGAACTCAGTGATGAAGAATATAGCATCCAGTATTCTGTACATTGATGTTGCCGCAGATGCTTGGAAAGATTTGAAAGAACGCTTTTCACAAGGAAATCGACCTAGAATCTTCCAGTTAAAGAAGGTGCTTAACTCTTTAACTCAAGATCAAATGACGGTTAGTGATTACTTTACTCAGTTAAAGTCTTATTGGGATGAATTGGCAAATTATCGTTAGTTGTTGCAATTTAAATGTCGAGTTGTTAAAAATTTCCTAGAATTCTAACAAGAAGAGTATATTCTACAATTCTTGATGGGATTAAATGAGTTATTTACTGCCATAAGAGGACAGATCTTGTTGTTGGATTCCCTGCCTTCTATGAATCGTGTGTTTGCCCTTATTGTGCAAGATGAAAAACAACGTGAGATTAAGGTCAATTCTGTTCCAAGTTTTGACTCTATTGCTGCTGTAACAACTATAACTAGGAATTCTTATGTTACCACTAAGAATGGAAACAAACAGTCTGGTTTCCGTAGGGATAGACCTGTATGTAGCCATTTTGGCTACACAGGCCATACATCAAACAAATGCTATAGGATACATGGTTTTCCACTAGGATTTAAATCCAAGAAAGCCAATGTCCACTCGGCAAATCAAGTAACTTCTTCTCCTACAGATCAAGTGAGGAATGAGCTTCCACAATTAGCATTTACACAAGAGCAACATCAGCAAATTCTTGCCTTAATCAACCCTCCCACCAAATTTCTTCATTCAGCAAATCAAGTGTCAACTGCTTCTCCTCTGCCTAGTTTATCTTCTAGTATACTTCCAACACCGAACATTCAATACTCTGAAAATTTATTAGGTAAAAATTCTTCAATCTTTTCTCTTAATCTTCCTACTAATATGGCTCTTGCTTTTGTCAATTCTCTAATAATCCCTTGGATTATTGACACTGGAGCCACAGACCATATGGTCTGTTCCACTAGTTATTTCTCTTCAATTCTTTCGTTTGTTTGTTAATCTGTTAGATTGCCAAATAATAATCTAGTTTCGATTACTCATAAAGGAACCGTAACTCTAACTAAAGACTTGGTTTTACATAATGTTCTTTATGTCCCTGCATTTTCATTCAACCTCATTTCAGCAAGCAAATTGATGAAAGACAGTCACTGTTGCCTCATTTTTATCTCTAATTTGTGCTTTGTACAGGACATGTCTACATAGAAAACGATTGGAGTGGGTGAAGAAAAAGATGGTTTATATCACTTAATGCAAATACCTTCGGTTAGTTCATCCATTGCTCTCACAGCCACTCAACAATTTGATCTTTGGCATTATAGGCTAGGTCATCTTTCTTTGTCTAGACTACAAGCTCTAAATAAGTCTGTACCTGACATTAAAATTTTCAATTCATTTTCATGTATTGTTTGTCCTTTGGCAAAGCAAAAATGTCTTCCTTTTGAACCCAACAATAATAATTCTTCAGGTCCTTTTCATCTTGTGCATTTTGTGACATATGGGGACCATTTTTAGTTGCTTCTCTAGATGGTTCTAAATACTTTCTTACAATTGTGGATGATTTTTCCAAATGCACTTGGGTCTACCTAATGAAACAAAAATCACAAACAAGGCAATACCTACAATCTTTTTTTTGCCTTGTTGAAAATTAGTTCAATTCCAAAATCAAATATATTTGGACAGACAATGGGATTGAATTTAGTATGACTGATTTTTACTTAGCTAAAGGTGTAATTCATCAAAGAAGTTGTGTTGAGAAACCACAACAAAATGGTGTGGTTGAAAGAAAACATCAGCATTTGATAAATGTTGCTAGATCTCTTAGATTTCAAGCCTCATTACCTTTACAATTTTGGGGAGATTGTATTTTAACAGCAACTCATTTAATAAACTTAACTCCTACACCTTTGCTACTTAATAAATCACCATATGAAGTTCTTCATTCATGTCCTCCATCATACAAACATTTAAAAGTTTTTGGATGTTTGTGCTTTGCTTCTAGTCTCACTAGAAATTAATAGATCCAAATTTGATCCTAGAGCCAAAAAGTGTATTTTTATTGGGTATCCTTTTGTTGTAAAAGGGTACAAATTGTATGATCTTGAATCTCATACAACTTTTCTTTCACGTGATGTAGTATTCCATGAATACATTTTTCCATTTTCTTCCATTAAATCTAATTCTTCAGATATTGATCCTTTCTTAGTCTTACCAAATCCCATTTCTGAAATGCCAACTTCTACTCCTTATGACAACATGTTGTCAACAGATTCCCTCTCCTTTGAATCAACAACTTCTGATTCAAATAATCATCCTTCTCATTCTCCCTCTTCTCCTCCTCCTCCTCTTCTTAGACAATCCACAAAACAAAGAAAACAACCAAGCTATTTGCAAGATTATCACTGTCAGTTAGTTTTGACTGAAAATAACCAAGCTCTTCACTCTCAACAATCGGATTTCATGGCAGAAAGTCCTCAAGGTACTTATTATCCTCTTTCTAATTTTGTTTCTTATGACAAACTTTCACATTCTCATAAATGTTTCGCCTTGTCAATATCATCTCATGTTGAGCCAAAATCTTTCAATCAAGCCATTAAAATACCTGAATGGCAAGAAGCCATGCATGCTGAAATTCAAGCTCTTGAACAAAACAACACGTGGACTCTTACTTCTTTGCCTAAAGGAAAAAAACCTATAGGTTGCAAGTGGATATATTGTATTAAATATAAAGCTAATGGGAGTATTGAAAGGTATAAAGCCCGTTTGGTAGCAAAGGGTTATACACAACTGGAAGGCTTGAATTTTTAGGAGACTTTTTCTCTCGTTGCTAAGTTAACATCAGTGAGATGTTTGTTGGCTTTGGTTGCTGCTAAGAATTGGCATTTACATCAGTTGGATGTAAATAATGCATTCCTACATGGGGAACTTAATGAAGAAGTTTATATGGACATTCCACCAGGATTTGCAACAAAAGGAGACACTCGGGTCTGCAAGCTTACTAAGTCTATTTATGGCTTAAGACAAGCTTCACGAAAATGGTTTTCTAAAACTATCTTCTATCATAATTGAGTATGGATTCACAAAATCTGAATTCCATTGCCGATTTAAAGTCATTTCTAGACAACAAGTTCAAGATAAAGGATTTAGGGAATTCTTAAATATTTTTTTTTTAGGACTAGAAGTGGCCAGATTTGATAAAGGTATAAGTTTGTGCCAAAAAAAATATGCTTTAGACATCCTCTAAGACTCGGGTATGTTTGTAGCAAAGACAGTCCAATTTCCTATGGAACAAAACACAAAATTATCTTTTTTTGATGGTGATTTAATCGGTGATCCTTCTAGCTATCGTAGGTTGATAGGGAGGTGAATCTACCTAACTATAACACGTCCAGATTTGACTTATGCAGTCCAAGTCTTAAGTCAATACATGGACAAACCACGACAACCACATCTTAATGCAGCTCACAGGGTATTGAAGTATTTGAAAGGTGCACCTGCTCAAGGCTTGTTCTTCCCTTCAAAATCAGATTTTCAGCTCAAAGCCCTTTGTGATTTAGATTGGGCAGGTTATGTGGACTCAAGAAAATCAGTCATAGGTCTTTGTGTTTTCCTTGGTGACTCATTGATTTCCTGGAAATCTAAAAAGCAGCAAACTGTATCCAAATCATCAGCTAAGGTCGAGTATAAGGCTATGGCCTCAACCACTTGTGAGCTAACATGGCTACTTGCTTTGTTAAAAGAATTTCACATAAATCATTCTTAACCTGCATTGATGTTTTGTGACAACAAGGCTGCCCTCCATATTGCAGCAAATCCTGTCTTCCATGAAAGGACAAAGCACATTGAAATAAATTGTCACATTGTTAGAGAGAATATGATGAAGAATCTCATTAAACCTCTGTATGTTGTTTCAGCACATCAACTAAGTGACATCTTCACCAAACCGCTCGGCTGCAATCAGTTTCACAGCTTACTCTCCAAGATGGGAATTATTAACATTTATTCTCCATTTTGAGGGGGACTATTAGAATACAATATTCAATTTTATTGATTTGTTTACTGGTTGATGTGGCTTATTCTCATTGGTTAGTTTGTTTAACTAGTTAGTTACTAGTTACTTCCAGATTTACTATAAATGGGATGATGTAATCAGATTAAAGGGTTGGTTATTTTTTGTTCAATACAATACATTCCTTTTTTGCTCTCTATCTTTACTCTGTTTTTCTCCCATTTCATCTTCATACCGAGAATCCATGGCAAGATTCAGATTTTTTCATCTGGAAGAGAAAAATTAGCCCCAACAATTGGTGGAGCCACAAAGTCCCATCGCTACTATCCTAGAACTATAGCCTTTGGTGATAGATCTTTCTGAATTGAATCTCTTTTGGTTTCTTTTGGTTCCTTTGCTTCTTCAAACTCTAGTAGTTTCATATATGTAAAGAGAAGCTAGAGAGAGTAAAGAAGAGAGAGATCCACATTTGAGTATGTGCGAAGGGTGAAATAGATCTTTTTGTCAATGGCTTCAAAGTTATTACTGATTGTGCCCTTTGTCTTCGACCTCATTGCATTTGCCTTTGTTGTTGTAGCCGAGCAGGGGAGCAGTGTCACTAATAAACAAGATGTGCATGCCAACTATAACTATTGTGTGTATAACTCAGACATTGCCGAAAGTTCAAGGGCTTGTGCAATCCTCCTTTTCACAACTTGCTGATATATTATCATACCATAGTTTTCCACTACATTATGATCGGTCTCAAATACAAATAAGATTCAAATATTAGAATATTACACTTTATGATTGAAATTGTTGTAAACCTTTATTTAAAACAAGATTCAAATTTGCAATTATCAATTTTAGGGTTTTTTTTTTCATTGTTGAGGCGTGCTTGTTGGTTGTGTCAGTGAGAATTGCCTACCACACCAACTACAAAACCATGGTCGTTGTCAACAACCCTCCCTTTTACTAGATGGTGAGAAAAGAGTTTTTGTAGAGTGGTGGCTTTCATTTTCTGCATTGGCATAATCTCTGAGTTCTGTCATCTTCGACTTTCCTTTGTTAATGGATATTATCTTATGTAGTGCGCTCGTGTATGTATACAATTTTAACAACTTTGTTCAGAGATGAAATTGCACAAATGGGAAATAAAGATATAAATTTCTTCCTAATTTAATCGAGGGTAAAATTTTCATTTTAAAATTAGAATATTGCTGATGTCACTAAAAACTAACGTTACAGTGACAGATTGTGAAAATAGGGAGAAACTATGACAACATGTCACATCGTAAGAAAAATTAGTGTAATTAGTTAAATTAGAAAAGGAACTGTATGTAATTGTCAAAAAATTCAAGAGGTGTAGGTCTAGTTTATCCTTAATAATTTTATTTTTTAATAATTAATACTTTTTTTTATAATATTAATTATTGGAGAGATAAAACAATTATATATGTACTTATATATCTATATATTTATATATCATTTATGATATGTATTGATAATTATATTTATTAATTCAACATAATTGAAGTTAAAAATATTGTAAGCGACAAAATTATGACATCAAGAAACGTAATTTTTTTACTTGAAAAATAACATTATGAGACTTTTATGCCATAAGTTAAGAATTGTATGTATTTTTAATGAAAAATTAAAATATCGTTGAAAAGTTGTATATAAAGTCTTATTTTTATACTAAAAAATATTTACATGTAAAAAAATATTTTTTAGTAATAAAAAATAAAAAAATTAATAATTAATAAATTTTTAATCTCTAATATCTATTAATTATAAGAGAATTGAATATATATATATATAAAATTTATAAATAATATAATATCATTTTAATTTTTTAATAATATACATGTCTATTATTTTAACATATTTAATATCTTGTATATATTGGTTAAAATTAATTTAATAAAATAAAAAATAAATAAAATTTTTATAATTAAACAAGTACTGACAAGAATCCTTCCTATAAAGTCTTCTTTTTATACTAAAAATTATTTACATGTAAAAAAATATTTTTTATTAATAAAAAATAAAAAAATTAATAATTAATAAATTTTTAATCTCTAATATCTATTAATTAGAAGAGAATTGAATATATATATATATATATACATATAATTTATAAATAATATAATATCATTTTAATTTTTTAATAATATACATATTTATTATTTTAACATATTTAATATCTTGTATATATTGGTTAAAATTAATTTAATAAAATAAAAAATAAATAAAATTTTTATAATTAAACAAGTACTGACAAGAATCCTTCCTACTTCATAACAGAATCTAAACAAATAAATTTTTTATGTTGCCCCGGCCTTGCCATCACTAGAACGACAGAGATGTCAAATCAAATATCTATGATTACAGTTAAACAGGAAAAGTAGGACCATCAATTTTTTTTTATTTAAAAAAATATCAATATTATAATCAACTAAATTAAACTTAATATAAATATAAATTATTAACTAATTAAATCACTAAATTTAACAGTTCTCAATATAAATCTAAATTAATAAATAAGAAGTGAAAATAATATTTTTAATTCTATTAATAAAAGAGCGAAGCTTAACCCACAACTTACACTTAATAAGAAGATTATGATAGTTGATTGAGCTAGTCAATTAAATAAAAAGGGAGGAGGGGGGAGGGGGGCCCGATGAGATTAATTAAAATTTAAAACGTCTCTGATTAATTAACTTGGTCATTAGAGTGCCGTGCAAGTATTTACATATGTTAACACGTGCGATCTCACACATATCAAAAATACCAACAGTTTGTTGTCAGATTCCCATGGTTACCTGCAGCTTCACACGATCCCCCAAGCTCCAGCAACTGCTCGCCCTAGTGTCTCCACCTCCATCCCTTCCTCAACTTACGTGTCACTTATATCCACCGTTGATCTTCCTTGCAATACACTCAGAGTCCCACCACACCATGATCAGACCCTCCCTGTACCACCCCCAATCCGCTCTCTTCAGCGACGGTTAACATCCGTGTCGACCGACACAGCGGGCATGACACGTGTGAAGACAGCCACGTGTCAATACACTGCCGGTGGAACACGTGGCGACAGTACGGAATCAACTTAACCGTTTCTTTCTCTTCGAACTCGCTCAAGCAAATTGCGCAGTCGATTGGGTGCTTCGGGTCTCCGCCGTAAGCAATGAGTGGCAGAGATCGGACGGTTGAGGGGTCGAGGCCTTTGAGATGATTGGATCTTGATGGAGGGACTGACGAAGATGCATTTTGGGGAGGTGGGCCGTGGTGGTGCTGTCGTCGGCGGGAGATATCGACGGCGCTGTCGTCGGCGAAACGACGGATGTAGATGGAGAAGAAGCCCATGAAGAATAGAGCTACGACGAGGACGAGGATTGTGAGGGCCATGGAGGAGTCGAAGTGGGTGTTGGGCTTGAACGCTCTCCCGGACGTCGATGTGCCGTTGATGGGTTGCAGAAGTGGGTCCGGAGAGTAGGTGTTAGATGGCAAGTGTGTGTTCCGCAACCCATCTTCGGCTTGTAGGAGCTTCCTGATGTGCGGCTTCATTGATGAACGAAGTGGACTGCTTCCACCCTTTAATTTAGGGAGAGAAAGAAACATACATGAAAGTGTATGTGTGTGTACATATGTGCATGCGAACACGTGGAGTGTGTGTGTTTGGAAAGTGAGATGTTGGGAATTTAGCGATGGCGTGAGAGGTTTCGAGATGGGGCTGCGCGGGATAAGGATGGGGTATTTTCGGATGAGAACGTGACGGGACAACAGACGCGGGGCCGTTGTGGGACCCACATGAAGTCTTGTGCATCTGGATCTTACGTGAATTTTTTTTTGTATATATATATATATGTATATATATATATGTAAGCATAGAGTGTGTATTTACCCTATTCAGATAAAACCCGCCTAACAGCCTCTTTTTGGCTTTTCTTTTCTTTATATATATATATATATATATATATATATATATTACTTTATTACTTATATAAAGCTGGGGCTGTTGGCCAGATAAAATGATAATCGAGTAAGTTACATTAATATTTTTTTTAAATTCTTAACAATTAAATTAATTTTTTTTATAATTTCTTAAATTATATACATAACTCTTTTTTTTTTTTTCCAAATTATGATGACCTCTCTTTCAGTCTAATTTCTTTTTAAAATGATAGAATTGTCTTGTTCATAGTTTTTTTTGTATTTTTTTTTTAATTTTGACTTTTTTTTAAAGAATTTTTTTTTTCATTTCATATAAAATTAAATTTTAACTAAATATCTTATACTTTTAGACAAAGAAAATTTTAATTAATATATATTTGAAAATGAAAAAAAATAGTTAGAAAAAATTAGTCAAAATTTTAAAAAACACAAAAAAAAAAAAAACATAGAAGAGGCAATATTGTCATTTTTCTAAAAATTTGGATGGGAGGGGAGGTTAGTGTAATTTTAGAAATTTCAAGGGAAGGTAAGTGTAATTGTTAAATGCAACTTGTTTTTGACTTTTTTTTCCTCATATTTCTTTCGACTTACTCTCTACCCATCCCAACCCAACTTAGTGCTAAGTTGTATAGGAACTTGCATTGAAGAATTTGGAGCTTAGATCGAGCCTTGGGACATTCAAACAACGCGATTGTCGCAATGAGATTCGAGATTTTTCAAGGAAATAGACAGCAAAAGTTTTGATAATTCGAATGTCACAATTTGGACCAAGATTTTGTGGCACCTTGGGCTGGTGCTTGGGGCTATTTGTCACGACCCTGAAACCTACCCTATGTGGTTCTCGTGTCGCATGACCGACCCAATGGCCGTCCCTATTTTTCTTGCTCCTTGTATCCATGACAACAATATATAATGTAAACTTAAATAGTAAATTAGCGGAAGTGTTAATACAAATATTGTTTAACATCTGAAAAATGTAAACCAACATAAACCTGAACATAATGCCACTCTTAGGTGGTGAGTATATGGGAGAGACTACATCATTCTATCATACTCCTCAACTGCCGCCCTATGCTCCTAGACTCCTATTGTGGTTCTGTAGTATTCTCACCTGAAAATATAGTAAGTTGGGGTGAGCTAAACGAAGCTCAGTAAGTAAAAGCCCATATCCGATACGGGTTAGGGTTAACATAGGAAAAATGAACTCATATGGTGAACATGATAGCCAATCATGAAAATAGTTGCAGTTAATGGTAAAATGCCATAATGGGCAATGAACAGTAAGGCACAATAAGCGAGTATGAGTAATGGTATAACATGAATATGAAAAAGCTACATAATAACAATCACATAAAAATACTGCCACAATAAACCGATCACAATCAAGCCCAATAAATAAGAAAACTATCAACATAAAACTATTCATAGAGAAATGAAAACATCCTATAAATCCAATAAACGTCAACATAACCGTTAATCATGAGTGATGCATTTATTCTGTTCAGGGTTTGGCAGACCCTTGGTCTTTTGGGGCTCAGCATACCCCCCTTAACATGAATGCATATAAAATGTCCTTAAAACTCACTGCGTAAAAATGCCATCATTGCCATATGTCTGTTTACGGACTCGACCTATAGGTCTTGTTAATCGACCTGTAGGTCCTGTAAATCGACTCGTAGGTCCTGTCAATCAGATAGCATCGGATGAATATTGTGACTGAGCACAAAATCTAGCATTTATTATAAATCAGGATTCTATCGTGATTCCATAAGAAGTGCACAAAGTATGGAATATCATGCAGTAATCAAAAAATAATAGGCCTTTCAAGGCACAGTACAACAAAGCAATCATGAGATAGCAGTCAATAAGCATCCATTAGATATGACAATATCGATGGTGGGACAATAGTAGTGTGTACATACATGAGTAAGTTTTTTTAGCAGTAATAGAAAGAATGTGGCTCAGAAAACCACGTATAAGATATATGAGTTTACTTACCTTTTATGCGTGTGATCTACCTCAGTATTCCGTAACTTTTTTTTTTTCCTTTGAGTTCTTTATCATTCAGTAAACATGTCTCAGTTCTAATGTCATTCATCAAATTTCATACTTCATCATTATAAGTATTTATTTTACTAATTTAAACTCTACTATTGAGTCCGGGATGTCAAAGAAAGTCAGTTTAGGCTTTCAGGGTTTCCAATTTGGACCTTTATACTGAAAAGGGCAAAATGGTCATTTTACATGTTTCTATTTTTCGGGACCTATTTTCATACATCAGAATTCACCATTAAGTCCATAATGTTTGAAATAATAAGGATTCACTATTCATTCGTTTTAATCGGAGTTCGTTTGACCATATTCAACTTAGAGGCATTTTGGTCATTTGGCACTTTTACAGGTATTTTATTATTCGGGACCCCTTCTTGTGAAATGGACCTCACCATTGGGTTTGGAAGGTCCAAAATAGTAGATTTACACTATTCACTTTACTAATTTGAACATCAGGATTTAAATTAATAACTAATTTAATTAAATAGATTTATTAACTAATACTATTATATATATATATATATATATATATATATATATATTAATTCAGTATTCTACCACATGTGCCTCAGTGGCACAGTGGTAGACTCAGAGCCATAAGGCTCTCATGCCCATAGGTTTGGGGTTCGATTCCCCCCAGCCTCACTGTTTACCCTTTGTTTTTAAATAAAACAAAAAAAATCCCCTAGCCCTTCAACAGTGACGGGTCGTCACTGTGCCTGGGGGGGTTCCGACCCGACCCGGCCCGGTGACCTGTGTCACGACCCAAAATCCACCCTATGCGGATTTTGTATTGCGGGGCCGACCCAATGACCGTCCCTACTTTTTTCATTCTTTTACCAATGATAACAGTAAATAATATAAACATGACATTAAAGTGCGGAAGCTTTATTACAATTATTGTTCAAAGACTAAACTTAAACTAACAATATACTAATCATGAACCACTCTTAGGTGGTGAGTACATGGGAGAGACTTCGTTCACTACTATCATGCTCCTTGACTGTCACCTTAAGCTCCTGATCTCCTACTGTGGTTCTGTAACATTCTCACCTGAAAAATTTGTAAGGGCGGGGTGAGCTAATAAAGCCCAGTAAGTAAAAGCCTATCTCAAATAGAGGTTATGGATTACATAGGAAAACATGAATTCAAGATAACATGATAGCCAGTCATGACAACGATTTCAGTTAGCAGTAAAGTGCCACAAGGCCAATGAACAGTAAAGCCCGATAATCACAATCAACATGAATACTGCCATAGTAAAACGGTCAGCGTCAAACACAATTAATGAGTGAACGTTAACATCAATGCATATGAAATGTCCTCGTAACTTTATATGTAAGAAAACCCCCATCACCATATGTCCGATCACGGATTCGACCCGTAGGTCCCGTCAATCGGCCCGTAGGTCCAGTCAATCGATAAAAACACTCCCATCACCATTTGTCCATTTACAGTCTCAATATGCAATGTATGAACTAACATGACATGCGTACAATGATAGGCATTAGTATAATGCATCAAATCACGAGATATCAGTCAATAGGTTTCCACCAGATAGGACAATATCAATGGCAGGAACAATAACAGTAGGTACATACATGAGTACAAGTCTTGGCAGTAGTAGAAAGATCGTGGCTTGGAAAACCACGTATAAGAGATAGGAATCCACTTACCTTATCAATGTCTTAATATCCCGTGACTTCCTCCTTTCCTTTTGACTTGCCTATAAATCAATAAACACGTTTCAGCTTTCATATAATTTACCGAATTTATGCCTCGCTACTCTAAATACCTCCCGTACTAATTTATGCTTTACGATTTCCATTTTAAACTTAATTTACCCAAGGGCAAAATGGTCATTTACGTGTTTCTACTTTTTGGGTTCTGTTTTCATAATTTGGACTTCATCGTTGAGTCCAGTAGGTTTGAATTAATAAAAATTCACTATTTACTTAACTAAATCGGAGTCCGTTTGACTCACCTTTGACGTAGGGGCATTTTGGTCATTTTGGCATTCTACGGTTATTTTATTTTTCAGGACTCTGTCTCGTGAAACGGACCTTACCATTAAATTCAAAAGGTCCAAAACAGTAGGTTTTCATTATTCATTCGACTAAGTTAAGCCTCGAAATTAAATTTGAAATTTATTAATTTAAATCATTTATTTAAATTAATTAATCTAGATAATACATATCGTATTTGAGCCCAAACAGACAACATGTGCCTTGGTGGCACAGTGGCTAAGCTTCTCACCCTTACTCCTTTGGTCACAAGTTCACCAATTTTCCATTTAACATTTTTCATTGTTTTCATTTCCTGTTCAAGTTTAACCCAACCATTGGATAGCTTCTCCTTTCCAACCAAACACTATCTAAACTCGAATTTAAAAATTTACCCACGAAGTACAAGTGTTGGGCAGTCATCTGAATGGGTGGGTCGGGTCAGACCCTACCTGGTTTGGCCAAAATAAAATCACAAAACCCAGCAGCCGCACAGGAACACTCCAGCGTGTTGGTTGTCTTCTCCGTCAACGGCGACTTGCCGACGACGGATTTTCTTACGTTTTTCAGTGGGGTTCACACCTACAGATCATGGACAACTCAAATCTACCGTCGGATTTAAAATCGGAGTGCTGAAGCACTCCTAAAATAACCGGAACAGTAGCGCACCAGGGGCTGTGCGGTTTTCCGGCAGCCCCTTTCCCTTCCGTTTTCTCCCGTTTTCTCCTACGGTTTCAATCTCGATTTGATTCTAAAATTTCCCTACACCCAAGAGAATCAATTACCCATGATCTAGCCCAATTAATCGTAACAAAATCGCCCCACCTGATCAGTTTTTCTCCTCCATTTTCACTGTTGCGCCCAGTTTGAAATTCTGTCCGGTTGTTTAATTTTTTGTTTTCTTTGATTCAATTCTAACAATTCCAACACCAACTATATCCATGCATAAATAAAATAAATTCCCATGCTTCACAAAATCTATATCAAACAATAATTCATGCTTTGAACAGAATTAAACATCGAAAATTACTCACACTCACCCAATCGCACGTACAGAGTGATCACTGCTTTCACTTCCGAATCCACTGACCTCAGACCCGATTGTCTTGCTCGTTTCCTCCTCCGCTTCTTCTTACTCACGCAAGTTGGCCCCTTGATCCTATCTCCTCCTCTCCTTCTTCTTCCTCTTTTTTCTCCTTTTCTTTCTCCTCGTTCTAGCATCCAGCGTTCCTGTTTTTTTTTTTTTTTTTTCTCTTCTTCCTCTGCTTCTACCTACCACACGGCTGTTTTATATAAAAACAAGAGAACCGACCCTTACTCTCTCTTTCTCCCCCTTGACCCTTCATGCTGCTATAACTCCCACCCCTTTTCCTCTCCTCGTTTTTATTGCCTCTTTCCTTCTTCCAGTTACAGGTAACTATTCTTAAGTGTATTATAATATATACATATTACACCTCTCTTAATATACGAAGATTTACACCTATTTACATCCTATATACATCTATTATTCTCAGATTAAATTCTTATTTTAAGTCCAATTCCTTTTTTTTTTTCGTAATCCATTTGTAGTTCGCTCGGGCACCGCCCGAAACTATTCGTATTTCAAAAGCCATTGAATTTCTAACCATTCCATTTTATTCAATATTAAATAAGAAGCTTTATTGACTCGGTTTATATAGCCCCTTCGGTCACATCTGGGTCAGGGTGTTACAACCTGACCAACCTTTCTTCTTCTCTCTCGAAAATTCGACGACCCCCCTGCAGTTTCTAGTCACCTTTTTCGGTGCCGGTGACCGGACTACACCACACACACACACACACACGTATATATATGTTTTTTATTTTTCATTTTTTCTTGATTCTAAGGCTAGATTTCATTTCTAAACGTCCTAAGGTATAATTCAAAACCTTTAGATGGCAATTTAGACCTCTAAAACACATCCAAATTCTAATTTTTCCAAAAATCGACTTTCCGATAAACCCCCATAACTTCCTCATTTCTTTATCGTTTCACTTGCGATTTCTTACTATGTGTTCCATTTTCTTTATAGAATTTAACTATATAATTTTTTCTAAACAATAAGCAAGTTATAAAAAACTCAGAAAATAAATTCACTGTAAAAAAATTCCAACTTACCTCACGACTGTTTCTTTTCCTCTCCTTTGCTCGTTCTTCTTCCTCCTTTCTCCTTCTGTTTATATTTCCTTTTCTCAAGCATGCAAAGCATGCGCTGGTTTTTATAAACAGAAACCCACCCCTTCGATTTCTCCTCTCTCTCTCTCTCTCTCTCTCTCTCTTTTCTTTCCTTTTTTTTTTCCTGCTTGTAACCCCCCTTCCTTTATGTGTATTTAACATGTATAACCTCCATCCATATATAACATACATCCCATGTATGTATTTCCAACTATATGTATATATACTTACAGCTATATATGTATATATATATACATATATATATATCCATACTCCATGATGTTTATTTTTATTTAATTTTAATTTTAATTTTTATTTCGATATTCATTCCTGGCTTGCTCGAGCATCGTTCGTACATTTGAATCTATTTAAATTTTACAACCGTCCATTCTTTTCGATATCATGACATAAAGCCCTACCAGCTCGGGTTTACATGGTTCGCTCGGTTACAATTTGGGTCAGAGTATTACATTCTACCCACCTTAAAATGAGTTTTGTCCTAAAAAATCGGATGTGCATATCTAGGAATCTCTACTATCTCATCATGCCAATTTCATCATCATAATTTCCTTTTTAATCTATCTCTTGGACTTATTTCTGGTATTCAGATACTATATTCTCAAACAAGAAAATTTCTTTATACAGAGTTCAGAGTTCTTTTGTATTCCTCTTTATTTTAATTCAATAGTGAATTTGAAAGTCAATGGTTTAACCTTTTAACTTCCTCGGGACCTTTAACTCATCGTCTTCAAATTTTAGTATTAACATTCCCATGCGTATTTCTTTAGTTATTAGATCTATGGTTAGGGGTCTATCACTTTCATTACTCACCTTGACTCATCTTTTCAGTAACTTGACTATCTCCTTGTTACCAGTATTTTGACTAGTTTCATGTCTAGTCGTTATATTCATCTCATTTGGTATTAGCTCGTGATTACTTACTGTTCATGCTCTCTTAACTTCCGTTGGCATCGTATGACGCATTATGTGCCAGGTAAAGGTATCTAGTACCTTGATCTTTTCTTTTCTATCTATTTCTTTGGTTGTGGTCATAGGAAGTCAATGGTATAACTAGACTACACCACTTCTATCGTTTAGAGTGTTTTGAACTTCTCATTCAAGTGCTTTAAGTTTTACTAAGGACAGAGTATCATATTCTCTTTTGTTTTCATAAGCATCTTTTGGTTCGTGCTAGGACAATTTATTCGTATTCTCTTTGCATTATAGTATTTATCCCCTATACGGGTGACCTTAAATTTATTCGAACTTTTCATTTGTAATTTCTCAATCAAGTGTCCATTTCTTGAAGATTTATCAATCCTCTTTTCATTTCATTTTGTATTATTCATTGGCATTCCTGCCTTTGTTCTCAAATTCGTGTTCATCCTTTTATGATTTAGATAGGTTAAGGAAATCAGTTTCCTCCATATTTTTTTTCACATTATAAGCTGGTACGAAGGCCTTTTACAATTGATCTTTTCATAGATTTTGATTCCTCATCCCTTCATAGATTAAAGTATGGTACATATACTTAGAAAATTTTAGGGTAGTCTTTTACCCCAGTCACTGATTCTTCATATGACAGTCTACTTCGAACATGTTCTTAACGGTGTTATCATATTTGGTATACCTTAAACCTTCCACATCATTTTATCAGTTTGAATCTCCAAGTCTTATGACTTTAATTTATAACAATTATTTTGGTTTCACTTACCCTTGCTCAAAAAGGTTGTTCAATGTCCCATTTCTTATGCTCGTCATTATATTCGATTTCTCATCATATGTTACATTTCTTTTCCTAGTCATTTTTCAGTTTTTACAAATTTGATCTTTTAAGAACTTATTTAACCCTATAGGGACTTCCTTGTACATTCTGACTTCATATCATATTTTAGGATTGTTCACATTAATTAGCCATCCCATAATTTAAAGTTTATCAAGATTATTTCAAGTTTTCCTACCATGGAAATTCTCTACCTCCTTAGTTTCACAATTCAGTTATTCTTACTTTCTACCTCAATCTTAATTGTTCTCGTAGCCCAAAGAATTATGTATCACTTAGTACAGTCGTTGTGCCTCACCAATTTTCTAGACATTATGCCACAATTTCCCTCTCTTTAATTTTCAGATTATGTAAATCCCCTAAAAGTTAGTTCAGCGTCATCAATCATTTATCTTTTGAAATAGATTCAGCTAACTCAATAAAGTACCACTCACAATTGGGTCATATTGTCACCTGGACCAACAAGATCCATTGAATTTTTTCCAGTGATTATTCATCACGTGTCAATCTCCTTTTAGAACTATCACATTTCATAACGTTCACTTGATAGTTTCGTTTAATTAGTATTTGCCTCCCAATGATCCATTTGTCTTTACCCTATATGACTTACTCAAGAATTCCTCATCTTTCTGGTATGTCATCAATCCATTTAAAGTCTTTAAACTCCTCACGTTATTATTCATTAAGTCTTCTTCAGATCATCTTTCATATATATTTTTTGTTAAATCCACCGATTTTTCTAAGATTTCACAATCCCAACTTTATGTCCTTATATCTTCCAAATGAGCATTATCCGTTGCCCTTTTTCAAATGATAGTTTCCCCCAATTCATTGATCAATTCACAGTTTAATGACTTAAAAATCATCAACCTCGACACTAGTAAGATTTTTCTCAAGAATCCTTAACCTTTGTCCTTAAGCATACTACTTTCTCCCAAAAGTCCCTATTCATTTGATCATCTCAATCGTCCAAGAAACATCAAAGTCAGTCATAGCATAGTCTTTCTTAAAGACCATTAATCCTAAGTATTTAAACAAGCTATCATCCTCTAAAAGTCACCGATCTTTTAATTATTTAAATCATCAGATTCTTAGTTTCTTTAAGGGTATCTAATCAGGTTAATAACCGTGTACTCATGATCTGTACCTCATATGTTCTATGTATATCATTCATGAATTGATGTCCTCGTAGTACCTCAAAAATTATATATCATCTCAAATTCATGATTTTTCTAAACGATTTACTACCAGTTCAGTCCTTACGATCATTTAGATCACATTGATCTCTAACAGTTATTCAGAATCATTTGTCATTTACCTTCATCTAACTTGATAGAGTATTGACTAAAATCGAATCACACATCATCTTAGATCATAAGATTCATTGAATTTCTTCTGAATATTTATTCATCATGTGTCAGCCTCTTTTCAAAATCATTACATTTCATAAGGTCAATCCTAACAATCTCACTTAATTAGTAATTGTCCTCAAGACTCTATTCATCTTTACCCTATCAAGGTCTATTTATGACTTACTCAAGACTTTTCATATTTCTGGTACATTATTAGAGTATCAACTCCTCTTATATTTATCCATTAAGTTTCCTTTAGATTATCTCTCATTCAAGCATCGATTATTCATCTATAACATTTATCGAAGTCTCCTCTAGTATTTTCAGTGTCATTCATCGAGAATCCTCATTGTTTATCTTTAGACATACTATTAATCCCTAAAGGTCACTAGTTACTTAATCATTTCAATTGTTCAAGAATCACCGGTTTCCATCATAACATATAGTATTTTCCCTCAATAGATAGTATTCATCAATGATAAAGCTCTCGATGGTATTGAAATAGTTAACATGTAACCTAGGGGTTATGTTTCTAAGTTCAATTTAACAGTAATGCGGGAACTATAAATCAATACGTAAAGCCAATATTCAAAAAAGTATGTGGGTAGATTATAAACGACTGAAAAATACCTGCGACTACTGGTATAGTAGCCCGATCATCTCCCGGTGGTGTTTTTGATACATTATCCTTGGTGGAATTTTAGGCAGTTGCCTCTATCATTATAGTTGACCCTTTTTTTTTTTTTATAATTTTCTTCCCGCCCCGTTTTTATAGTTTTTGCTGGTGCCACTACTTCATTGTAAGTGGTCAACCGCTAGGGTCTGATTCTAGGATAGAGCCTTGGCGACTCTTTTCATAAAGCGTACTATTATGTTCAATTGATCTATCTGATCCGTCTCAATCAGATGATTTCTGGCTATTACCGTATTCCTAGTGTTAACCTTTTCTGTAAAAGATAATCCGTTAATGTATACGTAAAATAACAGTTAGTGTTCACATAATAGTCTATCTTAGTAATGTCAATGTTATCTACTAATTGTCTCTTAGACTTTAACAGTTCTAGTTCTCTAATGCTGTCTCCCATGACTCACTAGAACCTAAGACTCAGCTCTAATATCATTTTGTCACGACCCGAAACCCACCCTATATGGGTCTTGTGTTGCGGGGCCGACCTAATAGCCGTCCCAACTTTTTCCATTCCTTGTATCCATGATAACAATATATAATGTAAACTTAAACAGTAACTTAGCAGAAGTATTAATACAAATATCGTTTAACATCTGAAAAATGTAAACCAAAATAAACTGAACATAATGCCACTCTTAGGTGGTGAGTACATGGGAGATACTACATCATTCTATCATATTCTTCAACTGTCGCCCTATGCTTCTGGACTCTTACTGTGGTTCTGTAGCATTCTCACATGAAAATATAGTAAGTTGGGGTGAGCTAAACGAAGCTTAGTAAGTAAAAGCCCATCTCTGACACGGGTTAGGGTTAACATAAGAAAAATGAACTCATATGGCGAACATGATAGCCAATCAGAAAAACAGTTGCAGTTAACGGTAAAATGTCACATTGGCCAATGAACAGTAAGGCACAATAAGCAAGCATGAGTAATGGTATAACATGAACATGGAAAAGCTGAATAATAACAATCAACATAAAAATACTGCCACAATAAACTGGTCACAATCAAACCCAATAAATAAGGAAACTATCAACATATTCGTAGGGAAATGAAAACATCCTATGAATCCAATAAATGTCAACATAACCGTCAATCATGAGTGATGCATTTACTCTGTTCAGGGTTTGGCAGACCCTCGATCTTTTGGGGCCTAGCATACCCCCTTTAACGCGAATGCATATAATATGCCCTTAAAATTCACTGCGTAAAAATGCCATCATTTCCATATATTCGTTCACGGACTCGACCCGTAGGTCCTGTCAATCAACCCGTAGGTCCTGTAAATCGACTCATAGGTCTTGTCAATCGACTCGTAGGTCCTGTCAATCAGATAGCATCGGATGGATATTGTGACTGAGCATAAAATCTAGCATTTATTATAAATCATGATTCTATCGTGATTTCATAAGAAGGGCATAAAGTATAGAATATCATGCAGTAATCATACAATAATAGGCCTTTCAAGGCATAGTACAATAAAGTAATCATGAGATAGCAATCAATAAGAATCCACCAGATAGGACAATATCGATGGTGGGACAATAGCAGTGGGTACGTACATGAGTAAAAATTTTTGGCAGTAATAGAAAAAATATGGCTTGGAAAACCACGTATAAGAGATAGGTGTTTACTTACCTTTTGTCTATGTGATCTACCTCAGTATTCCGTAACTTTTCCTTTTCCCTTTGAGTTCTCTATCATTTAGTAAACATGTCTCAGTTCTAATACCATTCATCAAATTTCATACTTAGTTATCATAAGTATTTTTTTTACTAATTTAGCCTCTACTATTGAGTTCGGGATGTCGAAGAAAGTCAGTTCAGGCCTTCACAGTTTCCAATTTGGACCTTTATATTGAAAAAGGCAAAATAGTCATTTTACATCTCTATTTTTTGGGACCTATTTTCATAAATCAAACTTCACCGTCGAGTCCATAATGTTTGAAATAATAAGAATTCACTACTCATTCGTTTTAATCAGAGTTTGTTTGACTCATATTCAACTTAGGGTCATTTTGGTCATTTGGCACTTTTATGGGTATTTTATTCTTCGGGACCTTATCTCGTGAAACGGACCTCACCATTGGGTTTAGAAGGTCCAAAATAGTAGATTTACACTATTCACTTGACTAATTTGAACATCATAATTTAAATTAATAACTAATTTAATTAAATAGATTTATTAACAAATACTATTATATATATATATATATTAATTTAGTATTCTACCACATGTGCCTCAGTGGCACAGTGGTAGACTCAGAGCCATAAGGCTCTCACACTCATAGGTTTAGGGTTCGATTCCCCCAGCCCCACTATTCACCCTTTGTTTTTAAATAAAACAAAAAAAATCCCTCAGCCCTTTAAGAGTGATAGGTCGTCACTGTGCTTGGGCGGGTTCCGACCCGACCCGAGGCCCTGACCCAACCTGGTGACCCGACCAACCCTTTTTCTTCTCCCTCAAAAATTCAACGACCCCCTCTGCAGTTTTTGATCACCTTCTCTGGCGCTGGTGACCGGATTGCACCACACACACACACACATATATATATATTATTATTTTTTCTTGATTTTAAGGCTAGACTTCATTTTTAAACACCCTAAGGTATAATTCAAAACCTTTAAATGGCAATTTAGACCTCTAAAACATATCCAAATTCTAATTTTTCTAAAAATCCACTTTCTGATAAACCCCCATAACTTCCTCATTTCTTCACCGTTTCACTCGCGGTTTCTTCCTATGTGTTCCATTTTCTTTATAGAATTTAACTACATAATTTTTTCTAAGCTTTAAGAAAGTTTATAAAAAACCCAGAAAATAAATTCGCTGTTAAAAAATTCTAACTTACCTCACGGCTGCTTCCTTTCCTCTCATTTTCTCCTTCTTCTTCATCATTTGCTCCTTCTGTTTATATTTCCTTTTCTCAATCATGCAAAGCAAGCACTGGTTTTTATAAACAAAACTCACCCCTTCGGTTTCTTTTTCTATCTCTCTCTCTTTCTTTTTTTCTTTCCTTTCTCTTTTTCTGCTTGTAACCCCCTCCTTTATGTGTATTTAACATGTATAACCTCCTTCCATATATAACATACATCCCATGTTTGTACCGCCAGCTATATGTATATATACTTACGGCTATATATGTGTATATATATACGTCTACATATATACATATACATATATATATATATATATCCATATTTTTATTTATTTTTCTTATTTTATTTTATTTTTATTTCGATATTCGTTCGTGGCTTGCTCGGGTATCACCCGTCATCATCCGTACATTCGAAAACTATTTAAATTTCATAACCTTCCATTCCTTTCGATATCATGACATAAAGCACTATCAGCTCGGGTTCACATGATTCGTTCGGTTACAATTTGGGTATGGGTATTACACTATTCAACGTTATTAAGCCCCTCGGAGTGCTCAAAATGATGCGAGTTTGGTTTGGGAACCAACTTGACACTTGTATCACTGTTACCACTCGTGTTTTCTTTCGATTATTTTTGTGTTTTTTTGCTTTGATTCCACCCTATTGGTTGGATGAAACATTGTGTACTGTGAATTGCATGTAAAAATGGAGGTTGGCCATGCATAGACACTTCACTCACGTGCCTCTTTGGAGAGTGCACGCCACGCGCTTGACAAAATGCCTCAATGACATCTCTTTGCATTTTTGTTTTGGGTTTGGCATGCTTATGAGTTTCTAACATCGTCCCGATCGTTTCTTTTGTAGAAGGAGCTAGAGATTGGGGCCCGTGGCTAAGCTGTAATACCCCTGACCCAAATTGTATTCCTAGCAAACCATGTAAACCCGAGCTTTTAGGGCTATATGTTATGATATCGAATGAAATAGACGGTTGTGAAATCTAAATAGTTTTGAATATACGGACGATGCCCTAGACGATACTTGAGCAAGCCATGAACGAATATCAAAAGAAAAATAAAATAAAATAGAATAGAATGAAATAAAAGAGAAGAAAAATTTCATGCTATATATAAATATTATATGTGTAACCCCCACAATTTAAAGGAACATAAATTTTTTTTTTTTGGGAGGGGGGGGAATGTTACATAACGGAGAAAGAGGAAAGGAAAGAAAAAAAAAAGGAAGGAGGGAAGTTTAGAGAGAAGAGAGAGAGACGATGGCGACGAGACTCTGTTCTACGGTCTATGCAGTCTCACTGTCATCAGCTTCATCGCCGAAACCAAGAAAGTTTAGAAACTCGTTAGCTTCCTTTAATTCTCAAAATCCTTCCCATTTGAATCCTCTCTCTTTATTCAGCGCTCTCGTTCTTCCCATTGATTGATTCGAAGGAAGTTGTTCAAAGACCGAGCAACGGTCTTGCAAGATGATGAGGAAGAAGTGGCTGTGGAGGAATCCTTCCCACCACTAAGGACTATTCCTGACGATGAAGGGAAAGGAAGCCACAACAAGTCATCCGAGAGTTCATCCTCTAGCGGATTGGAGAGATGGGTTATCAAGTTTGAACAATTTATAAATATTGTTCTCATGGATTCAGTGATTTGATACTTTGTACCATGACAGAAACTATGCTAGGTTGTTTGTACTAGAAACTATTGCAAGAGTTCCTTATTTTGCTTTTATCTCTGTTCTGCACTTGTATGAGAGTTTTGGTTGGTGGAGAAGAGCAGACTATCTAAAAGTGCACTTTGCTAAGAGCTGGAATGAGATGCACCATTTGCTTATAATGGAAGAATTGGGTGGAAATTCTTGGTGGTTTGACCACTTTCTTGCCTAACAAATTGCAGTTTTTTACTATTTTATGATTGTCTTTATGTATGCTTTAAGCCCAAGAATGGCTACATCTTCTTCCACGGCCAACAATCCGAAGGTGAAAAAAAAAAAATTGAAGGACCCACGGCCTTCACCCACATCGGTTACAAAAATCTTACCAGAGTCGGATATGGGGAGATAGCATTAAAAATTCGTGAAGCTTATAAGAAGATATCGGAAATATGGTGTGAATTTCTTGGTAACAATTGTAATCGTGTCTTGGACGCCAGTGATTTTGCAATTGTTGCTTTGCAATATCAGGCCAATCTAGGTGCTCAACACTTGGTGTAGAAATAGGGAAAAGAAAAGAACTGAGGAAATATTTTCATATATTTCTGTGTGATTAAAACTGTACAAGATGAAGCTATTTATAGGTACAAGATGAGAATACAATGTGGGAATTTATACGATGTGGAAATAGTGTCTATATGTATTCTAGAATATTCTAACATCCCCCGTCAAACTCAAGATGGTAGAACAGAAATCAACTTGAGTTTGGAAACTAAATCTTGAAGACGCTCAGGAGGATGAGCTTTGGTAAAGATATCAACAACTTGATCAGCAGAGGAGATCGGAAGAAGATGAACAGTGCCACGGAGAATATGTTGCCGAATAAAGTGACAATCAATCTCGATATGCTTGATACGCTCATGAAAGACATCATTGTGAGCAATTTGGATAGCACTCAGATTGTCACAATGGAGAGTGGTAGCAGAGGTGTGAGGGACATCCATGTCTGTAAGTAACCAACGAAGCCAAAGAAGCTCTTAGGTGGCATCTGCAAGTGCACAATATTCTGCTTCAGTACTGGATCTGGAAATAACAGTCTGTTTCTTGCTACGCCAGGAGATGAGAGAAGAACCAAGAAAGAAACAAAACCTAGTGGTAGAACGACGATCAGTAGGATCTCTTGCCCAATCAACATCAGAGTAGGCACATAAATCGAGGGATGAATGAGCAGAGAAGTGAAGGCCATGGAACATCGTGCCCTTAACATAGCGAAGAATACGAAGGACGGCTACATAGTGAGTGGAGCGAGGAGCAGATAAGAATTGACTCATAATATAAACAATATGAGCAATGTCAGGTCGAGTAACAGTAAGATAGACAAGACTCCCAACCAGCTGGCGATATAAAGTGGGATCGGTGAGCGGAATGCCATCCAAAGGGGTGAGGCGAGCATTGGGCTCGAGAGGGGTAGGAGCAGTCTTACTATCAGTGAGCCCAGCACGAGTAAGGAGATCTGAAGCATACTTGGTTTGAGAGAGATAGTAACCATCAGAAAGCAGAAGAAATCTCAAGACCAAGAAAATAACTGAGAGGTCCAAGGTCCTTTATTTCAAAATGTTGACTGAGAAATTGTTTGAGATCAGTAATGCTAGTGAGATCATCGTTAGTGATGATCATATCATCAACATAAAGAAGTAAGAAGATAGATCCACTAGTAGACTTGTGGAGAAAGAGGGCAGAATCATGAGAACTGGAAGTAAAACCAAAGTCACCAATAACAGAACTAAACTTGGCAAACTAAGCACGAGGAGCCTGCTTATGGCCGTAGAGAGCACGACGAAGCTTGCAGACTTTGTGAGGAGGATGATGATATCCAAGAGGGGGTTGCATAAAGACGTCTTCTTGAAGGTCGCCATTCAAGAAGGCATTTTTCACATCCATTTGAAATAAACCCCATTTGTGAACAGCAGCAACTGCGAGTAAACAGCGTACAGAGGTGAGACAGGCCACAGGGGCAAAGGTTTCTTCATAGTCAACTCCATATTCTTGGGTAAAGCCTTTGGCCATAAGACGAGCATTGTATCTATCAATAGAACCATCAGAGTGAGTTCTAATTTTGTAAACCCACTTGCAACCCAAAGCCTTTTTGTTAGGAGAGAGATCAACAAGGTCCCAAGTATGAGTTTTCTCGAGTGCCTGCAATTCCTCTGTCATTGCTTACTGCCAAAGAGGGTTAGAATTGGCCTCACGATAAGATTGAGGCTCATGGTGAGAAATAATAGTAGAAAAACAATGATAGTCACGGAGACGAATAGGTGGTTCCCTTACTCGGATGGAACTACGAGGTGGAGGACCTAGGAGTGGAGAGATCAGAGGAGGAGTTGGAGCCAGGTGAATCAGTGGCAATGGCAGGCAGATCAGCTGTAATGGCAGGATCATCAGACAGAGTAGATGTCTCAGAAGGACCTGTAGGTGGAAGCTCAGATGGCTCATCAAGAAATAAATCAATAGAGGAATCAGTAAATAATGAAGATGTGGAGTGGGAGGATACGTGAAAGGGAGAGAGAGAGGAGAACATTTTGTGTTCCCAAAAGACAATATGACGAGAGATGCGAAGTCTCTTAGAGTAGGGATCCCAACATCTGTAGCCTTTATGTTCAATCGGAGTGCCAGAGCATGGTAGGAGAAATTGTGGACATAGAGGCTGCAGAGGACAGAGGTGAGACAGAGGCTACAGAGGGCAGTGGAGAAGTGAGCTGAGAGGGAATGTGGAGATGGATGAGCTCAAACAAGCGTCCAACCTTACGACTTATCCCAATGGTCTTCCCTATCTGTGGATCCTACACACAACAACCAGAAGAAGAGAAAAGAACATTAAGTCCAAGATCACATAATTGACCAACACATATAAGATTGAGAGATAGATTGGGTACAAGATAGGTGCTAGGAAGGGATGCATGAGATGTGGAGACCTCACCAATATGATTGACAGACATATGTGAGCCATTTGCCGTGTGAATCTTGGGAATATGAGAACCAGGAGTTATAGAGGGTGAAAATAATAGAGTTGGAGGTCATATGATTACTGCATGCAGGAATCAAAATACCAAAAGGACTTACCAGAAGTGGAAGACATAGCAAGTGGATGACGAAGGTACAAGAACCTGTTTGAGGATTGCTTCAAGATCAGCAACAAAGAAAGATGGAGAGGAAGACTCAGATGGAGTAGGTCCTTTGGCAACAACAGCAAGAGAAGAAGAAGCAGACCCTACTTTGGATAAGTGACCAGATTGGGCCTTGGACCAGTTGCTACGAGATTGACGATTTGGATTTTTGTGGCAGTTATCCTGATAGTGTCCAGGTCCTTGTTTTTGACAGAAGCGACATACTCTAGTAGGGCAGTCGAAAAGAACATGGCCAGAGAGATGACAATACTTACAAACTTTCTGAGTAGATGAACTGCTCTTGTGTGGAGAAGGTCGAAAGGCAGCCAGTGCAGTATCTGTGGAAGAGGGCTTGAGGAGACCAAGACGGGTTTCTTCTGAGAGATCCATTGCGGTCGGTTGAAGAGTGGACGTAGTGAACTAGTTCAGGCGTGAACCGGCAGTAACCCTAGGGCTGACGTGGCAGAGTGCGTTGCGTGGCAAGTTGACGCGACCCAGACTGATGATGTGGCAGTTGACGTGGCTGGTAATGGGCCAGGTGATGATGACGTGGACCAAGGTGATGACGCGGCGGGTAGCGGACCCTAGTAATGACGTGGACCAGGATGATGACGTGGCAGATGACAGGGTTGATGACGTGGCGGGTAGTGGGCCCTGTGATGATGTGGCAGCTGACGTGGCAAGATGATATGGACAAGGGTGATGACGTGACAAATGATAGGGATGATGAAGTGGCATGTTGTGGACCCTGTGATGACGTGGCAGCTGACGTGGCAGATGACGTGATAGATGATGTGGCTGATGATGTGGCGGGTAGTGAACCCTGTGATGACTTGACAGCTGACGTGGCAATATGACGTAGACCAGGGTGATGTCATGGAAGATGACGGGGCTACTGAGGTGGCGAGTAGTGAACCCTGTGATGATGTGGCAGCTGACTTGGCAAGCGGTGGACTCGAGTGATGATGGCGTGACAGCTGATGTGGCTGATGACGTGGCAAAATAAGACTACAGGCCACAAGTTTGTGGCTCTGATACCATGTAGAAATAGAGAAAAGAAAAGAACTGAGGAAATATTTTCATATATTTCTGTGTGATTAAAACTGTACAAGATGAAGCCTATTTATAGGTACAAGATGAAAATACAATATGGGAATTTATACGATGTGGGAATAGTGTCTATATGTATTCTAGAATATTCTAACACTTGGAATCGAAAACTAGAGCGTAGGCATACAGAGTAACTTGTCAGATTTGCTGTAATTATATATATGACAGCAAGGATGCCTCTACGCTTCTAAATACTCACACTAGAGAATTTACCTGCATTGATACAAATGAAAATGGGGCATTTCAATATTTCCTCACGAGATGTATTATACTCCGGATTTTAATTTGCGAGTATCATGGAGAGAGGGACATCAATGTCGAATCCTTACGAGAAAGTGAAAGAGGGAGACTGATCTTCAAAGGGGGCGTCGTCGCCAGTCGCAGCAAAACCATTAACAAGAAGCTGAAAAAAAAGCACAAATCGTAGGAAACACCAGAGTTTATTGCTGAAGACGCTGCCGCCGCTGGTGATGGGGGCGAGGAGGGCTCGACCGTCAGAGGAGGAGAGAAGGACACAAGCGATACGGCCAAGCGTAAGAAGTACGAAGAACTGTTACTTGTCAAGGCCAAGGAGTTCGGTTACGATCCCAAGTTTAATTCCAAGGATCCGTTGAGGACGCTCTCAATGATCGTGCCAAGAAGAAGGCAGGTCATTACTATAAATAATAAGTAATTCATTCCGGTACTAACATACACATACATGGGATTTGCAATCGTTATATGGATATGTTCTTTAACACAATATATATATATATATATATATTATAATTAAATTACTTAAATTAATTTAGTTATTCATTTAATTAGTTTTTGATGTCCAATTGAGTCATTTGAATAGTATAAATTTGCTATTTTGGACCCTCTGGATCCAATGGTGAGGTTCGTTACATGAGACAGAGTCCCAAAAAATAAAATATCCATAAAAGTGCCAAATGACCAAAATGCCCCTAAGTTGAATATGAGTCAAACGGATTCCGATTAAAATGAATGAGTAGTGAATCCTTATTATTTCAAACATTATAGACTCAACGCTGAAGTCTGATTTATGAAAATAGGTCCTAAAGAATAGAGACATGTAAAAGTACAAAGTGACCATTTTGCCCTTTTTAGTATAGAAGCCCAAATTGAAAACTGTGAAAGCCTAAACTGACTTTCTTCGACAATCCAGACTCAATGGTAGAGTCTAAATTAGTAAAAGAGATACTTAGAGTAATGAGATATACAATTTGATAAATGACATTAGAACTGAGACATGTTTAGTAATGTATAGGCAAGTCAAAGGAAAATGAGAAAATTATAGAGTACTAAAGTAGATCATATGGATTAAAGGTAAGTAAACCCCTATCTCTTACATGTGGTCTTTCAAGCTACATTCTTTCTATTACTACCAAATTTTGTACTCATGTACGTACCCATTGTTATTGTTCCACAATCGATATTGTCCTATCTTGTGGATGTTTATTGACTGCTATATCATGATTGCTATGTTGTATTGTACCTTGAAAGGCCTATGGTTATATGTCCGTTGCATGATATTCTATTTCTATGCACTTTCTTATGGAATTACTAAAGAATCATGATTTAATTGAATGCCAGATTTATGCTTAGTCACAATATCCATTCCAATGCTATTTGAGTTGACAGGACCTACGGGTCGAGTTCAGTGAATTGACATATGGCAATGATGGCATTTTTATGCATTGAGTTGTAAGGGCATTTTTATATCCATTGAGGTTCAGGGGGGTATGCCGGGCCCCAAAAGACCGAGGGTCTACCAAACCCTGAACAGTGTAAATGCATCACTTACGATTGACTGATATGTTACGTTTATTGGATTCATAGGATGTTGTCATTTTTTTATGCATAACTTTATGTTGACAGTTCCATCATTTATTGGACTTGATTGTGACCGGTTTTTTGTGGCAGTATTCATATATTGACTGTTATTATTGAGCTTTTTCATGTTCATGCTATTCCATTACTCATGCTTGCTATTATGACTTACTGTTTATTGGCCATTATAGAATTTTACCGTTAATTGCAATTATTTTCATGATTGGCTATCATGTTCACCCTATGACTTCATATTTTTCTATGTTAACCCTAACCCGTGTCGGAGGTGGGCTTTTACTAACTGAGCTTTGTTAGCTCACACCACTTACTTAATCTTTTTCGGGTAAGAATGCTACAGAACCACAGTAGGAGTTCAGGAGTTTAAGAAGATAGTTGAGGAGCATGATAGAAGCGAATAGAGTCTCTCTCATGTACTCACCACCAAGAGTGGTATTATGTTAAGTTTATGCCAGTTTACAATATTTTTGATGTACTGTTTAAGTTTTGCATTATATATATATTGTCATCATTGATACTAATACAAAGGAAGAAAAAAAATAGCGACGGCCATTGAGTCGGCCTTGCGATACGAGATTCGCATAGGTTGGGTTTCGGGTCGTGACATCGGTGGCTGACATCAGCAAATGGTGGGCCAACTTGCCACCGTAGTGCAAGGGTCACATCACCTAGGCGGGTTTTACGTCGTTTCTTGACCGACTTTTCCATGTAGATAGAAACTGAAAGGTTCTTTATGCCTTGGTTGAGTGGTGGTGGGACACTACAAATACATTCTACCTACGCTTCGGGGAGTCATACTCACTCCCTTAGATTTCTCTATTATTACTGGCATTCTAGTAGGCGATGAGTGAGTGTTGTGGGATAGCGACATTCACCGCCAACTGATAGAGATTCAATGATTGTTAGGATGGGTCCCCCAGTTTGCCTCGAGTGGTACGGCGTGGGTGAAGCAC
Source organism: Nyssa sinensis (assembly GCA_008638375.1). Lineage (NCBI taxonomy): Eukaryota > Viridiplantae > Streptophyta > Magnoliopsida > Cornales > Nyssaceae > Nyssa > Nyssa sinensis. The sequence continues at coordinate 15,418,589 of CM018034.1, forward strand.
ATTTGGGAGGCTTTTCAACACAAGGAGTGTCGCAGCCTGGCGACTCAGGACCAACTGACTAAAGTTTTCATGCTTTTTGTTTTTGGGTGGACCCTTCTTTGCCAATGGTGGGGATACGGTCCATTTTTGGTGCTTCGTGGCTTTGAATGATGTAGCCAAGTTTGGCCGATTCAATTAGGGAGGAGTGGCAATGACGGTGTTTTATCGATAGATGTGCTCACTATCCTAGGGGTTGGTGAAAGGACTCGGGGGTTTTAATATGGTATGAGAGGTATGCTTTTCCATTTTTGACTTTTTTTTTGTCATTTTTTTTTTTCCTTTATGGACCCTACTTGACCTTGGTTTGGTTTTCTTACATATATTTAGGCTTATAAGGTTCTAAAACTACTTCCGTACCCTTTGGCTACATTCGAGGACGATGTGTTTCCCTATATGTGGCTGTAGAGGAGGGACAACTGGTAGGCCCGACAGGGTGCCAATATGATCCATAAGTTCTAACTTACTTTAGACCTGATCTAAGCTGACATGGTTAGACCATTATCATGACTTTTCCCTTTTTTTGTGTTATTGGCCCATGACAAGGACTTACATTGTGTGATTTTTGACAGGTGTAGTAGAACCCATGGGGTGAGGTCCCTGCGTCGGTAGGGAGGAGTGCAGGGATATCCTGCAAACGCTTGATTTTGGAAGGCCCCTTCGAGCGGGATTTTTATTTGGGCGAGCAAGTAGTCCACCAAGTGGACAACCTGGCTAACCTTTTTCCTCTAGCAGCTCCCTTGGAACACATGAGAGATCTTGACAATCTTCCCTAGGATGCCCAATTTTTGGAGCTTTTAGAGGGTATACTGATGGAGTAATTTTTCAATTGCTTCACAGTGTTTGGGTCTTATTTGGGGGGGGGGGGCTCGCACCTCCCTTGAATAAAGTCCCAGTGCCGATGACCAGTCTTCTCAGGCGACCGAGATCATGGCCACTGAGATGGGCATTCTTATGGCTTTTCCTGCGTTTAATATGCCGGTTATGATTGAGGAAGATGCATTTCACTTTAAGGAGCTTATGAGGCCTACAGGCGTTATTGAGGGACTCCCTTCATCTAACCATTTGACTTGGGTAAGATTTAACCGTTCGATGTTTTAGAATTTTCTACTGAAAGATTTGCTAACCCTTTTGGTGGCTTTTAGGTAGCCCAATTGATCTATCAAGAGGCTTGTGTTTACATCATGGCTTTGAAGCACAATGTGACGCAAGTCACAATCGAGTTGTAGGGAAGGGTTACTTGTCGAACTGACGTAGACATTGTAAGGCATTTACCTTTGATGATTATGCTATGTCTATATTGCTTCCTAAATTGTATTTTGATGTTCTTTCAAATAAGCAAGGGTGTCCCGACTAGAGCAGATGGCTTAGCCTTCGGCCAAGCCTAGTGGCGGGGTCCTAATAAGATAAGGAGGATGAGGCTCGAGGAGGAGAAATACTGACCAGCCTAGAAGCTCTTGGGCTCCAGCCCCTAACCCTAGGAAGAGCTCCGAACTTGTTGATGATGATGAGGATACAGAGGAAGAATTGGTGCCTCGGAGACAGTCGTGGCAACATGAGGGTACACGGCACGAGCGCCGTTAGATTTATGTAGCCCCTTTTTTCAAATGCTTGAACAATGTTTGTTTTTTCTTTTCTATTTTTGTACAAACATTTTGGAACACGCATGTAACCTTTTCCTAATGAAGACATCTAGTTTTAGATAAAAAATGAGTGATTTTGAGACTTGGTGTGCCCAAAAAAACCACAAAAATATAGAATTGGGAAAAATGGCCTAGAGGACCTCTGTGTGCTGATTGGCACACTAAGGGGGGTATTTCTTGTGCCCCCAGTGCCGATCGGCACTCATGTGTGTGCCGATCGGTACCGCATGTAGGCTTCGTCTAGTTTTGGCAACAATGCATTTTTTCCAAATTTTTATTTTCTTAACCTAACTTGGAGACGGAATTGTAGGTTTTTGTGATTATAGAAAGAACTTTAGACCTCCTATCATGTATCTTTCTCACTTTTCTTTGATTTTCACTACCCCTTGAAGTATTGTCGTCCTTATGGTTGCCGCTAGCTACTAGCATAGAAGCTTTTGATGATGAGCTTCACTCATGGATGGTCTCACTTACGCCGTCAGAGAGGATCAATTTGGGATCATTCAAACTGAAATAGCTTCTTTTCATGACTAATATCATGGTGGAGTAAAGCTTTTTGAAAGATTTGTGCGAGATTTTGGGACCCCATGTATCATGTCTTCTGGTTCAACATGGAGGAGCTTTGCTCAATTTTTGAGGAATTCTGTGCTATTCTATTCTTGATGTGATTGTCCAAAGCAAGATGATATTCCTTAAGGTTCAAAGATGTTATTCTGCCCTCCTATAAAACTTGCTATCATTAAATGCCGTAGATGCGAGTTCATTAGTGCAGGGTGAGAGCTTTTCTCTTTTACCTATCATGGACCGCTTTAAGAGCCAAGAGCCAAGTTGCGCTAAGCTATCTACCTTGGCTTTATGCATGATTTCTCACTCTTACTTTTGACTGATCCAACCACTAGTTGATGCCCGCTTGATTGGAGTTGTTGATGACCTTGGCAAGGAAGGGAACATCACAGTCTTGTCTTAGTCAAAACTTTGAATGGATTGGACATGTTGCATAATGGTTTGGACTATGAATTTGGAGGTAGCCCCTTGTTGTTGATGATATAGCTTAAAGACAAATTGGCACTTTTGGAAAGCTTGCAGCTTTACCCATACCAACCTAGACACTATCTCTCGCGGAAGATTTTGGTGACTCAATCTGATGAGTAAGCATGGTATGGCTTCTTAGTAACCTTGAGCGCTAGTGACTTTGATTGGACCACTTTGCATTGGCATTGTAGAGCCCTTATTCTACGCTCTACAGGTTATTCATGTGTGTGCATAGCCAGCCTTAGAGTAATATCCTTTTATTACCCCATCCGCCTTCTTTATTAGTTTGTATTTGAGCAAATTAGGCCACGAACCTAGGGCCCACATTATCTTGTGGAGGAATTGACCCCCTCAATTGTAAGCTGGTTAACTAGCCTTTGGAAGGGGGTTCACTTTTTCGAGTTCAATGATACAGATTTTTGTGGGAAGACACACACGACTGAAGATCATTTTAGGTGGGTTTACCAAAAGGGGGGGTGGTCGAGAGAGTCTCCGAACGAATGCCCTTCGGGGAGAGACGTGGTTTGCTATGGAGCTAGATCTGAGTGCAAAGTTTGAAGAAATCACCAGTTTCAATAAAGAACCATGACGAGGATTTGGTAGAGTTTGAACTTGAGAAAGGAGATACTTAAGAAGCTTAAGGCTTGAAGAGAAAGAGTGATAAAATTTCTGAGATACCATCACACTACATAAAATAATGACATAGAGTAATGGTTTCACTGAATAGCTTATCGAGAATCACTAAATAACTTCTTGCGAAATTATTCAGTAGGGCGTTTGAGGGTCCCTCGAGAGGTGTTATGCCAAAAAGGAAAACCGAACTTTAAGTGCTTTGACTTGCAAATTGATGAGAAGATAGGCCTTTTGTGCTTTGTGGAGAAAAGGACAGGCAAGTAATTTGAGTTTGAAGGAAAGTTGGTGGAGAAGAAAGGATGATCCCTTTGTAATAATGAGAGTGATTCCTTAATGATGATGATGATGATCTTTTCCTTTTTTATTTTTTCTTTTCTTTTTTGGTAGTTAGTCTTGCCTAGACATCTTATCACCAAATCGGATTGGGTTTTAACTAATTATGAAATAAAGTATTGAACATCTACTTTGGTTTAGAAGAATGAAATTTTATTGCTATTTTTTAGATCCGCACTCACAATATCTTTGTGAGCTACCTACGTACCTTCATGTTGTTGGTAGCATTGTCTGATGGGGGGCTAGGTCGTCATAGTTCTATTACAATAAGGCTAGCCCCTAAATATAATATGCTTTTAGTTGGTCTTGGTTGATGGGTGAGGATAACTCATTTCCATCCATGTATGTGAGCCAAGCTGCACCTCCGATTGCGATAGACACGGTGATGAATGGGCCACTCCAAGTGGGCCGGAACTTTCCTCGTGGGTCAAGCACTAGGGCCTTGATCTCTTTTAACATTAGATCTCCTACTTTCAATCCTCTTTTTTCTAAGTTTATTGTTGAAAGCTCGGGCTATCCGACAGCGATAACCTTGTGTTTGGTAAAGGGTTTTGAGCCAGTCTTTCATCCAATAATGCCAACTCGTCGTAGCGGATTTGCAACTAGTCTGTTTCGACTATTTAACTCTCAAGAAGCACCCTGAGTAAGGGTATTTCTAGTTGAATTGGTAAAATTACCTATATTCTATATGTGAAGGCATAAAGGGTTTCTCTAATAGGTGTTTTGATAAAGGTACTGGTATCCCTATAAGGCAAAAGGTAACTTGTTATGATAATTTATTTTGGTGTCTGTCACATTTCTTAAGATATTTTTTGGGGTTTCGTTGGCTGTTTTAACTGCCCCATTGGCTTGTGGTCTGTAAGGTGAGGACTTATGTTGGGTGATTTTGAATTCTTCCACTACTTCTGTAACCTCCCCTTCAAAGTGTAGGCCATTGTCAGAGACCAATTCATGAGGCACCCCATATCAGAAAATGACGTTAGTTCGAATGAATTGAGCTATTTTATTTTCATTGAGGATGGCATATGAAGTCACCTTTACCTACTTAATGAAATAATCAATAGCCACCAAGATGTATTCGTGGCCATTTGTAGCTTTTAGGCATGATGCTGCCGATAATGTCAATTCCTCACATGGTGAATGGCTATGGAGATGTCAAGTTGTACAACTCTCTAGGAGGAAGGTGCTGCAGGTTAACATGTATTTGGAACTCGTGGAATTTTCTCATGAAACTAGTACAATCCTCATCCATGGTGTTCCAGTAATATCCCAAACAGATTATTTTTTTGGCCAGCATGATGTCCATTTATATGGGGTTCGCAGACTCCTTCCTAAACTTCTGTTATGACACGTTCAACTTCTTGCTTGTTCAAACATAAAGGTGAATACCATTAAAAGTCCTTTTGTACAGGCACTCTTCGTATATAATGAATTGGGTGGTCCAACGTCTGAGGCGGCCTTGTCCCCTTTGGTATATTCTTTAGGGTATTGTGAATGTTTGATGAATGACCAAACATCAGTGTACTAGGTAGGGGATTTTGGCTCGCTTGTGACCTCGTTAATGTTGCAACAGTATACTGGGGTCTCTCTGTCTTGAACCAGGAGTGGTTTGATAGTTGCCTTTCGGGTACATCTATCATAGCGGTTAGGGTGGCTAAGGCATCTGTAAAGCTGTTCTTGGCCCCAAGGTATGTAGTGAAATTGAACGTCTTTGAAGCCGACCATCACTGTTTTCAAGCACTAATGATAAGGCATAAGATTTTCTTTTTTGATTTTTCACCTTCCCTAGATTTGGCTAATGACGAAAGTTTAGTCTCCATACACATCAAGGTTTTTTACTTCCAATTCTAATGTAGCTTGCATGTTGACTATGCCGGCTTCATATTCTGTGGTATTGTTTGTGTAAGGGTATTGAAGCTTCATGGCTAAAGGCACGTATGCCCTATTTGGGGCTATCAAGAGCATGCCAATGCTATAGCCCTTTTTGTTGGCAGCACCATCAAAGTATAGGCACCATCTATCCTCTTAGGTTTGCACGATGTCCTCATCTGGGAATTTTATCTCTTTGCCAGCCTTACCTTTGAATGGGTAGTCAACTAGGTAATCGGCCACGAATCTTCCCTTGATAGACTTTTATGTTACATGGATATGTCAAATTCAGAGAGGAGCAAGAGCCATTGAGTTGTGTGACTTGACAAGGTCGGTTTTTTGAAAAGGTATTTTATAGGGTGCATTCTGGATACCAAATGTATGGTGTAGGCCATCATGTAATGGCGGAGTTTCTAAGTAACCCAAACAAGGGATGTGCACGTTTTCTCGATAGCACTATAATTCTGCTCGGATGAGATTAGCTTCTGGCTAGCATAATAAATAGATTTTTCCTTCTTTTTTGGCATTTGGTTTTGAGCTAACATAGGCCCTACGGTTGTATCTGTTACTATGCAGTATAACAACAAGGGAATGCCTTATTGGGGATGAGCCAATACTAGGGGACTGGCTAGGTAAGCTTTGATTTGTTCAAAGACTTCCTAGCATGCAATGTTCCATCTCTTTGGGGAATCATTTTTTAGGAGTTTAAAGATAGGTTCACAAATGGTAGTTAATTGGGATATGAACCTACTAATGTATTTTAGTCGCTCAAGGAAGCCCCTTACTTGTTTTTCGACTTTAGGGCTAGTTATTTCAATGATTGCCTTGGCCTTTGTAAGGTTGACCTCAATCCCTCTTTGGCTTACCATGAAGCCTAAGAGTTGGGTATTTCTTGGTACTTCTTAATCCTTTTGAGGAATTTTCTAAAGGTAGTAGGGTGGCTCTCCTTATCTTTGGATGTTATGATCATATCATCGACATATACCTCAACCTCTTTGTGGATAAAGTCATGTAGGATAGTGGTCGCTACCTTTTGGTACGTAGCCCTTACATTTTTGAGTCCGAAGGGCATGACAGTGTACTAGAAGGTGCCCCACTGTGTTATGAAGTCAGTTTCTCCCATGTAGTTGGGGTGCATTTGATTTGATTATACCCCACAAAATCGTCAACAAATGACATTATGTCATGATGGTCTGTGTTGTCTATTAATAGATCTATGTTGGGCAGAGGGACGTCCTATGGACAAACTTTGTTAAGGTCCCTATAGTCTATACACATGCGGACTTTCCCGTCTTTCTTGGGCACGGACACTATGTTAGCCAACCATTCGAGGTATTCTACCACGGTTAGAAACCCTTGAGCTAATTTCTTTTCGACCTTATTTTAGACTTTGAGAGACCATTTGAATCTCAACTTTTTGAGCTTTTGTTTGACTGGCTTAGCCTTAAGGTAGGTAGAAATTTTGTTGTGGACAATGTCCGTGTCCAGGCCTGGCATATCCTTGTAGGATCATGCAAAGACATCTTGAAATTCTTTCAACAGCTTAATCAAAGCTTCATTTTTAGGATGGTCTACGGTGAACACCAATCTTTATCTCTTTGGTTTCATTTTCTAACCTTAAGTTGATGGTCAATGTTTGTTCCATAACTGGTTAAGCCCTATCTTCTTTTTTTGGTGATGTCTATTAAGAACTTTCTATCTTCTAGATCAAGATTTTGGTAAGGATCATTCTCATCATCACATTCATTATTTGCAATTAAGGAATACTCGAAAGAAGCACCTATTTCATTGAAAAGAAAATCCGGAAGAACATAGTCTGCAAGTTCATTAAAGTTAAAAAATTTAAATCAAATGACTCATCAGAGGTGGAATAGTAGAGGTTTTCAGAATCTATATCACTTTGCTTGGAATAGCCAAACTCCTTCTTGAGCTGGTCCCTTGAGGCTTGTTGGTAGGGGGAAACTCCAAGAGTACACCCATAGCAAGTATTGTGATTTCTATAGGGATGAGAGAAGACCTTGGGAAGAGGAACCATAGGCAAGTATTGCGATTTCTATAGGGATTGGCCATACCACATATGAATGCCTGAGTTTTGAAACAAGAAATTGAAGCCCTAATTGGTAGAGGGAAACTTTAGGAGTACACCTAGTTTTCACAAAGAAATGACGGTTAACCACATAGGGGCGATGGGGACTAACAAATGACTCCTTACAAACAGTAGGTGGTCCCTAAACCTAAAGGATCAAATAGTAGGGGTGGAACAGAACCATAACATTATGTCAATTACGTCTTTCATGCAGATAGCCAGAAGGTTAGGATGTCAAAAATGGCTTGAAAGAGGTATGCCTATAAGGCTAAGCGAGAACTAGATATCTTCGACATTAATACACTCGAGAAGAAACATAAGTTAACCTCCATACTTTAGTTCTCAGACCTGGATCTTGTCGGAGTACACTTTTCACACAACGACTCACTTGTGATATCCCTAAAAATCTCAAACTTCCATATCAGAATAGTGCTCATTGATATTGAGAACTCGACAATATACTTTTCACTCCTCCTTTTCAAAAAATAAAGATAAATTCGAAGGAACTTCCAAGCATACTACAATAGTGATAGTTGGTTTTAATGGAGATCTCAACTCTCTACTTGAGACCATCAAGCTTCCTATCATAATCGGAAAGGCCTAAGATAAAAAAAACTATTCTAACTGAGCTCATGGTTATTACTTTTGTTTCTCCGCACAACTTGATTCTCAGAAGACCTTGGATCCATGATCTCAATGCACTAACATTTACTATGCATCAATGATTGAAATTCATTCTAGAGGAAAGGGTGGTGACTATCAAGGGCTGCCAACCTACCTCCAAGGAATGTCAAGCAATAGCCTTGTAGCCAAAGGTGGAGAAATAGTAACTACAGAAATTTTCCAGCTCATTTAGAACTCTAAGCTCAGGAATTAGATGAACCATGTCCTAGAAGAGTTAGAAGAGATGTTCATCCCAAAGGGGACTAAGTAGTTCATTTCAACTTAAGGAAGAAATTCAGAAAACTCAAATTGACCCCTAAGACTCTAGTCAAGTTGTCTAGATAGGAGCAACTTTGAACCCTAGAGGAAGCAAAAAAGATAATAGCTTTCCTTAAGGACAACATCTCAACCTTTGCCTAAAGTACAAAGGATATGGAGGGTATCGACCCCAACTTCTTTAGCCACAAGCTTATGATTGATCCTATACTACCCCTTAGTGCGGCAAAAAAGAAGGACATTTTCACCATAACGACATAAGATAATCGATAAAGAAGTTGAATGACTTCTGGAAACTAGAATGATCAAGGAATTTTACTACCCTAGGCTAGTTAGCCAATACAGTATTGGATAAAAAGAAGAATGAGAAATGGAGAGGTCTGTGTTAACTATACCAACCTTAACAAAGCATGCCTCAATGATAGCTTTTCAGTCCCTAGAATAGACTAGTTAGTATATGCAACTACAGGGCATCAACTCTTGAGTTTCATGGATTGCGTACTCAAGGTATAATTAAGTGCAAATGTACCCCCATACCAAGAGAAAACAACCTTCATGTTTGAAAGAGGAATTTATTTCTACGAGGTAATGCCTTTTGGGTTGAGAACGTAAGGGTGCAATTTATCAAAGGTTGGTCAACAAATGTTCTAACCTCAAATTGGTGTTACCATGGAGGTTTACATAGATGACATGTTCATAAAGAGCATGAATCAGAATTATCATGTCCAACATCTAGTTCATACATTCAAAATTTTAAATTAACATGGCATGAAATTGAATCCCATAAAATATACTTTTGGCGTAATAGTGGGAAGGTTCCTGGGGTATCTAGTATCTCAATGTGGGATAGAAGTTAACCCATCGTAGATTAGAGCCTTGAGGGAGATGAGTTCTCCCAGGACTAGGAAGGAAGTCTAGAGCTTAAATGGGATGATAGCAGTTCTAAATCGTTTTATCTCTAAATCGACTGACCGATGCCTACTATTTTTCAAAGCACTCAAAGCAAACAAGTCCCTTGAATGGACCCCTGGATTGCGAGCATGCCTTCCAGTAACTTAAAGATTACCTCGGATCCCTAGAGCTCTTGTCAAAGTCAGTCATGGGTGTGAAATTATACATTTACCTTGCAGACTCAAATCATGTAGTCAGCTCTTGTCTTGTTGAGGGAGTAGGATGAAATTTAGAGGCAATCTTTTACGTTAGTAAGGCATTAGTGGGAGCTGAGTCTAGATATCCAAACCTAGAAAAGATGGCTTATGCGTTAATTATTTCAGCTTTGAAGCTCAGACTTTACTTCCAAGCACATTCTTTAATTGTGCCTACCACGTACCCAGAATGAGCAAGTCCTACAAGTCCATGAATGAGATAACTAGATGACTCATATTATCTGATACTTAAAAGACAGGATCCTACCTGAAGGAAGGGATCGGTACTAGAAAAGTATGAATCAAATTAACTCGGTATCTTATTGTCAATAACAGACTTTATCAGAGATCCTTCACCTTACCTCTGTTTTTATGCCTTACTCCAGAGGAAGCTCACTATACGCTAAGGGAGATATATGAAAGGACATGCATTAATCACAATGGGGGCAAGGTGCCTATCTCACCGAGCTCTTACGTAGAGATATTATTGGCTGACTATATAGAGGGATGCCAAGGATCATGTTTAGAAATGTGACAAATGTTAGAGGTTTGCATCCTACTGATATCAGCCTCAACAAGAAAGGATCCCGATCATAAGCCCTTGGCTATTTTTTTAGTAGGGATCATTGGACCACTCCTAAGGGCACCTCAGAATAAGAGATTTCTCTTAATGGCTATAGACTACTTTACCAATGGGTAGAGGCTCGCCCCTTAGCTAAAATAACAAAATCTGAGGTGAGAAATTTTATGTGGAAGAAGAGTATATAGGTTTAAGATACCTAGGGTACTGATCTCAAACAACATGACTCAATTCTAAGGAAAGATTTTCAAAACATTTTACACTGACCTCAACATACTCCAACATTTTTCCTCTCCAAGGCATCCTCAAACCAATGGATAGATAGAGGTCACTAACAGATCTGTCTTGGAGGCTCTTAAGAAAAGACTAGAAGAAGCAAAGGCAAAATGTGTCGAAGAGTTATATCGGGTTCTTTGGACTTACCGAACCACCAAGAGAACTCCTACTAGGGAAATAACATTCTCCTTGACATTTGGAATTGAAGCCATCATACTCGAAGAAATTGGCCTACCATCCCTCGAAACTGATATGCATCAGTTAGATCAAAATGAAAATCTACTTTCAAAAGAATTGGATCTTTTAGAGGAAAAAAAAGGAGCAGACCCAGGTCAAAATGGCTTCCGATAAACAACAAGTATTAAAATATTTCAATAAGGAAGCAAAGCGCATTAGTTTTCAGGTCGCAGATCTCGCCTTCAAAAGGGTTTTTTCAAATACTAAAGAACTTGGTTCGGGAAAGCTATCCCCCAATTAGGAGAGTCCCTACCGGGTGATAAAAACCTATAGGCCAACCACTTATTGGTTGGAAGAGCTCAATGGGAAGAAAATTCCGAGTCCTTGGAACATAGAACACTTGAAGAAGTATTATTAGTAAACAAGCTTTAAATTCCTTCAAGCCTTTGAGCTCGGAATGTTACAGCTTTGAATGATAGAAAGTTTTAAGTTCTATGAAGCCTTCGAGCTCGCGATGTTACAACTCTAAATTGTTAAAAAGATTTAAATTCCACGAAGCCTTTGAGCTCAGAATGTTACAGCTCTGAAAGGTTAAAAAGATTTAAATTCTATGAAGCCTTTGAGCTCGGGATGTTACAGCTCTGAAATGTTAAATTTTTTTAGATTCTACAAAGCCTTTAAGCTCGGTATGTTACAGTTCTGAAATGTTAAAAAGCTTTAAATTCCTTAAAGCCTTTGAGCTCGGGATGTTACAAGCTTTGAATTGAATGTTAAAAAACTTTAAATTCCACGAAACCTTTGAACTCGAGATGTTATAGCTCTAAATGCTTTGTCAAGAGCTTTAAATATTACTGAGTATTCGAGCTTAGATTGTTTTCTAAAGATCAAAAAAGATGAAAAAGATTCCACAAATCCAAGGCAAAACACAGATCTGAACAAAGAGCTAAAAAACCACAAATATATTTTAGAAATATGGGTGGCAATGTCTAAAATCATTACAAAAAGACTATTACAAAAAAACACTAGAGGAAAATATGACTAAGGGGCAATGGAGTCATCAGGGTCTTCATCATTTTTATACTCCCCACTCTAGTTATCTGAAACTTTTATACAGTCCAACAACTCAGTATCAACTTTGGGATAGGCTTTGGCCATCTTCTTAAGGCAAAGATTGTAGCCTTTAAAAGGAAGCCTCCTTTCGAGCTTTAGGATTTTATCTTTCTGGTCTTCAACTGTAGCAACTTGGGCAGTCTCATTTTAGCCTAAAAAATTGTAGTTTCGACAATAGATAAGTCTAATTCGAGCTTAAAGATTTGCCTCTTCAGGTCGGCAACCTCATTGCCAAGTGAAATTATCTTTGAATCCCATAATGAAATAGTGTTGGAACATTCAACCAATTTTTCTTTAAGATTTTCTATTAGGGATCGGGTAGTCCTAAGCTCCATATTTGCATCTTAAAGCTTTTTCTTTAGTTCTTCAATTTTGTTGGCCGTCTCGGTGGAGCTCATAAGTTGGAGCTAAAGTTGTGCCTTCAGGTCATGAGACTCGTACCTGATCTCACCTAGGGCAGTCATGATGCGCATTGCCTACAAAACATAAATTGTTATAAGTGTGAACAATTACTGAAATGAAAATTCACAAAAAAGGAATATTGTCCTTACCTTGCACAAAGAGATAAACCCGCTACGAACAACTTGGGGAACGCTAACTTGAGTTAATTCTCTCGAGATCTTATCCCAACTTAAATCCCCTGCCAGCCTCAAAGCATCCTTGGTAGAAGGAAATGAGGGATCATTCTCTCCCAATGTCCGAGCTGAAGCTTCTCTTCTCTACTTTGGATTCACAATCTCTTTTCTTCTCATAGACAAAAAGGTGGAGGTCCCAGCCACATTAGTACCTCCAGCAATTGGGGATTCCAGTAGCTCAGCTTAGGAGGGAAGAACCTCAGGGTTCTGAACATTTTCTTCTCTCATGGTCCTTTTCGAAAAGGAACCATCTCTAGTGGCTACCCTTTTGGCTGATGTCGTAATCCTAAGAGTATTTGCTTTCGAAGGTCCATGTTTAGAGGTTGAATTAATCCTGCCTTGACCAAGTTCTCAATGTTCAGAACTTTGTTATGAGTTCGTGATGTCGAATTTTGAACCTTTCAAAGTTTCTTCTGTTGATCACCAGTAAGTTTTGTATAATCTTTGGTGTTCTAAGCTGCCAAAAAGTAAGAAGCACAAAATAATAAACCTACAAAAGAATATAAAATTAAAAAAAGATAGAGGCAAAAAGGAGAAGTATCTCACTAGTCCCCATTAGGATTTGAGGAATCACCCTTAAGTCTAACTTAGTATGGTTAGCATCTTCTCGAGCACCTTTTGCGAAGAAGTACCATTTATTCCAAGTTTTATTAGAAGTTAGTACCGCGGTGAGGGGTTTGCACTGAGAGGGGAAGGATAGTTAATATAGACCTTCGTTGCTCTTCTTGAAATCCATATGGCAAGGTCAAGTTCTATTTTGTTTAGTAAGGACAAAACTAAGAAAGCCTTAAGTTGCTGTTACCCATTGACATTTAGGTCGACGAGGGAGTAAAAGAAACACTTTAGGAAAGGGTAAAAGGCAAACCTAATTCCTAATTCAAACTACTCTTTGTATACACATATCTCATGAGGCCAAGGGGTGTTGGGACATTTGTTAGGTTCAGGGACCCTACAAGCTACTGTCGTTGGGATTTTATAAGTAACCTTCAACATGTCTAAACTATCAGGGGTAAAATGACTGGCTTCAGGATCCCTTCGGCTTAGAGGCATCCTCAACTTCAACACTATCGACCTTGTCATTGGACTTACCAGAATCCCTCTCGGATTCAATTGAGTTAAAAGCACTGAGCTTAGGGTTTTATTCTTCTTGGTTTGACATGATAAGAACGTAAAAAGAAATGGACAAAAAGAAACTGTTGGGGGTGGAAAAGAACTCTGACCTCTAGAACTAGCTTGGAAATCTTCGTTGAAAGCACGTAAGACCTGGTCGAAAATCGTCATCAGAGAAGAGTAACCTTGTTCGAAAATCACCTCAGTTTGACAGTGGCTCATAAATTTTCTTTTCAAAAAGGAAATGACCCTATTATAAAATGATCCCTTCATTTAATGAAAATCAATGATTGTCTTTGAACTCTGAAGCAACAACGCCTCATAAATGCATGGAATGGATTAAGAAGCGATAGGATAGTTGGCTCTTCGAAATATGAACCAACGGATTGTCATAGAGGAGGACATAGCACTGAGCTTAGACCTCAGTGCCTTGAAATCAGATCGTAAGATCTAAGTTTTAAGGGGGGGAGTAACTGGGGTACCCGAATTCAACTCATAAGGTGAGGTTGACATGTGGCAAATAAATCCAAAAGGATATCCTCCAGACCTCATCCTTCAGTGTTGAGGTAAGTGCACAGAGAATTAATGATTCAGAATAACACGGGATTTGATAAGATCAAGAGATTCATATCAAATCTCAAATCCCTACTTTCTTAGAAAAATTTCAACAACGAGATATCTATCATCTATAAAAGGAAAAAGACCTTAACCTGGAGAGGTACGCTTTTTCAAAACTTTACACTCACTTATAGTAGTTCCTTGTTCAAGCTACTGACTTGACCGTCGGAAGTTTCTTCACTGGACTTCCATCGGTGATCTTCTAATACATTCTTTGTAGATATTTGGACAAAGAATTTTGGGCATCAACTATCAAAAACAAAAAATGACATCATCAAAGGGGATGAAGCCTGTCTAATGGTAGACTGTGACTAATCTAAAGCTCAACTTCAAAGTTTGTCAACTACAGTAGAGGAACAACTGATGCATTTGGAGAAAATTCTTAAATAGGTTTGCTAATGGGGGAAGTTGGGAGGTAGGAGCGTCATCTAGGGCAATAGTCGATTCTTTTTCTTGCCTTTCTTCTAAAAAAGATTAAGAAATACGTGAAAGAGTTGGAGATAAATTATAAACCTTTTAAAGGTGTTATAAAAAGTGAAAATTATTGTAACCAATGAGAATTGATATCCTAATCTAAAGTTTAGAGACGCGTGAGTTACTCCTGTTTGTCGCTTTCGTTTTCAAAATCTTTGAAAACCACTTTTTTTTCGTTTCCAATTTTTATCCTAATTTTAAAAACGTTTTCAAAAAAAAAAAAAAAACCGAAAATAAGCAACCAAATACATTTTTTTATTTCTATTTTCAAAAAATTAGAAACAAAAATCAAAATCTGAAAACGACAATGTTATCAAACAAGAGTTTTTCTCAAGACATTTTTATAGTTTTTATCCTTTCAAAATAACTCTGAAATTCTGAATTTAAAATCCTCCTATTCCTAAATTCTTTGTGTATAAGAAAACCTCTAACGCTTGAAACAATATATATAATTTGCATAATGGCAAAGGGAATTGAGTAACTTTTGCTAAACAAATATAATCACAAAGCATGGAACCCTTATTAGCGCTCTTCTTTTGTTAAAGTAATTTATTTAACCCTTTCTTTTAATAAAATAAGTAAACAAAAGTCCTTAATTAAAAGTAAATAAAATGATTTTCCTCTTGTATGTAAGGAAAATAAAGTAATTTTATATTTTAAAATAAAGTTCATTCAGTCAAAGGAGTGCAAATATCAGTTCCCAACAAAACACCTATCTAAATTTTGGATCAGTCTTGTACATTTTCAAAAAATTATTTTCTTTTTTTTTTTAAAAATAAAATAAAATACTAATAGAAATGAGTTTGAGAAGACATTTTCATAGCAATGGTCTGCTGGCATTCCACGCTTATTTCCATATGTAAGACTGGGAAGAGTAGATTTCAAGTTCTTGTAAATGCAAGTAAAGGGGTTTAGTAGGATAGAAATGTGTTTGGTAAGACATTTTCATAGCAGTCCGTTTTTTTTTTTATTGTGAATAGGGATGGCAAAATGTGTCACCTTATTTCTAATAGGGTAGGATTTTAGAAGAAAATAAATAGGTTGGAACGGGAATGGGAGAAAATATTAAAACACCATCACAAATTTGAGGCGGGAATGAAATAATGTACCCTTGTCCCGTCCCACCCAATTATATATTTTAATTACATAAATACCCTTCAATAATTTTATAATATATATCTAAATATGTGTATATGTATAATATGTACATATATTATTCGAATATATGTATATAAATATAAATTTATATTTTTAATAATATTAATTGATTAGTTTTAATTTTTAAGAATTAAAAAAAAAATTATTATTATTTTTGCCGAGAACAAAAATGAAAGACATAATAAATGGAATGAACCGGGAATTTTGAAGCGGTGCGGGAGTTGTGAAGGATAATCTTGTAATTTTATTTGAATTAAGATTTGGTGGTTTGCATGTTAATGCTGCTTACGAAATACGAAGGTTTTGTTTGGATAGTTTTTGAGAGTTAGAGTTTTAAGAAATTTTTTGAGAAGTGTTTTTAACTAATTTCTTGGAATTTGAACCATTGTTTGAATAGTTTTTGAGAGTTAGAGTTTTAAGAAATTTGTTGAAAAGTGTTTTTAAGTAATTTCTTGAAATTTGAACCATTGTTTGGATTGATTAATTTGAAAAAAGATAAAAAAGTAGGTTATGTTGTTATGTTTTAAAATAAGATTTTTAATTTCAAATTACAGGATATGTGTTTGAAATTAATTTTTTTTTTAAATTTAGATTATCATATCGAAATACATTTTTATAATTTTTAAAAAATTAATTACAAAATTTTTTAAAATATTTTATCTAAAGTACTATCAGGTAAACATCCAACATTGATCCATTGACAAGCCATTCAAATTTTTTTTTTTTCAAAATTATTATTATATACTGGTAAGCCTTGATTATTATTATTATTTTTTTTATAGGAAACGGTCATCCAATAAAAGGCATGGCTTTCATGATCTTTATTTAGGAAAATCAACTACTTTCCTAACGAATAAGACCGTTAACAGATTTAAGATCAATATCCTATTCGCCTGGGGTGAGTATTTATTTTTTAAATATATGAAATTTATATTTTTTATTATTTTATTATAATATTTTTTAAAAATAAAAACTGCCCCCCTTTATTTGTTTAGATTTTAAAAAATAAATTTTTAATTTTAAAACGTGGGATACGCTATTAACAAACTATTAATTTTAAATTTTTTTACTATTTTATAATTTAGATTATCATATCCAAATACATTTTCATAATTTTTAAAAAATCAATATTTTGAAACAAATTATATCTGAATTACATTTTCACAATTTTTAATATTCTTAAAAAATGTATTTGGTTACGTTTTTACTGTATTTTCACAATTTTTAATATTCTTAAAAAATGTGATCGGAATTTAATACATTTAATTAAATATGATATAAAAAATTTAATTTTATTCAAATTTAATAATTAATTTAATAAAAATAACAAGATTTAAAAAATTTGATTAATTAATATAACATATATTAATTATTAAATTATATAATATTTTTTAAAATTAAAGTTATATATCATAAGTTTGGCATATTATAAAATAATATTTTATAAATATAATATATATTAATATCATTGTCAAATAAAATAAAATTTAATTTGATAATTAATTTCTTGAAATTTGAACTATTGTTTGGATTTAATTTTTTGGAATTTGAACCATTGTTTGAATTTAAGATTAAGTTTTGGATTTTATTTTTTTATTAACTAAACAAACAAGATTTTAAAATGTGAAATGAAAAAATCTATTTTTAATTCATAACCAAACACAGCCGAAGCATTTTGTGATGGATAGAGCCCATGGGCTATGGTGAGGTTTTCCTTGTCGTGTTGGAGATTACGTGCACTTCTTACCACTCCATACTCACATATTGTGCAATGTAAAATGGCACACAATAATTACTACTTACTTGTGACCTTAAGCAAATGAATTATTTCTTTAGTAGTTCACATGCATGCGCGTAATTTCAGTGGAAAGCTTGTTTGGTTAGAAAGAAAGATATACTAGAAAGTACAAGTAAGAGAAAGCAAAATGAAAGAAAGGAAAGTGACCTATGTCAATTTGGTTATAGAGAAAAAAGTAAGAAAGTTTAAAGGAAATTAGATTTTATGGTCTGAACAGTATCAATGTGAAAAAAATTTCTTTTTATTTATCTAAATCACTCTATTTATATATTTTTAAATTTGTAATATTTAAATGCATAGTGAGTACAATTTATTTCACTTGAGGATAGTCGCCTAGCTAAACTTAGAAAAAAATTAGAGAAAAATACTAAAAAGTTTTTAAAATAATTTTTTTAATTTAAAAAATTCATGAATATTTTTTTATTTAAAAAATAAAAAAAGAAACTTCTAATACAAAAGAGTCTAATTATTAACTTTCATCTTAACACTGTTAAAAAATATTTTGATTAGACTAAAATAATTTTCAAGATATATTTTAAAAAATACTAAATAATAGATAGAACAAATTTTTCAATCCAAAAAAAAAAAATTTATTTATCTAGAATGCCTAAAAATTAAATTTTTACTGTATTAAATGTTATGATTTTTTAGGATTGAAAAATTTTATTTTATATATTTTTTAGTCTTTTTTTCTTAAATGTATCTTGAAAGTCATTTTAGTATAATCAGTAATATTTTTTAAGATATAATTTCACAATTGGATTTTTTTTGTATTAAAAGTTTCTTTTTTGGACTTTTTAGATAGAAAAATTGTATCATAGATTTTTTGGATTTTAAAAATAATTTTAGGGAATTTTTAGTATTTTTCTAAAAAATTATTTATATACACTAATGCTAGTATTTGTTTGGTAATGTTTTTTTATGTATTTTTTTGTTTATTTAAGTAAAAAAAATAAAAATTACGTTTGGTTTGCACAGAAAAAAGGTATTTTTAAACAAAAATAATTTTTTTACTTGAAAAAATAAAAGTAGCGTTTATGAGTGAATATTCTGTCCAAGATTGGGACGACCTTAAGGTAAATCTATAGAATCTAAAGATTTTTTTTTTTTTTTTTTGTGGATAGTAAAATACAATTTATAAGGCACACTAGGTCCATGTCAACTTTATATAATTGGAGGCCTAAACTAGAAAAGTAACAATTCTAAATGAAACTTTTTTTTAATATTAATATAATTTTTTACTTTGCTTTCTTATATATTATATTTACTTTTGCAATATAAAATTTAATTATTTTTTAACAAGAGAGAGTTATATATTGAATAAAATTCTAATAATAAAATTTTTACATAAATTTTTTTATCTAAATAAATAATAAAAAAAAATTAGAGTACAAAGAAAACTCAATTAATAGAATTAAATTTTTTTCATGAAATTATTTTGGTTTTTTTTTTTTTTTATAAAGATATATTTTTATTAACATTAGTCTTTTAACTTGATTATACTAGAAATATATAAATTTTGAAAACTTTTTATAGAGTTAGATTTTATTAACTCTAAACTTCTAATTTAATTATACTATAGATATTTAAAATGTAGAACTTTCACTTTGAATGAAGCTTAAAACGATTATTTTATTTGTTTTACGCCAACTAGCACTGCTAGTGTTGGGACAATCTTCTAACAAGGGCCCGTATTTGTCTGTCGTGAATCTCCAATCTTTGTGTTTATCAAACATACTTCTACTTTTTTTCAAGCAAAAATGTTGGAATATAGAAAATCACATAGAAAAATTAGAGTTAAAATCTCTAGAAGCCAAAGAGAGGGCTTCTTCTGTAAATAAGCAGTCCAATTAGTTAAGTTTGTTACAAGAGCACTTGGCCAAATCAAGTGTATAAATACATCTCTGTACATATTTTTATATAACACATGAAAAGCAATGAGAAATGTTCAAGTTTCCATTCATCAAATCCTCTGTTTTCAACATATGCTAGTCATAGAAATTTATATGGTATCAGAAGAGAAAAGAAAATACTTCCGCTCAATTTTTTCCTTCTTGATTCTGTTCTCAATCCTTCTCGTCTCCTGTTTCTATGGCACCTTCTGAAACATCTTCTGAAACTTCTAAGAGAGCTTCTATGGCGAATCCTCCTATGGTGAATCCTTGCGATGATTCCTTAACTCCATACTATCTTCATCCTTCTGACAATCCAGGAGCACTTCTAGTGTTTGACGTTTTTACAGGTGAGAATTATACTGCATGGAGTCGTTCGATTTCAATTGCACTCACTGTCAAGAATAAAATCTCCTTCATTGATGGAACTCTACTTCAACCTAGAATTGATGCTGATCCTAAGCTTCGTCTTGCTTGGCTAAGAGCCAATAATCTGGTACTCTCATGGTTAATGAACTCAATTTCCAAAGAAATTCATGGCAGCCTCCTTTATTTTATATCTGCTTTGGATATTTGGGAAGAACTTAAGACAAGATATCTTAGAAGTAATGGTCCGAGAGTTTTTTCTCTGGAAAAATCCCTCAGTTCTATTTCTCAAGGTTCTAAAACTGTTACTGAGTATTTCAGTGAGTTTAAAGCCTTGTGGGATGAATATATCAGCTATCGACCTATTCCAAGTTGTAAATGTGGAAATCTTGGTAAGTGCACATGCAATATTCTGAAGCATCTCATAGATCGGCAAGAATCTGATTATGTAATCAAATTCTTGGTTGGATTACATGATTCATACTCGGCCATCAGAAGTCAATTACTCCTTCAATCCCCTCTACCATCAATGAGCAAAGTATTTTCTTTGCTATTACAAGAAGAAAGTCAAAGATCTCTGACTAATAGTGTTGGAATCTCCCTGGATTCCCATGCCATGGTTGCTGCTCAACCACAAAGACAATCATCTATTGGTGCAAGATACACGAAGCAGAAAGGAAAATCGGATTTGGTCTGTTCTCATTGTGGCTACTCTGGCCATCTTGTAGACAAATGTTTTCAACTTGATTGGATATCCTCTTGGATGGAAAGGTCCTAAAGGGAAAAGATCTATCAATGTGTAATCTACAAATTCATCATATGCATGACCCACTGCAAACAATGTCTCTTTATCGGAGCAAAATTCGAGCATTCCCAATATGGTATTTTCTCAAGAGCAAATCAAAAATCTGCTTACTCTAGCAAATAGCCTATCCAATTCCAATCTTCACACTGATTCTACAGCTAATATTGTCTCCACTTCAGGTATATCTTCTTCTTGTAAAATTGTTTCTTTTTCAAAGAATTCATACACTTGGATTCTTGACAGCAGGAGCAACAGATCATATGATCTGTTCTCCTCATCTTTTTGATTCCATAAGCACCCTCAACAAACCTTCTAAAGTCCTATTTACCAAATGGAAAATCTGTTCCTATTCTTTTCTCTGGAAATGCCACCCTTTCTTCTGACATAATCCTACAAAATGCACATTGTTTGTTCCTTCTTTTAATATCAACCTGATTTCTGCTTTAAGATTGACCAAAGATAATTCTATTGGATTGTTCTTCATTCAATCCAAATGCATTTTGCAGGACTTGAGAAAATGGAGGATGATTGGGCTTGCTGAAGTCAAATCTAGTTTATACCACTTATCTTTTCTTATTTCAAATAAGAGTGAAATGTCTGATCAGATTAGTTCTTCTACTGCATTAGTTCAATCATGTAATAGCAATCCTCATATATGGCATCTTAGATTAGGACATGTTCCATCTGCAAGATTATAGATAATTAGTAATCTTGATTTTTTTGTAAAAGTTTCTCCAAATCATGTATGTGAAATCTACCCCTTAGCCAGACAAAAGAAGCTTCCCTATCCTGTATCAAGCAATCAATCAAATAAAATTTTCGAGTTAGTTCATGTTGACATTTGGGGTCCCTTTTCTATTGTTTCTTACTCAGGATATAGCTATTTTCTTACAATCTTAGATGATCATACTCGCTTTACTTGGCTCTATCTCATGAAAGCAAAATCTGATTCAAGATCTATACTTACTAGCTTCATCAAATATGCTCAAACTCAATTCAACACCAATATTAAAACTCTTCGAACAGATAATGGTCAGGAGTTTAACATGCCTCTTTTTTATCAAGAGCATGGAATAACACATCAATTATCATGTGTTGACTCTCTACAGCAAAATGGTAGGGTTGAGAGAAAGCATCAACACCTCCTAAATGTTGCTAGAGCTCTATTATTTCAAAGCAACCTACCTTTATCCTACTGGACAGATTGTATTCTGATAGCTACCCATCTTATTAATTGTACTCCTTCTCCTATCTTAAATAATCAGTCACCATACTATCTTTTATTCCACAAACAACCAAGTTACAAATACCTCAAAGTATTTGGATGTTTGTGTTTTGCAAGCACACTTAAAAATAATCGAGGGAAGTTCTCATCTAAAGCTTCAAAATGCATCTTCCTTGATTATCCCCCAAATGTCAAAGGATACAAAGTGCTTGATTTACTTACTCTTAAAACTTTCATATCCAGAGATGTCATATTTCATGAATCCATATTTCCATCTATCCCTAATTCTATTCATACACCTTTTGTCTTCCCTAATTTTCCTAAAATATATGACTGTCCATTACCTACTTCAGCTTCTACAGAAGATTCTACTTCAGCTTCTACAGAAAATTTTACTTCAGCCTCTACAAAAAATTCTGCTTTATTACAATCTTCTAATATTACAAATCCTATAAATCTGAGAAGATTTGAAAGGATTAGGCATTCTCCTCAATATTTGAAGAACTATTATTGTGGTAATTTGACAAAAAGATCTTCAACAGCTCATGAACCTCTTGGCTGTCCTTCTTCAGGTAAACCTTATTTAATTCTGTCCTTCATTTCTGATTCCAAACTTTCTAACAAACATAAAGCCTTTGTTCATGCCGTCTCCTCCATATCTAAACCTAGAACTTTTAACCAAGCCATCAAACAACCTGAATGGCAATAAGCCATGACAGATGAGATTAAAGCTCTTGAAACTAATAAAACTTGGGAACTTGCTATTTTGCCTCCTAACAAAACAGCAATAGGTTGCAAATGGGTTTATCGCATAAAATTTAAAGCTGATGGCACATTAGATAGATATAAAGCTAGGTTGGTAGCAAAGGGCTACACTCAACAAGAGGGACTTGATTTTTTTGATACTTTTTCATCTGTTGCCAAGATGACAACAATGAGACTTTTGTTAGCGACAGTCGCCTCAAACAATTGGCATTTACATCAACTTGATGTAAATAATGCCTTTTTACATGGAGACTTAAATGAGGAGGTTTATATGCAGCTACCACCTGGTTTCTCTACACCTAATGACCGTCGAGTATGCAAACTCAAAAAGAGTTTATATGGCCTAAAGCAGGCCTTAAGACAGTGGTTTTTAAAACTGTCCACTTCATTATTTCAGTTTGGTTTCACTCAAGGAAAGTTAGATTCATCTCTGTTTGTCAAGCAAACTGAAAATAGTTTTATTGCTTTATTGATATATGTTGATGATGTTATTGTAGCTTCCAATAATTTAGAGCTTATATCTGCTGTGAAGGATTTTTTGCACAAATCTTTTACAATAAAAGACTTGGGTGAATTAAAGTACTTTTTGGGGATTGAGGTAGCTAGGTCAACCAAAGGCATTGTTTTATGTCAAAGGAAGTATGCACTCGATATTCTACAAGATAATGGTTTTTCTGGATGTAAACCAGCAGCTTTTCCTATGGAATCAACCTTGAAATTGACTGCAAATGACTCATCAGATCTTCTACATGATCCAGCATCTTATAGAAGACTAGTGGCTAGATTGTTGTACCTAACAATTACTAGGCCTGATCTTGCTTATGCCGTAAAAGCACTGAGTCAAGTTTATGGCTAATCCTAGCACCTCACATCTCAAGGCCGTTGAAGAGAGTACTCAGATACATTAAGGCAACCCCTGGGCAAGGGATTTTCTTATCTGCTAATTCTCCAGTTGCATCTAAAGGCTTACTCAGATAGTGATTGGGGTGGATGCATAGATACCAGAAAAAGTGTTACTTGTTTTGCAATATTTTTAGAAGATTCTCTCATCTCTTGGAAATCAAAGAAACAACCCACTAATTAGTAGATCCTCTACAGAATCTGAGTATAGAGCATTGGCATCCACAACTTGTGAGCTTCAATGGTTACACTACCTGTTGTCTGACTTACAAATTCAACATACTCAAGCTGCCTTGCTATATACAGACAGCAAACCTGCCT
This sequence comes from Nyssa sinensis, assembly GCA_008638375.1. Classification (NCBI taxonomy): domain Eukaryota; kingdom Viridiplantae; phylum Streptophyta; class Magnoliopsida; order Cornales; family Nyssaceae; genus Nyssa; species Nyssa sinensis. The sequence goes on from CM018034.1 coordinate 15,442,515, forward strand.
CTGAGATTGCATCAAACCCAGTACACCACGAGAGGACAAAGCATATCCTAATTGGATTGCCATTTAGTTCGAGAAAAGCTGCAGGAAGGTCTTATCAAGATCATCCACATTCCTTCCAGATTCCAAATAGCAGACTTATTAACTAAGCCTCTCGGTTCTCTTAATTTTCATCACCTAATTCGCAAGATGGGAATGCGTAATATACATTCTCCTCTTGAGGGGGGGTGTTGGAATATAGAAAATCACAGAGAAATTAGAGTTAAAATCTCTAGAAGCCAAACAGAGGGCTTCTTCTATAATAGGTAGTCCAATTAGTTAAGTTTGTTACAAGTTTGTTACAAGAGCACTCGGCCAAATCAAGTGTATAATTGTATAAATATATCTCTGTACAGATTTTTATATAACACATGAAAAGCAATGAGAAATGTTCAAGTTTCCATTCATCAAATCCTCTGTTTTCAACCTATGCTAGTCATAGAAATTTACAAAAAATGTAAACATTATAAAAGTTATTTGTTTGCTTACTAAAAAATACTTTAAAACAGCATTACCAAACATAACACTCTTCAATCTCTACCAAAAATTGGGCATCTACCCCATCTCTCTCTCTCTCTCTCTTTCTCTCTGAGTTGATGGTTCTTGTTGTATTTGACATGCTGCCATATACAATTTGAGTGTAAAAATTGATTTCTAGTTTGGAAACTGACAGCTTTGAGAGAAATATACTCTGCACATTTTTACCCATTACCCATCAAGTGTAGCTTCCAGTGAATGAGCATGGGAGAGCCAAAAGCTGTAGTGAACATTTTACAATTGTAAGACAATATCTAGTATTTTGAGACTTGCTGACTATTGATTACCTGTTTTCTATTTGACATGCTGCCATATATAATTAGTGTAAAAATTGATTTCTAGTTTGGAAACTGACAGCTTTGAGAGAAATACACTCTCTACATTTTTACCCCTTACCCATCAAGTGTAGCTTCCTGTGAATGAGCATGGGGAGCCAAAAGCTGTTGTCTCTAGGTGTATGTCAATCTGGTAATCAATAGTCACAAGTCTCAAAATACTAGATATTGTCTTACAATTGTAAAATGTTCACCACAAAATTCCTTCCACTACTCAGATCATTTCATTGACAACATCAGCAGACTCGAACATCATCTGCATATACAACCATCAAAGGGCTGATTTAGAAGACATCGACTCACCCAAAGAATGGGGTTGAGAAATTACCAGGCTGCATATCACTATTTGCTTCTGCGGACACTTCACGTTTCCTAGTCTGCATGTGGAAACTAATTTAGCTAGAGCCACAAGCAAGAGAACATAGACAAGAGTAAGCTTTAATGTCGAAGCTAGGTCTTTTGCATAGGCTTCATACGATGAGGTGTAGTTAACACGCCTCATGATCCAATTCATCAACCCTTTTCCTTTTCTAATCTTTCGAGAGACCAGCCATAAACTTGATTGGACCATGCTATGCTTGTTTTAATTGTTTTTATTTAAATATTAGAAAATATAATCAGTGAACAAATATTGACTACTATATTAAAAGTAAATGAATATCGCCTATTTTCTATTGTTGCTGGATGAGATGCACCTAAAAAACTAGTAGCCAAAAGCAAAACAGAAGGACCAAGCCAAAGAAATAAACAATGAGCAGAGAATAGACCAGAGACAAAAAAGAAACACTAAAAATTAACCTCCAAGATGAACCACGTCGTGCCGGACAGCAGCAATGACTGGAAGGGGAAAGGCAAAAGGGTCGAGAGTCCCAAAAAAGGTTAATATAATTTCCATTTAGCTAAAGGATTGACAATGATGCTTTTGAAAATCTGCTAGCAAGGACAAATTCAGTCTAACATCACCTGCCAGTGCCCATATCCCATAGAAAATCAGCATTTATATAAGATATAGAAGAGACCATCTCTTGAAAATGCTTTCTAACACAACCAAAGATTAATTAACATTAAGCGTTCATGCAGAAGCCAGAACAACAGCCATAGCTTCCACAACAATTGCAGTCAACAACTCAAGTGATGCAAGACCAAAGTCCAGCTGCCGGCATCTATTATTCATTTCGATTTTAATGGTTCATGAGGAATATGAACATCCACCAATGTTATTACTTGATTCAGTCCATTAAGAAAAAAAGGTTTATTATATTACAAGCAGGAAGTATTATTCTAGAAAATTCTTTTTTTTTTTTTTTTTATGGAAACCATAATTAAAATTGTTTGGGTTCAAAAAGAAATTAACAACAAACTGATACGTGACATTAACATTTCTGTCTCATAAAGAACTTAAAAAAAAAAAAAAGAAAGAAAGAAAGAAAAAGATTATGAAAACAATTTCACCAAGATCACACATGACTGTAACTAAGCATGGACACGAAAGGCATGTAACAGAGTAAAGCTTGAATTCAGTCTGGACATGATAGACAAGAAACAAAATAAAGGATCAACATGCTTACCAATCTTCCCAATTCTTCCAAACGAATTCTTTATTATGAAATACTTTCTCCCATCCTCGTCAATATCGTATCCGACAATTTCGATTTGGGTGATCGTCAATTTTGTAATCTCCGGTTCCGTCAAATATACCCCCCTTCATATGAATCAAATAACCTAACTACAGAAATACTAGCCAACACTGGCTGCATGTTGAGCAACAGCCAGTAGTAACATCTCTTCATGCGCGCCTGAAGCTACAATTTTAACAACAAAGTAAACCAAAATTAAGCATTGCATAATTAAAATATGTAAATATTAAAAAAATCTTAAATCCTAACCTTGTTAGGATTGCACGGTCCATTCAATCCCACAAAAGGGATAATTTTCTTCTAGAGATATACCATTTTTCATCACATATGTCAAACAGCATTCAGGATATCCGCCATCATTGAAATGAATGGGATCACAATCCAGTAATTCTTGGACTGATAACACTAATTTCTGATTGAATACTAGAGCAAAGAGGCTCTCCATCGCCCCAGCAGCAGCAGTTGCATGACAGCATTCGTCTAGTTAGCAAATTGCAGAACATATTAAGAACTTGTCTGAATGTTTTATTAACTTACAATAAATTCCATGATCTCTTACGGGGCTGACAATTCCTGCTTTTACTCAGTCGACTCTTTCAGGAAAATGAAGGAGCTGTGATGGTCGCATATCCCAGGGGGAAAAATCACAGAAATTGAAATAATTCTGAGCAAGGAAAAAAAACAGATTCAAGAAAACACCATATATTGAAACTCAATTAAAGAGAGTTATTTTTTGTATTTAAAAACATGAAGTATCAACCAACTTTTGTTAGAAAAAAGAAGATTGTAAAAGTAACCTAAATTAATTTAATTTCAATACAAAGTAACTACAACATACAGATTATTTCTTTCCACCTCCAAGTTATAGATGAAAAAAAGGACAACGTGCACATACTAATTAATAAAAAAACTATGGAGAGATGGTTCTTATACCTGTTCAGGTTTGGAGGTTAATGACGGTTAAAGAAGTAGTTTGTTGTAACTAATCAGTTAGAGTTAGTGCTAGATGTAACTAAAGTCAGTTAGAGCTAGTTCTCTGTACAACTGTCGTTAGTTGGTCTTTCATATATATAGATAGCCAATAGGTTGTAAGGATTGTGTACAAAATTATGAATTGATAATCAGTTCTCTCTCTTCTCTATTTTTCTTCATGGTATTAGAGCATTATGACTTACGTCAGTACTCCATTACTTTCTATATCTTTCTTCCTCATGTCTCTCTCTCTCTCTAACCTGCGCATTCTTTCTCTCTCTCTCTCTCTCTCTATCTCTCTCTCTCTCTCTCTCTCACGCCTCCCAACTTTCTCTCCCTTTCTGGTCAGTTAATCGCCTGACTCATCGCCGATCTCGTCAGTTAATCTCATCGGTCAATCTCTGGATCTGTCCATCGCCGATCTCTCTTTCTACGCTAGAAAGCCACTCTTTCGATCTCTCTTTCTCCTCTGTTTCTCAGGGGTTTGAGTTTCAATTTGTCTAAGAAGGAATCTGGTCAATCTGATCATATCCTCCAACAGCAAACGGTGATGTCACTCGTGTTTCAGATCCGATTTTGCTACTTTGGTATCCTTGAGTGTGCAAATCGTTATCCATGAAAATAGTACTGAATCTTCCCTCTTCAGCCATTCAACCGTCTTCAAATCGAATAGAATTGTAGATCGCTTCTTCCCTATATCTACTCTTAACTTTCTCTCTCTGAATATCTCTTTCTCATAAAATAGATATATTCTATGCTTTGCTCAACTGTTTCTTTACTCTCTCTCTAGTTTTCTCTCTTTACACTTTGATCGTCCATTTTCTCTCTTTAACTTTCTCTCTCCACAAACACAAATCCATTTTGATCCATTATCCATTTTCTGTTTCTAACTTTCTCTATAGTTAATCGATCAATCCTTTGCCAGTTTCAATAATGGCATTAGATCCTCTTTAATTTCTTATTTCAAATCTCAATTCGATTGTCACGATAAAGCTAGATTCAGCAAATTATCTCACCTGGAAAGCGCAAATCAGTGCCGCACTCGAGGTTTATGATTTTCTCGGTTATGTCGATGGTTCAATTCCTATGCCATCAGAGAAGATTGCAGTCACCACTGAAAATGCCACTAGAGACTGTCACAAATCCAATATTTACTGAATGGAAGAAAGCAGATAGACACCTTCGAAGTGCGATAAATGTCACAATTCATCCATCGTTGCTTCCTCATGTGGTCAATCTAAAGCATGCGTTTGAAGTATGGAATGCCCTGGAAAAGCGATTGAACTTAATGTCCAGATCTCACATTGTGCAGCTCAAGAATGATTTTTAGCGAGTAAAGAAAGATGCTGCAAAGTCCATGAAGAGTTATCTCGATGAGATAAAACAAATTATTGATAAACTTGCTGCAACAGCAAATCTCATCTCTGATGAAGAAATTGTTTTTGTCACTTTGAAAGGAATTCCAAAAGAGTATGTCTCCTTCAAAACAGCTATTCAAGCAAGAGACACACTAATTACGTTTGAAGAATTGTCGAATCTTCTTCTTAGTGAAGAAATTAATATCTCAATGGACGAACTCGAGTTGAACTCTCAAATTGGTGTATCAACAGCACTCACTGCTCAGAAAGGAAGCAATCAGAATTATCAAGGCAATTATCCTACTAATAGAGGTAATTACAGAGGAAGAGGAAATTATTATACCAACAATAGGGGCAATTACAAGGGCAGAGGCAATTTTAATTCCAATCGTCGCAATTTCAATTCAAATAGTAGTGGTAATGGCCGAGCTCAATAGAACTTTAACTCAAATTTTGGATCGTTAGAGGTTCGATGTCAAATTTGAAATAAACCTCGTAATATTGCAAAAGATTGCTGATACAGAAATGATTTGCATTATTAGACTCAGACTCAAGAACTAATGGCTTCAAAAGAGACTTCGTCTATTGATCAATGGTTCTTCGATTCTAGAGCAACTCATCATATTACATCTAATGTTGAAAATTTGCATCAACCAGAACAGTAAAATGGTATCCAAAAGGTAGCAGTTGGTGATGGTAAGCATCTGAACATTAAGCATAAAGGAGACGATATTCTTCCTACACTTACAAATCAGTTTCTCTTGAAAGATATTTTACATGTTCCACACATCTCAGCAAATTTACTTTTAGTACATAAATTTGCACAAGAGAATAATTATATCATTTCATTTTCCTCCTCTGAATTTGTGGTGCAGGACGTCAACTCGAGGCAAGTTATTCTTCGAGGGAGTAGTAAAAATGGTCTATATCTTGTATGCAATGTTACCCACTCCTCTCCATCATCAGCTTCGGTTCAGGCTTTTCATACTTCTGTTGCTACTTGGCATAACAGACTCGGTCATCCATCAAGCCAGACTCTTTAACATCTTCATTGTCAGCTTGGTTTTTCTTCATCTTTAGCTGTTACTAATAAACTCTTTTGTGAAAGTTGTAAGGTCTATAAAACTCACAGGCTTCCTTTTCAAACTTCTTTATCTCAGACAACTGTTCCTTTATTTCTTATCTATAGTGATTTGTGGGGACCTTCTTCTATTGTTTCAATAAAAGGATTTGGATATTACATTATTTTCATTGATGATCTTTCCAGATTTTGGTGGGTATGTCCTTTACTTTCTAAATCTGACGTTCCTACAGTTTTTGCCCAATTTAAAACCTTAGTGAAAAATCAATTCTCCACCAAAATTAAGGTCCTCAGAGCTGATGGAGGTGGTGAATTCATCAATAATCATATGGCAACAATTGTTCTAATTAGTGGCATTCGTCACCAACGTACTTGTCCTTATACTCCCCAACAAAATGGGATAGCCGAAAGGAAACACCAACACTTAGTTGCTATGACTCGAACTCTACTTAATACTGCCTCTGTACCTTTTTCTTATTGGGTAAAAGCTTTAATAACTGTCGCTTATCTTATTAACTGACTACCTACTCATGTTCTTCAAAACTTACCCTCTTATGAGAAGCTTTTTAATACTCCACCTGATTATTCTTTATTAAAAACCTTTGGATGTCTTTGTTTTCCTTGGCTTCAGCCCTATACAACTAATAAGTTGCAACCTAGATCAAAACCTTGTTGCTTTCTTGGCTATGATTCTCAGGCTAAAGGATACAGGTGTTTGGGTTTAATAACCAAAAGAGTCTATATTTCACGCCATGTTGATTTTAATGAACAACAATTTCCTTTTGCTTCTAGTGTATCTTCCCTAGAACCATGCTATCTCTGATAATTCTTCCTTTTTGCCTTCACCCACAACATATTCTCCTATTGTCTCACCTTCTTTACCAGCATCTTCCTTGCCCATTTCCCCTCCTAGTCCTCCTGAGTCCTTACCATCAGCTCCTTCTCATCATTTCCCTCACATGGTACTGCCTTCTCATTCTTCTTTAACTCTGTCTCTTCCTACTAATCCAGCTTCTTCTTTTTCACATCCAACTTTGCCTCTTAATTCCTTGAATCCACTTACCTCTTTTCAATCTTCTCAGCCTAGTTCTCATCATTCAGCCTGCTGAGTCTTTACCTTTTGTTCATTCTCAACCAGTCTCTTCCTCATTACCTTATATTTCAATTCCTGTTAATATGCACCCTATGATTACTAGGTCTAAAGCTGGTATTATTAAACCTCGTTCATCATTTGTCTCTCACAGCCTTTCTAAATCAGTCTCTTCTTTCTGAACCTCGAACATATTCTCAGGCCGCTCAATCTGCTCCCTGGAAGGCTGCTATACACTTTGAGTTTGATGTCCTTTAACAACAAGGGACCTGGACTTTAGTTTCCCCTCCATCTGAAAAGAATATAGTGGGCTACAAGTGGGTGTTTAAACTTAAGACTAATGTAGATGGTTCTATTGCTCGATATAAGGCTCGTTTAGTAGCTTAAGGGTACACACAAGAATATGGGCTTGATTATACCGAGACATTTAGTCCTGTTGTGAAGCAACCAACTATCCGCATTGTTTTATCATTGGCTATGCATTATCAATGGGACATTAAACAATTAAATGTCTCCAATGCCTTTTTACATGGTACTTTATCCGAAGATGTTTACATGACTCAGCCTCAGGGGTTTGTTGATTCTCAGTTTCCTCATTATGTTTATAAATTGAATAAGGCCTTTTATGGTTTAAAGCAAGCTCCAAGGGCATGGTTTGATACATTCTCTTCATTTCTACTTAGCCACTGCCAATTTATCGCAAGCAAAGCTGATCCCTCTCTCTTTATTTCTCATTCTGCTGGACACCTCACTCTTCTTTTAATATATGTGGATGACATTCTTCTTACTGGTTCAAATCTCACTCATATTACTCAGCTGGTTGACTCTCTTAGTCAGCAATTTTTTATGAAAGACCTTGGCTCTTTGAACTATTTTCTTGGGATTCAAGTTCATAAATTGGGTGATTCTATGCATCTATTACAGCACAAGTATGCATTGGAGGTTCTTAATAAAGCTTGGGATACTTGATTGCAAGCCTTCTCCCACTCCCTTTGCCTCTAAGTCTTCTTTTCCACATGCTCTTTCTCCATTTTCTGATCTAGCTTTATATCGTAGTCTTGTTGGCAGCCTTCAGTATATGACCCTCACTAGGCCTGATATTTCCTTTGCTGTCAATCAAGCTTGCCAACATATGCATAATCCCTTAAATAAGGACTTTATTACGGTTAAATGGATTTTGCGTTATATCAAAGGCACCCTTACTTATGGCCTTTCATTTCATGCTTCACCCTTAATGCTTGAAGCTTATTCTGATGCTGATTGGGCTGGGGATTCCTTAGATCATCGATCCACTTCTGGTATCTGTGTTTATCTAGGATTTAATCTTGTGTCTTGGACTGCAAAGAAGCAACCTACTATTGCTCGTTCATCCACCGAAGCTGAGTACAGGGCTTTGGCATAGGCAACTACAGAATTATGTTGGCTTCAGCTTCTTTAACAAGAGCTTCATGTTCAACTTTCTATTCCTAGATTATGGTGTGATAATAAAAGTTCTATTGCTCTTGCTTCAAATCCCGTGTTTCACTCTCGCACAAAACATATTGAAGTTAATTATCATTTTATTCGTGAAAAGGTTTTACAGCATGTTATTACTGTTGATTTTGTTTCGTCTACGGATCAAAATGCAGATGTTTTTACCAAATCTTTGACTACTGCTATATTTCAATTTCTTGTTCGCAAGCTCATGGTGCAACCAAGCCCCATCAGCTTGAAGGGGATGTTAAAGAAGTAGTTAGTTGTAACTAATCAGTTAGAGTTAGTGCTAGATGTAACTAAAGTCAGTCAAAGTTAGTTCTCTGTACAATTGTAGTTAGTTGGTCTTTCATATATATAAATAGCCAATAGGTTGTAAGGATTGTGTACAAAATTATGAATTGATAATCAGTTCTCTCTCTTCTCTGTTTTTCTTCAATAACCTCCTCGAGTGGCTCAGATAGTTGAGACTTCATAACAGTTGTCTCATCTTCTAGGCTGAAAAGAGATTGTTGAGTGAATTGAGTAGAATAGAATAGAGTAAATATGGAGACTAAATATGTTCTGTTACTTTTTCTAGAAGAAATATAATATTTGGACTATTATTGGAAGAATATATAAATTTTTTGTAATCTTATGTAATGGATTTATGCCTATATTGTTATGAACTTCGAGCAATGGTCATTTCATTTGGAAACATAACATTGTCTATAACATGTCATAAGGCGTTAAAAAGGAATACCCTCTAGAACAATTAACTCTTGATTTGATTGGCATCTTAGCTTTCCGTCTCTTCTACTTTCCCTTGCAGTTAATTTTACCTTTCTTTGATCGAACCATTTCTTTGCAGTCAAATAGCTACTCACATCATCATGCTGTGGAAAACTTTGTAAAAAAACTTTTTTCCATGTTTTGACTAGATTAATTACACTTAAAAACCAACCCCTAATCCATATTGGTTGGGCCTCTTAGATTCATAATATTTTAGAACATTATTTTAACATTGTTAATGCAATAATCCGTGTAGTAGGAGAATCAAGAATCCGTGAATGGTCAAAAGAAATCCAAATCAGATTAGAATTATTATACCTCATATTCTTTCTAGAGATCCTTGCCTTTATGAGTTTTTTGGCTTTTAGATTCACAGTCACTCCTTAACAAACCACAAGAGGGAGAGTGTGGGTTTTTCTTTTTCTTCTTCTTCTTCTTCTCATGTTATATTTTTCTTACTTAATTAGTTCACCTCCCTTTTAATATACTTTTAAGTGTCATGAAGTTATTAGGTTTTAACCAACAAAGATTTTCTTCGCTTGAAAACATATTTTGTCGTAAAACGACTCGTGCGATGAAATAGATTTTATTGCCAGGTTGTCATTAAAAATGCGTCGCTTATGGATTTTCGTAAAGAAATTACATTCCATTCGTAAATGTTGGACCACAGCTGGCAAAACCTATTTCGATGCTGCATCAACACACTTGGCAAAAAAATATTCTGTCAATAAAAGTTCAAACGTTTTTGTCACTGATTTAATACTTTTGTCCATGAAAGGAGTAAATGTAAAGGTTTTGATGACAAAATAAATTCGTTGTTAAAAGTTGAACTGTACCTTTGAGCTTTGTTAGGGCAATAGATGTGGCAATTTGCTAAAGAAGATGCAGCTTTGTGGAGGAATGTAATTAGTACAAAGTTTAGGTGTGAGAAAGGAGGATGGTTACCAAGGGGCCGAATAGTACTTATGGTTGTGGTGTATGGAAAGTTATAAGCAAGCGTAAGAGGGGCTTTGTTCCATGCATCACTTATAATATCAGGGATGATTCAAGGGTGAGTTTTTGGGGTGACCCATGGCATGGTGATGGGATTCTATGCTACAAGTTCCAAAATCTATATAGCATTGTTGTGGATAATGAAACTTTAGTGGAAGATTATATCGACCTTGTGGAAAGAAGTAGGTTTGGAATCCAAGGTTTAGGAGACACTTTTTGATTGGCAAGTTAGAGAGGTTGAGGAGTTTTTGGCCCTCTTGGGGAGGGTAGTTCTAGGGGAGGATAGAGAGGATGGGATTTGTTGGAATATCATTCTTGGTTCAGTCGTTCTATAGGCATTTGGTTGTGGTAAAGGACTCCTCTTTTTCGTGGTGGCTAATTTGAAAGATTAGAGTGCCAAGGAAAGTAGTTTTTTTTTTTAGTGTGGTAGGCGACTTAGGGTGCTATAATAATGATAATAATTTGAAGATGAGAGGTTTTAATCTTCTGAGTCGTTGTGTGTTATGTAAGGAGATGGAGGAAATAGTGGATCATCTATTATTACTGATGCTGTACTTTTTAGTCGGTAGGGGCTTCGAATGCCGTTGCTTGAAGAACACTAAAAGAAAAGGATCGGAGGGCCATCGGATTGGCTCTGGCAGTAGCCGCTCCAACGCTTAAGTCAAATAAACTGAATTGAAAAATTATAATGCAAACCAAAGAATGAGCATTAATCTAAAGCGTACCTCTAGGGTTTAATTTATAGGCTGTGGCTTTCCTAAGTTGATTAGGATTTGGAGCCATAGAAGTAGGGATTTGATCATCGGAGAATGGTAGTTACCATATTGGATACTGCGCTTGAGAAATATTCGTGAGTGGCAGTTTCCTTGTTGACGACTGTTTCCTTTTTCTTTGCTCGGTAGAATATTTAAGGCAGTGATGAGCTTTGAACCCTGAGGGAAGCTCTGAAGGCTGATCGCCTAAGCCTGCTCTGAATGGCTGATTGTATGAACCTGCTTTGGATAACCAAGCTTCAACTGGTCTGTAATCACACGTGTCACATGGGACTGGTCTGTTACTTTATGGTATACCAGTTACTCCCCCCTCAAGCCCTAGTTCGAACTCAACATGTAACTAGGGCTACGTGTTTCCAAAAAGCCATGCATCCTGTTTTTTCGATTTCCAAGGCGATTGCTGGCGCGCCATTTATTGCGCAGCCGGCGTTTGGGCTTTCGAGGCCATCATTGCCCGTAACCGTCATGACGGTTTGGCTTGGTGGGCCCTCTTTTTAAAGACATATCTAATGAGCAGGAGGGGCTTCGTACGCCCTTTCCTTCACCATTTTCACTGTACTTCGAAAGAAAGATTTTTCCATTGTTGAGCCAGAGCGACCAGTGATCCTTGAGGAGTGTACATCATCCGAGGCTCCCATTTCCTGTCTAATTTTTGGTTTGATTTTGGTCTTGCTTCCTCTCTTTATTTCTTCTTCTCTTCTCTATTTTCGACAATGCATGCCTCTTCAGCGTTCTAATTCTAGTGACGGCACAGGAAGTTCTTCAGAGACGATTGTGTCGTCTGATGTCTAAGCTCTAGATAATCATCCCTCTGGTAATACCAAAAATAGGTCGGTAGGGTCTTCTTCCAGTTTGGAGGTTAGGATAATTGATGCTTTTGTGGAACCTAGAAATAGGAGGAGGGAAGCCTCTAGGAGGTCTTCCCATAAGGATAAAGGTCAGAGTGCTATCACTCAGGCCACGATAGATGACTTGAAGGAAAGATACAATTTTCCCCCAAATGTCACTTGTAGAGTGTCGAGCGACCTAGATCGCCCATATGATGTTAAAGCGGGCGAAATTTTTGTCTATCTCGCTTGGTTCGAGATGGGATTGAGACTCCCTCTTCTTGACTTGGTTAGGCAGTTTTTCTGTTGGTTTAACATTTGCCCTACAGACCTTAATCTTAATAATTGGAGGCTTCTATTAGGATTCATAGTGTTAGGGCACCATAACAATATTGATGTGTCCCTTGATTTGATCCGTAGCAATATGGATCTGAAATACATGAAGTCGGAAGGCCTCTTTTATATGTTTTTTGATAAAGGGTTCAGACCCCTTTCCTTTTTACCCACTTCCAACAAGCCTTGGAAGAAGTGGTACTTCTTCGTGGGAGGTGGATGGGAGCTCGAGGACTTCCAGGATCACATCTCAACATTCTCTAAGAGTACGGGGATTAAGGCTGAGACCCCATTTTCTTGTGACCGTTTCAGTTCTGTCTTATGCCTTCACTCCCGAGCTGCTCAATTAATCATTATTCTTATGTCTTTTATGTAGATAAGAGTGCCTGGAAGAGGTTTATTTTCACAATTGACCTCCAGAAATAGTACCGTCAACTCCTTCAAACCTTAAACCGAGCTCACACAGTCATCGTTACACATAAGAATTTGATGGCTGCAAGTAAGCGTGCGGAAGAGCTCAAGAAGTCTCTTCTAGAAAGTTGGGTCCCAGAGCCACCGAAGAAGAAAGTGGGGGAGACTTCTTCGCCTCCTGATCCACCGTTGCAGGTCAAAAGGAGGAGGCTACTTTCTAGTTCTCCTGAGCGTACCGAGCTTAAGGGGGAGGAGCCCACTCCAATAACCGTAGTTCCTCCTACCCCTTCAGTTTCGAGCAGAAGAGCTGGAAAGGGGAAGGCAGCGGCCAAAGCACCCCAATCATCTAAGGATCTTGACTACTTGGCCGCAAAAAATGCCTTTGAGGATTTCTAGGCTAAGGGCCCTCACCGATACAGGGGGCAGAAGCTAGATAAATTGATGACCGAGTTGATGAATCTCTAGATGAAGATGACTACTAAAAGTTTCCTTTTCCCATTTTTACTTCTTTGATTTGTACTTGGCTTGTCTTAACTTGTTTGCTTTATATTTTGCAGAGTATACATAGTCTGGCTGCTCTGATGGTGACTCCTCAAGATTCAGAGGAGGTTAAAAAACTTCAGGCCGAATTGGATGAAGTTAGGTGCAGCTGGGGACAGCTCAGTCAGTGGCTCATGTTGCAAAGGAGAGTTTGAGGGAGGCTTCCACTTCTCTGGTTTTCCTGGAGTCTGAGAGGGACCCTCATGTTCGGAGGGCAGCAGAGCTTCAGAAGGAGTTTGACATTTTTCGGTATGCCATCAACCAAAAGCTTCAGGATACAGTCGTAGCTGCCAAAGTTGAGACTGAAACGGAGATGAGGGGAGAAGTCTAGGAAATGGGCTAGGAGCTGATTCAGCATGGGTACAACACCTTCAGATCCAAGCTACTTGAAGAATTTCTGGACTTCGATCTGTCAGCAATTGAGGGTGTTGCAACCCTATCTATTGAGGCTGAGGTTCAGAGTGGAAAAGATGATGCGACACCTTCTGAACTCCCTCTAGCAGAGGAGCCTGCCTCAGCTGACCCTAGAGCTGCAGTTTAAGATTGTATTTGCCCCTCTTTTTGTTTTCTCTTTCTTTTTTTTTTTTTTTTGTGAAGACTAATGTACTCGTGACACTTTAATTAATGTAATTAACTTTCTTCAGAACTTATGTGTCTTTTCCCTTTTGAACTACAATATTGTTGTGGATGCTAAGTAGATTTAACACTGTCAATAGGCACCGTTGCTCTATAGTATAAGCTTAGGCTCCAGCCCTTTAAGCTTGTAATTAGTGTAAAGAGAGATGTTCACGAGCTGAGTGCATTGCAGACGAGCATTTTAGCTGATTATGATCAGAAGTTTTCTTCCGAGCAGAACATCTTGAGCAGTTGGGTTCGCCTTAAGAAGACCTGATGATAATTGATCTTGAATCTGTTAAAGGGGGCAGTTGAATCAGAACTTGCACCGAGTGGCTTAAGTATGAGGACTTGTGTCCACCAGGACTTAACAATAATCGGATAGGAAAACTTTGAGCAATTCCCTTATGATCTAATCTTTGATTGAGATATCTGAGAGTTTGTGCATTAAGAGGACCAGGCCTAAAGGACTTGTAATGGATACAAGGCTTCAAAGGTCAATAAGTTGGACCAGACATAGGGGGTCTGTGCATTAGAGGACCAGGCCTGAAGGACTTGCAATGAATACAAGGCTTCAGGGGTTAATAAGCTGGACCAGACCTGGGGGTTTGTGCATTAAGAGTACCAGGCCTGAAGGACTTGTAATGAATACAAGGCTTCAGGGGTCAATAAGTTGGACCAGACCTAGGGGTCTATGCATTAAGAGGACCAGGCCTGAAGGACTTGTAATGCATACAAGGCTTCAAGGGTCAATAAGCTGGACCAAACCTGGGGGTCTGTGCATTAAGAGGACCAGGCTTGAAGGACATGTAATGGATACAAGGCTTCAGGGGTCAATAAGTTGGACCAGACCTAAGGGTCTGTGCATTAAGAAGAGAATACTTTTCTGAAAGGATGTAAGAGAGAAATTCTTTATTGATAATATTTTTGTAAATGTTCTATATTCCAAGGCCTGGGTACAGGTTTCCCAACCATGTTTTCTAACCAGTATGTGGTAGGTCTAACAACCTTTGTTACTCTGTAAGGCCCCTCTCTGTTGGGTGATAGTTTTCCCATAGTGGGATCTTTGGTATTTGGGAATACCCTTTCAAGACGAGATCTCTAATTTGAAAGCTGATGGGTTTTAGCCCCAATTTAAAGTTGTTGGCCATCCTGTGCTGATATGCTTCCATCCTGATCCTAGCTTAGTCTCTCTTTTCTTCAAGTAAGTTGAGGTTTTCTACAAGTTGCTGATCATTACTTCCTTGGTCGAAAGCTTCAGTCCTTAGGGTAGGCATACCGATCTCAACAGGGATCACCGCTTCGGTACCATAGGCAAGTGAAAAGGGAGTTTCAGAGGTAGGTGTTCTTCTGGTGGTTCTGTAGGCCCAGAGAACTCCAGGGAGTTCTTCAACCCATCTTTCCTTGGCTTCTTCTAACATCTTCTTAAGGGCATCAAGGATTGTTCGGTTGGTGACCTCTACTTGCCTGTTGGCTTGGGGATGGCCTGGAAAGGCAAAATGTTGACTGATGTGCAGGTCTTGGTAGAATTTCTTGAAAACTTTGCCAGTGAACTGCGTACCATAGTTTGAGATGATCACGCGTGGTATACCGAACCTGCAGATTATGTTCTTCCAAGTGAAATTCTTGACTTCTTTCTTGTGATGTGTGTTAGGGGCTCTACTTCTGCCCATTTGGAGAAATAATCGATAGCCACTAAAAGATATCTCCTGTTTGGCGTAGCCTTTGGTAATGGACCTATGATGTCCATCCCCTACTGAGTAAAAGGCCATGAGCTGACTATAGGAATGAGCTCATGGTGGGTTTGGTGTTGGTAGGGAACAAACCGTTGACATTTCTCACACCTCTGGATGTACTCTTTTGCTTGTTTCAACATGCTCGGCCAATAGTAGCCTTGTGTTAAAGCTCGTTGGGCTATAGTTCTGCCTCCATTGTGGTTTTCACAAATTCCTTCGTGTATTTCTGCCAGGACATACTTGGACTTTTCTGGTGTCAAACACCTTAACAAGGGTTAAGAATAAGATCTTCTATAAAGCTTCCTGTTTAAGATTAGGTACCGAGCTGCCCTGATTCGGATCCTTCTGGCCTTGTTTTTGTCTTCTGGAAAGATCCCTCCTTTTAGATATTGGAGGGTGGGAGTCATCTAGCTCTAGGTTTGCTTTGTAGCTTGGGCAACTTGGACCTCTTTTATGCTTAGTTCTAATTGATGGGAGATTTTCAACGTGGATTCTCATTCGACCTTGAGATGGGAGGCCATTTTGGCCAGTGTGTCAGCCTTGGAGTTTTGACCTCTATTGATTTTTTGGATTGTGAATTTTTGGAAAGACTGCTTTAGTGATTTCACAAGTTCTAAATACCGAAGCATTCTGTCATCTTTGATGAAAAATGTTTCCAAGACTTGGCTTACCACCAGTTGGGAATCGGAGAAGACCTCGAGGTTCTGAGCCTCGTATTCTAAAGCCACCTTCAATCCAAGGATAAGGCCCTCGTATTCTACTTCATTGTTTGAAGCTCTGAACCCCAGACTTACTCACTTTTTTGTCATAAGCCCATAAGGGGATCGTAGCACCAAGCCAACACCAGAACCATGGTCGGTAGAAGATCCATCAGTATAAAGCTACCACGTACTAGAGCTTTCACAGAGCTGTGCCTTGTCTTGTAGTGCTAGGGGTGAATTTGGCGACAAAATCGGCCAAGGAATGCCCTTTAATGGAGGTCCGTGGAACATAAGTTATGTCAAATTCTCCCAATTCTACTAACCACTTGACCAGTCGTCCTGAGACTTCTGGCTTCTGAAGCACCAACTTCAGCGGATAGGCCGTTGGGATCTCAATGGGATGAGCCTGAAAGTAGGGTCTGAGCTTCCGTGCTGAGGTTATTACGGCGAAGGCTAATTTTTCAATATCTGGATATCTTTTTTTTGTGTCTAGTAATGCCCCACTGACGTAGAATATGGGCTTCTAGGACTCCTCTATCCTGCCTAACTAGTACAGAACTGACAGCGTTTTCAGAGACAGCAAGGTAGAGGAGTAGCTTTTCCCCTTGGACTTGGCTTTGATAAGAGTTAAGGGGAAGGCAAGTACTTCTTCAGTTCTTGGAAAGCTTTTTCACATTCCTCTGACCACTGTAGGGCTCTGTTACCTTTCAGGGCTTTGAAGAACGGTAGGCAGCGATTAGTGGATTTGGAGATAAATCTGCTTAGAGCTGCGATTCTGCCGTTCAGAGCTTGAATGTTTTTCTTGGTCTTTGGCGACTCCAGCCCAATCAAAGCCCTGATCTGAAGTGGGGTCTGCTTCAATACCTCTCTAAGAGACAATATACCCCAAGAACTTTCCCTTGGTTACACCAAAGGTACATTTCGAGGGATTCAATTTCATCTTATGCTGCTTTAGGACGTTGAACGTCTGAGCTAAGTGCTGGAGGTGGCTTACTTTTTTATAGGCTCTTGACCAGCATGTTATCAATGTAAACCTCCATGGTAGCACCGATCAGAGGACCAAACATCTTGTTAAGCAGACGCTGATATGTTGCCCCAGCATTCTTTAGGCCGAATGGCATCACTTTATAGCAATAGAGACCTCGTTCGGCTATAATGCTGTCTTTTCTTGGTCTGGATGGTACATCTGGATCTGTTTATATCCAGAGTAACCATCCATGAAGCTCATGAGTTCGTGTCCTGCAGTAGCATCAACCAGCTGATCTATCATTGGTAGTGGAAAAGTTGTCTTTTGGGCAGGCCTTGTTGAGGTCTGTATAGTCAACACAAACTCTCCACTTTTCATTTTTATTTTTATTTTTGACCAGGACAGTGTTAGTAAGCCATTCTGGATAGAATACCTCTCGTATCATCTTGGCTTCTAGCAGCCTCTAGGACCTCCTCGTTAATGACATGATGTCACTCTGGAGCGAGTGGCCTTCCTTTTTGTCTCAGTGTGGGGTGATCAGGATGTTACCATCAATTTGTGAGTGATGAGGTCTGGATCTATGCCTTCCATATCCTTTGTTTCCCAGGCAAACACTGAGAGGTTGTTTCTTAGGAACTTTACCATCTCTTCCTGCTCGGCAAGTGCCAAGTTCGGACCTGATTTGTAAGTAACGCCATTGTTTTTCCAAGTTGACCAACACTTTGATGTGGTCTCCTACGGGCTTGGCCCTTGCTGTCCGAGAGGTTCGGTTGACATCCTCTGATGGAATAGAAAGTATGATTATGGACGTACTTCAGGCATTGGTGGAGGGTCGAAGTGACTGCTCCCATCTGGTGTAGCCAGGGTCTCCCAATTATGACTTTGTAAGGGGACTTGGCCTTCAGGACCACGTATTCTGACATCGTCATTTTTTGTCCATCTCCCTCTTCTGCTGTGGTTGGAAGGTCAATCCTCCCCGGCGGGGTACTGAGGTTCCTATCAAATCATGCCATAATAGCAATGGTGGGCTTGATGTCATTAGGATTGAGCTTCATTTGTTTGAAGGGTTCTTAGAATAGCACATTCGTATCTTCGGATCTCAAAGTTGGCAATTTTGAGGGAGATAACGAGGGCATCACTGTGAGGATAGTGCACCCTTGCAAGATCTTGATTTGAGAATTGGATCTCAGGTACTAGCCTCAATCTTTTCTCAACATTGGAGATCTATATGATGTTCGAATTAATTTTAGCCTCTCGAGCATATCGTTTTCTTGCTCAGTTGGACGTCCTTGTTGCCGGGGTATCTGTATAGAGGACGAATATAACTTGATTGTTTTGTTGTTGAGGCCCATTCCAACCTTCCCTTTGTTCTGGTCTCTGATCCGGCCTCTAGTCCGGCCTTCTCTGCTGAGGTCTGTTATTGCGGGGGTTCTGCCTCCCATCCTGCCTGACAAACTCCTGCAGTCGTCCTCTCCTTATGAGCTGCTCGTTTTCATGCTTAAGGGTTTTTTATAAGAAGGTCTTATGCTAGGAAGAGAGCAGCCTGGGGCTTATAAGCGACGCCAGTGCCCAACTCCTATTCAACGTGGGACTCAAAGTGGCACTAACAGCTACTCCCCCCAGTCGGGACTGGTAGGAGCACAAGAAATGAGGCACGTGGCCCAAGCGTTCCTACAGATGATGCCAAACTGATGCTGCACTTTTTCGTCCTAGCACATGATAGGCTCCTTAACACAATATTGTCCGCTTTGGGCTGCAAGAGGCCCTCACGACTTTGTTCTTCCAAGGAGGAAAAGGCCTTGTGCTAGGAAGAAGCCCTGCTAAGGAAAAAACACACTGCACACACATGAAAGGAAAAAAAGATTTGAAGTTGGGGCGTGGTGTTTGAACCCCCACTAGAAAGGGAAGAGCATTATCAGCCACCTCGACAATAACTGAATTGTTAACTTATTACAACATAATAAATATTTATCCATTTGTAGAAGATGTCATTTATACTTGTTCCACATCATTTAAAGGCTATTTAGGATTTTTTTTAATTGAATCAGGTTAGAACCATTCCTATTAAATTATTTGGTTTTTAGTAAAATCAACTACTCTCTAATCTGACTTTGTTTGGGTTTTAAGTATTTTTTAATAACACATATAAACCACTATATAGCTAAAAGGGTACTTATGAAATAGAAAAAGAAATTAAAATTAATTCATATGTATTCTAAAGAACTGTTTCGAACCTTTCTCAAACAAGCTCTTAGTTTTGAAAACAAAAGAAGAATTCAAAATCTATATAAATGGACTCCTTCATCCTCCTTTTCCATGTTTTTGAACGTGATTGAGCTAATGTTAGATTAATTTATTAATTAAATTTGTTGTCGAGTCGTGTCCGTGTTAATTTGGTTAGTAAACAGGCTGTGACATCCCAACCTAATTACTAGATAATTAGGGATGCTTAGTAAGCTTTAAGAGAACATTAGTGTATAATTAGATCATGACAATAATGTCGTAATGATAATTCTTGAGTGAATTAAGATAAAAGAAATTGATATGAAAACATTGGAAACTTCTCTGTGTTGCACATCTTGCAAGTGTCATCTATGCTTAAAGTCTTTTTATTCATAACTTATTGTCTTTTGGAATATACCTGAAAATGTTTGGATAAATTCATATAAGTTTTCACTAAACTCGTGAGTAACATAAGTACCCTGTCATAAGTTTTTGAAATTCAAACATATTTTTCTATGAATAACATTTAAAAGCATTCATAACATTACTGACAATTACAAAACAAACTTATACAAAAACTTTGTAGAATCATTTTTCAAAACAAGTAAAAAAGTTTTGCAAACATAACAGAATAATAGATTGTAATGACCTGAAAAATTATTAAAGGGCAATTCGAATAAATTGCCGACACAAGCCAAGAAGGGTCTAGAGATAAAACAAAGATGAGTCAGATAAATTGTAAAATGAGTCAAATAAATTGTAAAATGAGTCGATAAATAATCTATATGACACAATGAGACTAAAAATAAATTTTGGCCATTTATTCGAGACTAGTGTGAGCTTTGGGACTACATAGCCATCTACAGGACGTAGATATATATGAAAATCCAAATGATGAAATTTTGAAAAATGAACTTGCATATTTAGGAATTAGAGCCCATTAGCTTAGGGTACCAAGTTTCATGCGATTCCAAGACAGTTTCAATTTGAGCTTGTGTGCTCGCGTAGTTGGCCAACTGGCCACGTGGTACCTCGAGAAGCTTCTCCAAGAAGCTAATAAAAACTTCTTGAAGGGGGACACATGTCAAAATATGGTGGTGAAGGGTGTGATTGTGTATGTGTGGGTGCACCTTAAGGAGACAAGTTTAACACTTGATGGGACACAACCCTACCAACTCATTTTCCCTCTTTTCCCTTTTGCCCCATTTTTTTGATTCCCCCTTCTTTTCCTCACGCAATTCTCTCTCTCTCTCTCTCTCTCTCTCTCTCTCTCTCTCTTTCTCTCTTTAGCCAAGTATGTGTTTGTGTGCAAGAGTGTGTTGTGTGTGATCAATGAAATAGAGAAGGAGGAGTTTGAGTGTATGTGTAAAAGAGTGTGCTATGTGTGAGGTGAGTGTGTGCACAGAATAGGGGGTGTGTGTGTATCTGTGTGATGAGTGTGTGTTGTGTGTGTGTTACACACTATAAACCGAACCAGAGAAGAAAAGAAAGAAAAGAAAATAAGAAAGGAAGAGAAGAAGAAGAAGAAGAAAGAGGGGGTGAAGGGCTGAACCAAACTTTGGAAGAGGGTGCCAGCCATTGAAGCTCAAGGTTGAACTTTCTCTCTCATCGACCTTCTCAATCTAGACCACAGCAGATCAGGTAGGGATTTTTACAACATTTTATGGCCTTTGTTTTACATTTTTAAGGGAATATTGTGTGTTTTATCGTGTGTTTTTAGGGTACATGCATACAGATATATATATATATATATACATAGTAGAGAGATAAATTGAGATGAGGTTTCTTAGCATTTTTTTGTTTGGCTCTTAAAACTTATTTGGAAAAACTAGGTTGGAGTCCTTGAGGTTTTAGAAATGGAATAGAAAGGAAAGAAACCGAATAACAGTGGCCAAAACTCGGGTTTTTAGAGATGGTGTGAAAGTCAAAAATTTGATAGTTTCGAAATGGGTTCAGGATTGAGGGGTTTTTAAAGGTTTCAATAAAGTGGGCTCAATTCTTTGGTGTTCCAGAAACAGAATGAAAGAAAATGGAAGGAAAATGATGGTTAGATGAGGTAGAACTAGTGCCTGAGATGGGTCGCCAGAAAAGTCATGGGATTGTGATTTCGGGTGAATCCGATAGCCCTTAACAGGCTGAGAATCTTCCTAAAATGTATAAAATGAAAATAGGAAGAAAGAGGAGGAAAAAAAGGAAATTTCTGGTGTATCAGCACCGGAGGGGTGATCGACACCAACGAATCAACGGGTCAATGTTGACCAATTAACTGTTGACCGGGTTAGTCAACCGGGTTGCTGATCAGGGTTTGCGGGTCTAGGTTTCGGGTTGGACCTGGGTTGGGGTTAGGGATTGTTTGTTTGTGAGAATTGGGAAAAATGGTAAAATTATGAAAATGCCCCCTTTTAATAAATTGAATTCTAAATGCAATTAAAATAAAATAAAAAGGGTCATTTTCAAAGTTTGTGGTCATTCCAAACCCAATGGCGTAGTCAGTTTAGACATTCGAAGACCTGGGGTGGTCCCAGATAAATATAAAAAATTACGAAAGTACCCTCTAATAATAGTTTAAGAAACTTAAAAGCAAATTAAAATTCAGAAGGGGCTATCTTACATGTGTCTTTCATAATGTTGTTAAATTCTCTACACAATCATTATTCCATTCCCGGAGCCACCTTAGTTCTTAACAATAGGGTATCTTATTAAGTCTTAAGGTTCTCTATGGCCAATTAGACATTAGCCTACACCTCAGGTACCCATTTACCTAAACGGATATAAAAAACGTGTTATTGGACTTCAAAAACCCTAAAGAAGCCCTATCGTATTGCCTCTAAGTCATTTGACTATCTTTTAAACTTACAAGGGCATTTTTGTAATTTACTAGACAATTTATGGTCTACCGAGACGTTGTATCTCAAACGGACATTGGAATCGAATCTAGAAGGTCCAACAATACTAAAGATGTCATCTTTATATTTTATCAATGTTTCTAGATATTTGTTCCATGTTTAGGGGCATTTTAATAATTTTAAATTTTTATGTAGGACTACTTTGATTTCCTATTTCATTATTCTAATATCATATTTCGGTCCCAAGTGTCCAAAAGCATTGGAAACACCTCTTTCAGATCTTTATTCAGCTTTCAATTGCTTAATATAAGTCTAAGAGT
Organism: Nyssa sinensis; assembly: GCA_008638375.1. NCBI lineage: Eukaryota > Viridiplantae > Streptophyta > Magnoliopsida > Cornales > Nyssaceae > Nyssa > Nyssa sinensis. The sequence goes on from CM018034.1 coordinate 15,465,090, forward strand.
ATAATCGTCATTTTCTCACCTTATGTGGGACCATCACTAGGTCCTATGTGTGTCGATCGACACACAGGTGAGTGCCAATCAGCAAACAGACGACTGGTCTCCCAGCTCTATAAAAGTTTGTCCAGATTTCTGAATTTTTTCAAAAAACTCTTTTTTTTTCCTAAAAATCAATTTTGCAAGCTGCAATGGGCTACAAATAGGACTTTCTTGGATTTTCCTTAACACCAAACAAGTTAAATAACACGTGTTTTCCAAAAATAGATACCTACAACTGGCTTAGAAACAAACTAGCCGAAGCCAATTGATTTGAACCTTTAACCTTTCAACATAATCAGAAAAGCACAACTCTAGTTGTAATGGACCCTAAATAGATACTTCAGATTCTGGCCAACATCAAGAAAGACATGGCCAATTACTGAGAAGAGAACCAAAGACTCTCCGTCACAGTGTAAGATCTGGTACAACAAAGGTTACCACCACCACCTTTTGTTCCGACAAGTAATGATAATCCTCGCCAAGTGCCACTAGTCTCACCTCAAGATGGACAACAACAGCAGTATCAGCAAAACCAAGATCCACCCGCCCATGACGCCTTATGATTGGGGTGACTATTACGGACCCGTAGAGATCATGAAGCAACAAGAAGAGGGCATTGTTCACAGGTTGGAAAAAATGGAGACCCTCTTTTACAAAGCTTACCAAGGTGGTGATAAGGTCGATATTCATAAGTTATCTCTCTACCCAACATTCGGCTCCATCTGAAATTCAAAATTCTGAACCTTGACAAATTTGATGGAACCACATGTCCAAAAACTTATCTTAAGCTATATGTGAGGACCATTCAACCACTAAGGGGCCTAACACCAATGTCTTGGTCCAGATGTTTCACCAAACCCTGACCGGAGCTACTCTAGGATGGCACCTGAACTTAGAAGATGCATTTTCCAAAGATTGTGAGGAATTACGCAAAGCCTTTGTCAAGTAGTACAAATACAACAATGAACTTGATATCACCTTTCGAGATTTAGAGACCACCAAGCAAGAACCGAAAAAAAGTCTATCCATATTCATCACTAGGTGGCAGACTAGAGCAGCTCAAATGATCAACCAGTCAACCGTAAAACTCTCTTTGCCCTAATACTTTGAGACATTTAAAGCACTAATAGGGGCTGGAACACAAGTAAAAGATGCGGCTAACAATGGCACTCTCAAAGCAAGTGACCCAAAACCTCGTAAGATCTTTCCAACCTCAAAGCCAAGTGGTCCGACCTACATGATCATGACCTGTCAACACATCAGGGTTATTTTCATGGCCAACATCACCGGGTGCCCCACAGAAACGCCCTCAAAGACAGTTCTCAGATTTACCAGCACCAATGGATGAAATATACAATAACCTCCGAGAGAAGGGGCTTCTTCAACCTTTAGAACCAAGATCGGCTCCAAAACCCTTTATCCAAGGGGTTTGATTCGAACTAGAATTGTCCTTATCATCAAGGCGATGGACATAACATGAATCAATGCCGAGCTTTGAAGCATGCAATTCAAGACCTAATTGATGGAGGAACAATAGAGGGCTCTACCAGCAAAGCCCAATGTCACCACCAAGCTCGTTGTCGACCCACAATGCACGACTTAATATCAACATGTTAAGTTTCGTAAACTCATATCCAAATGGCCTCATTAATGACTCCACAAATATCTCAAGTTGTAGTATGATCACGTGGGACAAACTCATAAGTACGAAAAGTTATTATGGCTAAACTAATATAGTACATGTCACACGAGGGGGGAGACCATTCAAACTTGCTTGTTTACAAACAGATGACCCACTCACAAAGTTTTTGAAGCCCAAAGAATCAATAGGAGTCCTACCTTAGGTTCCTATCAAATATGAGTTCCTCAAACGGCTCAAGACGATACAAGTCAACATCTCAGTCTAGGGGTTATTGACATTATCTTTTCCATATAAGCAGGTTATTTTGAGGCATCTCAATAAAGCAAAGGTTTCTACCACCATTACCCCCCGAACAACTTATGCAAATCATTGGAGGGGTCCAAATCAACAATATTGTCACTTTCATTGATTATGACTTACCGAAAAAGGGTTTGACCACACTAAAGCTCTGTATATTACATCACCCTTCAAGACTTGGAGACCACCAAGCAAGAACTGAAAGAAAGTCTGTCCATATTCATCACTAGGTAGCAGACTAAAGCAGCTCAAATGATCAACCAGCCAAATGAAGTCGAACAGGTTCATATGGTCAAAAAGGAATCTACTTCTAGTCTGTTGTGAAATTCTCTTCGCCAATACTTTGAGACGTTCAAAGCGCTAGTAGACGCTGGAACACAAGTAGAAGATGCGGTTAACAATGGCACTCTCAAAGCAAGTGACCCAAAACCTCAGTAAGATCTTTCTAACCTCAAAGCCAAGTGGCCCGACCCACATGATCACTGTCGTCAACACATCAAGGTCATTTTCATGGCCAACATCACTGGGTGCCCCACAGAAATGCCCTTAAAGGAAGTTTTCAGATTTACTAGCACCAATGGGTGAAATATACACTAACATTCGAGAGAAGGGGCTTATTCAACCTTTAGAACCAAGACTAGGCTCCGAACCTTTTACTCAAGGGGTTTGATTCGAACCAGCATTGCGCCTATCATCAAGGCGATGGACATAACAGTGAATCAGTGCCAAGCTCTGAAACATGCAATTCAAGACCTAATTGATGGAAAAACAATAGAGGCTCCACCAGCAAAGCCCAATGTCACCACCAACCCGTTACCAGGCCCATAATGCACGACTTACTATCAACATGTTAGGTCTCGTAGACTCAGATCCAAGCGGCCTCATCAATGACTCCACAAATATCTCAAGTTGTAGTATGATCACATGAGACAAACTCAAGAGTACGAAAAGTCGTTCTTGGTCAATTAATGCGGTACATATCACACTGAGGGGGGAGACCATTCAAACCTGCTCATCTACAAGTAGATGACCCAGTTACAGAGTTTGTAAGGCCTAAAGAATTAATAGGAGTCCCACTTTAGGTTCTTATTAAAGATGAGCTCCTCAAATAACTCAAGAAGACACAAGCCAACATCTTAATCTAGGGGTTATTGACATCGTCCTTGTCATATAGGCAAGCTATTTTGAGGCAACTCAATGAAGCAAAGGTTCCTACCACCACTACCCTCGAACAACTCACGTAAATCATTGAAGGGGTCTAAATCAACAATATTGTCACTTTCACTGATCATAACTTACCGAAATGAGGGGCTGACCACACTAAAGCTCTCTATATTACATCACCCTTCGAGACTTGGAGACCACCAAGCAAGAACCAAAAGAAAGTCTGTCCACATTCATTACTAGGTGGCAGACTAAAGCAGCTCAAATGATCAATCTGCCAAATGACGCTAAACAGGTTCAGATAGTCAAAAAGAAGCTACTTTTGGTCTACCTGTGAAATTCTCTTTGCCCAATTCTTTGAGACGTTCAAAGCACTAGTAGGGGCCGAAACACAAGTAGAAGATGCAGTTAACAATGGCACTCTAAAAAAAGTAACCCAAAACCTCGCAAGATCTTTCCAACCTCAAAGCCAAGTGGCCCGACCCACATGATCACTGCCGTCAACACATCAAGGTCATTTTCATGGCCAAAATCACCGGGTGCCCCACAGAAACACCCTCAAAGGCAGTTCTCAGATTTACCAAAATTAATGGGTGAAATATATAATAACCTTCGAGAGAAGGGGCTTCTTCAACCTTTGGAACCAAGACCAGTTCTGAACCCTTTACCCAAGGGCTTTGATTTGAACCAGCATTACACCTATCATCAAGGCGATAAACTTAACATGAATCAATGTCGAATTTTGAAGCATGCAATTTAAGACCTAATTAATGGAGGAACAATAGGGACTCCACCAACAAAGCCCAATGTCACCACCAACCCTGTTGCCAACCCACAATGCACGACTTAATATCAACATGTTAAGTCTCGTAGACTCAGATCTAAGTGGCCTCATCAATGGCTCTATAAATGTCTCAAGTTGTAATGTGATCACTTGGGACAAACTCATGAGTACGAAAAGTTATTATGGCTCAACTAATGTGGTACATGTGACACGAGGGGGGAGACCATTCAAACCCACTCGTCTACAAGCAAATGACCCACTCACAGAGTTTTGAAGCCCAAAGAATCAGTAGGAGTCCCATCTTAGGTTCTTATCAAAGATGAGCTCCTCAAACAACTCAAGAAGACACTAGCCAACATCTCAGACTGGGGGCTATCGATATCGTCCTTTCCATATAGGCAGGCTATTTTGAGTCATCTCAATGAAGCAAAGGTTCCTACCGCTACTACACTCAAAAAACTCATGCAAATCATTGGAGGGGTCCAAATTAATAATATTGTCAAGAGGATACCTATGGTACTCATTGACAACGACTCTTTTCTCAACATTTGTCCTCTCAGAACTGTAAAATTCCTTGACTTAGAAGTAGCTGATCTCACTCTATCAGCCCAAGTAGTGAAGGCATATGACAATACTCGAATGAAAGTTGTAGGGGTCATGATACTTACCATGAATCTCAGCTCGGTTGAAAGCATCGCATATTTCCAAGTGCTAGACATCCTGACATCCTCCAATTTACCACTTAGAAGGCCTTAGTTACATGAAATGAAAGTCATAGCATCCTCTCTACATCAGAAGCTCAAATTCGCTTATCAAATAGGGGTAGTCACTATACATAGGGACATTGATCCTACCGGCGATGCTTTCCCTGTACTAGGGATCTAACACAACGCTAATGAATTACCCTTGTCTGGATTTGACCATATAGGAAGCCTTGAGGTGGAACAAGTAACTGACAAAGGCTTATATAAGCAAGTCGTGATAATCATGATGGTCCATATGGGATATGTGCCAGGTCAAGGCCTTAGATTCAATTTCCAAGGTCTACTTACACCACCCCACCAACCAGAAAGAGATTACACATACGAGTATGGATACGTACCTACCGAGGAAGATTTTCGTGAAAAGTCTTTGGCCGCACGAGCCAAGAAAATTGCTAGAGAATAGGGGCTGCCCCCTAAATGCATAGAAGTAAAACCTTACTTCCCCATCTTGAATGGGAGCTTTGTCAAGCAAAGAGAGGATTATCCATACTATGGGTTCCTTGAGCCAAGGTACAATGCTAAGGCCAAGACCAGAGTTCCTAGTTGGGAAATATTCGACAATTGCACTTGTGGTTTTAACAAAAAGGTGGTGGTACCGGTCGGAAAAACATAATCCACAACAAGAGGACTGGATCGAAGAACTCGGAGGACTGGCAGATTGTTTTGCTAAGATGGAACTCATTGATGATATATATAGTCGATATGACCTTCACAGGCAACATGGGAGAAGATCTACTCAAAGACACCATGCCAATCCAAGCTCTAATCAACAATTGGCTCCTAGTTAAAGGGGTGTCAGCCTCAGATGAACAACTTGTGTAGGAATTCAATTATTCATACTTGACTGATACAGATTTCGACAATACTTTTGACTCCGAGTCTAATGACTCTCTTTCTTTAGATTTCATTAATCTTGACGAACTCGCTGATTTTATCTTTCTTTCTTTCGAAGAAATAAATTTTTCTTCTAAGTATCCTTTAATTACAAATAATGAGCATGATAATAAATTTGAAGAATACAATAATCTTGACCCAAAAGATAGAAAGTTTCTAATAGACTTGGCCAAGACAATTACCAAATCTCAAGATAGGGCTCAACCTGTCATAGAACAAATGATAACCATTAACTTAGGGTTAGAAGGTGAGACTAGAGAGGTCAAGATCAGTGCTACCCTTAGCCAAAGTGAACAAGAAATCCTGTATGAACTATTAAAAGAATTCTAAGATGTCTTCGCATGGTCTTACAAAGACATGCCTAGTTTGGACGTAGACATAGTCCAACATAAAATTTTGACTTACCGTGATCCCAAACCAATCAAATAAAAATTAAGGGAACTCAAGCAAAAGAGGTCCCTCAAAATCAAAGAGAAATTCAAGAAATAGTTAGTTCTAGGGTTCTTGGCCATAGTCGAATACCTGTAATGGTTAGCCAGTATCATCATTGTCCCCAAGAAGCAAAAGCGAGTCCACATGTGCATTGACTATAGGGACCTCAACAAACCTATCCAAAAGACGACTTTCCCTTGCCACATATAGACCTTTTGGTAGACAACACAATTCAACATGCCATAATGTCCTTTGTAGATGGCTTCGTAGGGTATAATCAAATCAATATGCACCCTGATCACATGGAAAAAATTGCCTTCACAACACAATGGGGCATATACTGTTACACAGTCATGTTTTTTGGCCTGAAATATGAAAGGCTGTATTAGAGGGTAGCCACTACCATCTTACATGACCTTATTCAAAAAGAGGTTGAGGTCTATATCAATGACATGATCATAAAATCTAAAGGCAGGGAAAGTCATTCTGTCTGTCTAAAAAAGTTCTTTGAGAGAATCAAGAAATACTGAATGAGACTAAACCCCCAAAAGTGTGTGTTTGGGGTCACATCAGGAAAACTCCTAAGTTTTATGATAAGTCAAAGAGGGATAGAGGTGGATCCCACAAAAATCAAAGCCATTATTGAAATGCCTCCAACCAAAATAGAAAACCAAGTTGGGGGCTTCCTAGGGAGACTTCAATACATCAGCAAATTTATATCACAACTGACTATTATCTGTGACCCCATTTTCAAACTTCTGAAGAAAGATTCCCCTAAAAAGTGGAACCCCTCATGCCAAGAGGCTTTCGAAAAGATTAAAAAATATGTAACTAGTCTGCCAATCCTGGTTCCCCTACAACCCGGGTTTCCATTATTACTATACCTCACAGAACACAACCGCTAGAGCTATGTTAGTCCAAAATTAAACACATGAAAGGAAGGAGATAGTTGTTTACTATGTGAGCCGGAAGTTGATCTCCTATGAGCAAAACTATAATGCCCTCGAAAAGACGTGGACTGCTCTTGTCTACTTTACCCAAAAGCTCTGCCATTACATGATGGCTTATACAATACACTTGGTTTCCCGCATGGACCTTGTGAAGTATCTATTTGAGAAACTGGCCCTATCAAGCGGCACTATTCGGTGGCTATTATTGCTTTATAAATTTGACATAGTGCACATAACTTAGAAATCCATCAAAGGGAAGGCCGTGGTCGATTACTTAACACATTGCCAAATTAAGAGTGAGATTGTTAAGGAAGTTGATTTCCTAAATGAAGAAATCATGCAGATTCATGAAGATCAGTGGTGTATTTTCTTTGAAGGTGTCACCAACAAGAATGGATATGGCATTAGCATGTTTCTAGTAGCCCTAGACGGGTCACATATGCCTCTACCCATGAAGTTGTAGTAGCCCTCTACCAATAATACCACAGAGTATGAAGCTTGTATAGTGGGCCCGTAAGTAGCTCTAGAACTAAATGTCGAATTCTTAGATGTATACAAGGATTCAACCCTCGTTATTGGCCAAGTCTAAAAAGATATGGAAAATCAAAGAAGAGAAGCTCCTAGCTTACCACTAGTACCTAGAGACAATGATAACCAAATTCAAAGATGTAAAGTTTTACTACATACCCAGGGCCAAAAAATTTTTCGCAGATGCATTAGCCACCCTTGCCTCAATGGTGGACATCCTAGAAGAAGCCACAGGCAAACCGCTCTTGGTTCCAACTCAGGAAATTTCGATATACTGCTTGCAACACCGATGAAGTCATAGAGGACTCGACATCCTTACCTTGGTACAACGAGGTTTGGTCATTCATCAAACACTTAGAATATCTTAGAAGATATACCAAGGAACACAAAATAGCCTTGAGACGATGGGCCACCCAATTCGTCATTTGTTGGGGAAAACTTTACAAAAGATATTTTAATGGAATACACCTATTGTGCTTACATAAACATGAAGTTGAACATATCATGACAGAAATCCATGAAAGAGTTTGTGGACCTCACATGAAGGGACACATGCTAGCCAAGAAGATAGTCTTACAAGGTTACTACTGGAATACCATGGATGAAGATTGTATTACTTTCATTAATGAGTGCCATAAATGATAGATACATGCCAATCTTCAACATCTCCTTCCTAGGGAGTAGTACAACTTGACATCCCCTTGGCCCTTTACAACTTGAGGAATAGATACTATTGGCAAAGTCACACCGAAAGCCTCCAACAGCCATGAATTCATCTTGGTGGCCATTGATTACTTCACCAAATGGGTAAAGTTTGCTTTTTATGTTGTCCTCAATGCAAGAAAAGTAGCTCAATTCAGTAGGACCAACATCATTTGTCGATATAGAGTATCCCACAAACTAATTTTAGATAATGGCTTGCACTTCAAAGAGGAAGTCACTGATTTGATAAAAGAGTTCAAAATCACCTATCATCATTCCTCACCTTACCGGCTTCAAATAAACGGGGTGGTAGAGGTTGCAAAAAAAACTCTAAAGAATAGTTTGAGGAGAACAATAAAACCAGTAGGAACTGGAATGAGAATCTCCTATTTGTTTTATGGGGATATCGTACATCTATCAGAACACCTACTAGACAAACCCCATACTCCTTGACATACGGGATGAATACAGTGTTACCTATCGAGCTAGAAATACCCTCGCTCAGGGTACTTCTCGAGAATCAAGTTGCTGAAACTAATTGGTTACAAAGCATATACGATGAGTTAGCCTTCCTAGATGAAAGATGTCTCAAAGCTTTCTATCAAATAGAAGGGTATCATAGAAGGGTAGCTCGGACATTTAATAAAAAGGTAAAAAATAGAGGCCTGAAAGTAGGGGATTTGGTCTTAAAGGAAAACCGAGCATTAGTACTTGACCCAGAAAGTAAATTTAGGCCTAACTGGAGTGGCCTATTCATCATCAAATTTTTAACCACTAGAGGAGTCATGGCTCACTAATATGGATGGAGATGAGTTTTCATCACCTACCAACCTTGACCAGCTCAAGAAATATTTTGTTTAGCGGCTAATTACCCATTGTACTGAACTACGACGACCTTGACTCCTTATTACATATTCTTGATATATATGTAATATAAGGGTACATAGGTAGCTCACGAAGTTACTCTGAATGTGGTCTCAAAAATTGCAATAAAATTTTTATTCTTTCAAATCCAAAAGTTAAAAATCATCTTTTATTCAATAAAAGGTAAAAGCCTTATTGTAGACACCTCATTTTGTGACTCTTGATTAAGTGGTAGCAATTTAGTAGTTATACCAAGAAATCCACTTCCATTAGGACTCCTCCTAACAAAAGTCCTATTGTCGCTAGAACTTTTCTGCCAAAGTCCTAGTTCCATTAAGACTCCTCTTGCCAAAGTCCTACTCCCGCTAGGACTCTCTTGCCAAAGTCCCAGTTCTATTAGGACTCCTCATTACAGCGTCTTACAACCACTAAGACTCTCCCATCAAAGTCTCAGTTCCATTAGAACTCCTCTTGACAGAGTCCCACTCCCACTAGGACTCTCATGCCATAGTCCCAATTCTATTAGGATTCCTCATAACAGAGTCTTATTCTTATTAGGACTCTCTTGCTACAATCTGAGTTCCATTAGGAGTCTTCTTGACAAAGTTCTATTCCTGTTATGACTCTTCTGACAGAGTCCCAATCCAAGTAGGACTCTTTTCGATAGAGTCTCATTCCCTTTAAGACTCTCTTGACAAAGTCCCAGTCCAAGTAGGACTCTTCCCGATAAAGTCTCACTCTTGTTAGGACTCTCTTGCCAGTGTCCCAGTCTAAATAGGTTTCTTTTTGACAAATTCCCACTCATGTTAGGACTCTTCTATCCATCGGAGGGCGTTTCGGTAATTTTGGCACATTTTTGCCCACTAAGGGCATTTTGGTTATTTTGGCACAATCTTACCCTCAGTAGGACTTCCTAATCACTTGAGAGGCATTTTTGTAATTTTAATATCATTTTATCCACATGGGGGTAATTTGGTAATTTTAGCCCTTTGATGACGAATTGGGGGTAATTCAGTCTTTTCACATGTCTTGTGGCAATCTAGAGATTTTTTACCGAATTGGGGACAATTTGGTAATTCTCCAATTCGGTAATCTTAAGTGATAGTAGTCTATTTAGGCTTAATTAGGACTTTCTACTTTTAGAATTTTCATGGATTTAGTTGCTTGATATTTTTTTAATGGAGTTACATTGAACCAGGATATTTTTATTTTAAATTTTATTTTTCATTTAAATTCTATTTCTCCTTTTATCTTATTGGCTCTTGTATGTAGACATCAATTCTATTAGTTTGTGCATTGTCCTAATTATTTATTAATTCATTTAGTTAGAATAATCATTCTTATTTAATTTTTATTTATTTAATTAGATAATTATCACTCAAGATATAAACCTAGACCCTTGGATCAAATCTCTATATTTTCCTATAAATAGAACCCCCAGGCCATCAGTTTTAGGGACACGAAAATATACAAAGGGAAGACGATGTCCATAGCCTTACGCTGTTAATTTAATTTTAGTGTTCTCTCTACAAAACCCTTCCCTCTCTTAAGGCCAAAACCCCGTCGAAATGACATCCTCTCTCTGCGAAGCCAGTTAAAGCAACGTTTTTTGAACCGAAGAACAAGCTGAAGATCTGCTCGACTGTCGTGACTAAATAAGGTACTCTCTTAAACCTTTTCTTTTTCTTTAGATCTAGTTCATCTCATCTCTTTTATCATTTTGATAAAAGAAGGTAAACTGGAGAACTACGGAACTCTGATTCTGTTTTCTGAACGAATACGTAGGAAGCCTTCTGGCCTGAGCCAGATTTATTTCATGTCTTTTCTGTTCTATTTTTACTTCTTTACACCAAATTCTTTATTATTTATTTCTTTTATACTCACATATCTTTTTGTTCAGTTTTCTCATAACAAAATAGCATTTTCAAGTGAATATTCGAGGCCGATCTATTTGGATCTGGTGAGGTGGGTGCCTAAGACCTTTCCACTCTGTACCTTAGCCCCTGAATCTATGTTTTCTTTGGTTTTCACTTTTTTTTATTTCAGTGCTTTATTTATTTGATTCATGTCAATGGATCTTTAGAATGTAATTAGGAGACAAGGCGATGTAAATTTTAATTCTTTCATTCCTTTTCAGTTTTCTTTTAATTATTTTATGTTATAACGGGTTTGCTTGTTTCTTTTCCAAAAACAAGTTGGCGACTCCTCAATCTTTTTATCTCCCATAACAGGCGTTCCTTCCCACCTTTAGGAAAAGAGATAGTTGCCCTTTAAATCCATGAAAAAGGATGACACATACATTCCTTTTTTCCAAGTGCTATCGCCCACACCTATCAACTTGGTTTAAGTCTAATATGGAATTAACTTCCTTCTCAACCAACCTACCTTCCAACTCAAAGCGGCGGCCTGTCTCTTTCTCAATGAAACCTAGGTAATTCTTTGTCGAGCCTACATGCTGAGAAAAAGGCCCAAAGTCGAGCTCAGCATTGTTACATTTGAATTCTGGTGTCTTCTTAGGTTTTCCTCGTTTCCTTTTCAAGCTTAAAAAGGTTGTTGCGTCTGTTTCTAGCGCACCTCATGGTTGGCTCACTGATTCCCAGTCCAAATTTCCTATTTCTCATCCTTCAAAATCCTTGTAGGCTTCTTTGATCGTTTCTAACTTTGAAGTTATGTCCACGTTAGTGTCTATTCCAATCTCTTAAAAAAGGATAGAATCCCTAAGTTCTTCCCTTTCACTAATTAGGTCCAAAGCCATCATAAATGTTCTTTCGTCATAAGCACTTTGTCAAAATAATCTGTATTATCCAAATCTAGAACATGAGCACATTCCCAACAATAGGATATTTTTGTGGCTACAAAGGAAGTCAATATTTCCACAATGAAGTGAGGACCCCCCGTCCTCAGAGCAACCTCCATGCACTAGAATTGGTGTAGTACCCGGATGGGATAATAAAAGGAGGTCTTCCTCAAGCCTGCCAAAATGACATAAGAATAACCAGGAAAGCGCAAGCAAGGGGCTCTGCTTTGCCAGTGAATAGTGGACCAAGCAATATCATAAAGTGAAAGTTGAGCAAGGAACTCACACCAATCTCTCTCACTATCTTTGGTCACCATCAAGGACCTTGAATAATAGTGCTTTGACATATAAAGGATGGTAATTAAAGGTGCCAAGAGCTTCAACTTATCACGCAACTACATCGTCAACAGCAAGGGGCTACCTCTGAAAACGTTTGAGCCATCATGAACCAAGTCTAAGTTATTCAAAGTCTTGACAAGAACAATACCCATCATATTGTTGCCTTTGTTCAATTCAATCACAACATCAATTAGGTAGACATCAGTATGATCGGGCTCTTAAACAATCAAGAACCTTGGGATAATGCCCAGAGCAAATGCATACAACTTGGTACGGCTAGCCTCTTGGTTTATGAAAATTCCCAATATGAGAAGTAGGGAAAAAGATTCTCCTTGAACCAATTCCTTTGCCTTCTAAGCATCCAAGTTGAGTAAAGAGGATAGAGAGGAAGAATAACCACGTTGTACAAAAGGGACGGTCAATTTACCTTGAACCGTGACATCAAAGAGAACATAGAACTCTTCAAAGGTCAGACATATTTATTCTAGATAAAAGTAAAAATAATGATCAACAGGATCCCAAAAGTGAGCACAATCCAGTAACAGATGACAGTCTACAGTAGCTTGGGTAAGAGAGAAAATAGCTTTCAGTCTCAATGTCCTCAAGTTAATCGTCTCCAAGTCCGAGAGACAATACAGCCATGTACGAATTTGTTCGTCAAAAATAACCACATCCATAATTTCATAAGCCATCAGAGCAAAGAGGCATAAAATATAGTAATAGAACTGTCAAGAGGTTGAATTTGATGAGTTGGGAGGCTTAGGGTTTGTAATATATCCTAGAAACACTAGCAAGTTTGTTTCCAAGTTAGTTTAGGAGACTAATTTTCGGAAAACACTCGAAAACAAGCAATAGCCCGCGAACTACCTGGGATAGAACACATTTTCGATTAGCACACAGGCATAAAAATCCTCCTTCTTTGTGTGCTGATTGGCACACAGGGGGGATTTAGGCTACTTTGCCCAATTTTGCCTATTTTCGTTATTTTCCTCCTGTTTTGTCAATCCAAAACATGTCGGATACAAATTCTCGTTTCATTTTTTATTGTATTTCACACATTCATAAATAAAGATGCATGCATTGATCATTCATTTGTTCAAAACAAAACGAAAATAATCAAAAACAAGAAAATTAAAAAGAGCAAATTGTTCATCAAACAAAATGCTCATCCAAAAAGAAAAAGTTTTCATCTAACGGCGCTCTCATCGCCCTCCCTCATGTCGTCAAGACTGAAGGGGAGGAACCTCTTTTTACTTGGTGTCCTCACTCTCGCTCTCCACTACTTGTCTCGACGCTCTGCTTGGCCGAGCTGACTGAGTGCAAGAGCTACTGGGTTGACTCCCACTTTTCTTATTGGGCTCCGCTCCTCGCCTCTCGCTAGGAATCCCTCCCCTAGGATGATCTTATCCTTAGTTTATGTCTTCAAGATGAGAAACTCGAGTAGCCTGAAAAGTTACGAGTTTCAACTCAAAATCAATGCAATGTCAAAATGCAGTCAATATATAAATAATAAAAAAAATGAGGGAGGGAGGAATCATATCCTTACAATGTCCGAGTCTGTCTGGCAAGTGGCTTTCTGCCACAACTCCATGGTGATTTAGGGATACCTTATGCTTCAAGGCCATGATGTAGACACGACCCGTTCTCGTAAATGGTCCAGGGCTACTTGAATTCCTAACAAAATCTTGTTTGAATTCAAAAAAAATGAGGGGAAAGGACCATGAAAAATTTTAGGCAAAAGAAAACTCTTACCCCAGTTAAGTGGTTGGGAGCCGGTAGTTCTTTGATAGACCCGGTTGGCTAGGAAAACTCTTCCAGCTTAAAATTCCCGTCATCAGTCATCACCGATACATTGAAAACTGGGAACGCCGCTAGTAGCCCTGCGTCAGCCGTTGTGGTGGTGATCTCTTGAGACGACCTGTCACTCACACTTGGCCTCCTAAACCCTAAGTGGAAGAGGCGAACCCTCTAATTAAGGGAGGCATTAGCTCCTCCAAATAGCTCGTTATATGGCTGAACTAGTTGAAGAACCAGTTGCATGGCCACCCCCTTATAAAGCTCTAAGAAGTCGGGGTCGAATTCAAATGAGTCCAAGTCTCTCATGTTGGTTCAGAGGCAATATAGGCAAAAAGAGTTATGCGGCCGTGTCTACTTGGTGAATCATTCTCTCGCCCAAGTAATATACCCTCTCAAAAGAGCATTCCAAAATTAAGCGTCGCTGCGCTATCCCAATACTCTACCCCACTAAGGGCAGGACCACCCTTATAAGGATTCCATCAAATCTGTCATAAATGAAAGCATGAGTTTCTCAAATCACGTATCAACCAAGGGAAATTTCCAAATACGGGAACTAACCATGTCCTCTTAGGGCATGTCTAAGGCCTCTTGAAATCCCTGTACTACAGTTCACCCCCCCTACGATCCACCTATTTGCTTCTGCCACCACCACATAAGGGGAAATATGTTCACTTCTGCCTCCACTAATGGCTAAGGCAATAGCTGGAGGACCTCATAGGCTTAAATCTAGTCCAAAATAGGAAAGTTAGTTAAAACGACATTTTCTCAAAAAGGGAAATGAGGGGATTCAAAAATTCATACCTCTTAAATAATGTTGAAACCACCAAGTCCCTTGGTGACCACCTGAGTACACACATCCAACGATACAAAACAGCCATTGCAGCGCCTCCTTAGTTGAAGAGCCCAACATTCTCCATATCTTCCAAAGCAAAGAGGCACCAAAGGTGGATAGTGTCACCGACATTAGCCAAAATGGTCTGGCCAAACATAAAGAGCACAAAATCTCTAGTTCAACTGATCCTCTTTAAAGAGCGTTACAGTACTCCTAGAAGCAATAAAAGTTCTCCAAGATATGCCTAACCCAGCCCGCACCACTAGAGGCCAATATGGGCCACCACTCTAGAAGTCAGGAATCTCGTCACCCCTAACTGTACATTTCACTAATCCTCTAGGGATTCAGTCACCACCGACTCAAAGGCCTGTGATCATGTATAAGTTAAGAGGAGTCAATGTTACCTCCCCGAATCAGAGGTAGAAAGTATTGGTGGTGTCCCACCATCTTTCTGCTATAGCATAAAAAATCTTTCGGTCATAGTCAAAATGGACTATCTAGTCTAAAAATAGCCCTAAAATCGGCCGCCCTCACTTGCCCTTGGCATTGGAGGGGAAAATTAGCCCACCACTCCACTGATGTCCGTCGCCGAGCCCCAAGCTCAGATTTCCAAGTCTAGCTGCAAGAAATCAAAGTCAATATGTTAGAAAATTCTTTCAAATGTCATAAACATACCAAACAAGCATCAACCAAATGCAAAATAACCAAGGCAAAGCAAAAACTGGCTATGCGGGCATTTTCCACAAGTTCGTGGTGTGCACCTTCCAAAAGTCACGTGGGTGAAATGCCCATGCATGCATGTAGTTCAGGTTTTTCATGCAAAAAGCAGTTTAAAGCATGAAAACCAAACCAAATGGATCAAGAATAAACTCAAAAATCTCAAAATAATCGGAAGAAAACTCAAGAAAATCCATAGTTGCCCATTCTGGTACCGTTGCCACAAACAGGTGCACTGCCTTTTGGAGTAAGTTCGTGTTGTTCTGAAAGTCCGAGGCTGGTTTATATTAGAAGATTGTGCCATGCACCAGTCCTGACATCCCCAAATCACGATCAATGTTGAACATTGGGTCCGAGTCACCAAGGCTTTCAATTACCATTTTTTTTTTGAAAATTTTTAGATTTGTTGTCGAAAAATCAAGTTGTTTGATCTTCCGAAAGGTCAAAACAAGTGCCAATACTTTCAATCTAACCTCCTTCACAACTCTGCAAAAAAATAATCACAAAAGGGGTAAGAGAATGCTCAAGACTAAAATGAGAAAAATTAAAAGTTATAACATTTTAAAGCCGATCAGCATTCACGAGTAGCCGATCAGCACACAGAGGCTGGATAGACCAACTTTTCAGTTTTGGCCCATTTTCGCGAATCTTGGCTTATTTTGGCCCATTTCTAACCCATTCCTTGTCAAATTTTGCCAAAATATGTCTAAGAAATGCACCATGATTTAATGCAGAACATCAAAGGGCAAATCGATAATTTTTTGAAATTAGTCAATGTTGACCAACTTGTCATTTAGTGGCGTAGGCTCACTAATCTAAAACCGTAAAAATATCGTGTGCATAGCATTTCCTTTAGTGCTCCCTTAAGACCAGGACCATGTTTTCCAAGCGAAACTTGATTGCTCAAACAGATCAAAATCAAAAAGTCAACTCAGTCCATTGCCCAATGAAGTACAAACCTTCATCATTTTCTTAAAAAAATTCATCTCCCCAATAAAAATATGTCCTGGCATTCCCCATAGAGCCTTTATTCTCTATAAAAAAATGTTTGAGGACGTAGTCCATCTTAGCAAATGTTTAAGGACAAAATCCATCTCGCCAAAACGTCTGAAGACATAATCCATCTTGGCAATCCATTCATTAAGGACGCAATCTTATGAAAATTCTATTAGGATAGCATTCATTTTAAAAGCATCCTGTTATGATAGCATTTATTTCAGGCAAGTCGTCCATCGCATCGCCATCCTATTATGATAGCATTTATTTTAGATAAGTAGTCTATTGCTTTATTATTTTGTTAGGATAGCATTCCTTTCAAGAAATTCATTTGAGAATGCATTTTATCAGCATTTTAGGATTGCATTCCTTTTAGGAAAGTCATCTGAGGACGCAAATTCATTATCCTGTTAGGATAGCATTCCTTTCAGGAAAGTCGTCTAAGGGCGTATTTTATCAGCCTATTAGGATAGCATTCCTTTAAGAAAAGTCATCTGAGGACACAAATTTATTGTCCTGTTAGGATAGCATTCCTTTCAGGAAAGTTGTCTGGGGACGTATTTCATTAGCCTATTAGGATAGCATTCCTTTTAGGAAAGTCGTCTGAGGACGCAAATTCATCATCTTGTTAAAATAATATTCTTTTCAAAAAATTCATCTAAGGACGCATTTTATCAGCCTATTAGGATAATATTCCTTTTAGGAAAGTCATCTAAGGACGCAAATTTATTGTTTTGTTAAGATAGAATTTCTTTCAGGAAAGTCGTTCTGAGGACGCATTTTATCAACTTATTAGAATAGCATTCCTTTTTGGAAAAGTCGTCTAAGGATGCAAATTCATTATCCTGTTAGGATAGTATTTCTTTCAAGATAGTCGTCTAAGGACACATTTTATTAGTCTATTAGGATAGCATTCCTTTTAGGAAAGTCTTCTGAAGATGCGAATTCATTATCTTGTTAGGATAGCATTCCTTTCAAGAAAGTCATCTGAAGATGTGAATTCATTATCTTGTTAGGATAGCATTCCTTTCAGGAAAGTCTTCTGAAGACGTATTTTATTAGCCTGTTAGGATAGCATTCCTTTTAGGAAAGTTTTCTGAGGACGCAAATTCATTATCTTGTTAGGATAGCATTTCTTTCAAGTAAGTCATCTGAGGACACATTTTATCATCATGTTAAGATAGCATTCTTTTCAGATAAGTTGTCTATCGTAAAACCAACCTATTAGGATAGTATTCATTTCTGGTAAGCCATTTATCATATCAAATTTTATCATTATGATAGGATAGCATTCCTTTCAGGTAAGCCGTCTATTGCATTTTCTCTTGTCAACCAACTAAGATAGAATTTCCTTTTTTGATAAAACATTCGAAGGCATAAGATCATATCATGAGAACGCAACCTCGTGAAAGACTTGTTAAGATCACATTTCTTATCAAGTAAGACTCCAAGGGGTCATTTTTTAGGGCGTAGCCTCGCAACAATCCTATCAAGATGAGTCTCTTTAGAGAAATCCGATAAGGACAACACTCATTTCTACTAGTCACGAACTACGAATGGTCTAATTCACTTGAGGGTGATATGTAGGAATCTCATAGAGGAATAAGTCCGACCACATCAAACAAAAATCACAAATCAAGGTCAAAATGGTCATCTATTTTTTCTTGTATTAACGTTCACTTGCTTGCAAGTTTCATCAACGAGGGGCTTGCTGTAGACACCTCATTTTGTGACCCTTGATTAAATAGTAGCAATTTGATAATTATGCCAAGAAACCTACTTCAAGTAGGAATCCTCCCAATAAAGTCCTCTTTTTATAAGAACTCCTCCTAACAGAGTCCTATTCCCACTAGGACTCTCCTACCATAATCCCTAATTCCATTAGGACTACTCCTTGATAAAGTCCTATTCCCGTTAGGACTCTCCTGACAGAGTCCTAGTCCTAAGTAAGACTCTTCTCGATAAAGTCCCACTCCCATTAAAACTCTTTTGACAAATTCCTAGTCCAAGTAAGACTCTCTCCGATAAAGTCTCACTCTCCTTAGGACTCTTCTGCCTATCAAGAGGCGTTTCGATAATTTTGGCACATTTTTACCCACTAAAGGTATTTTGGTTATTTTGGCACAATCTTGCCCTCAATAGGACTTCCTAGTCACTTGAGGGGCATTTTCATAATTGTTATAACATTTTACCCATATGAGGGTATTTTGGTAATTTTAGCCATTTGGTGACGAATTAAGGGTAATTTGATCTTTTCAAATGTCTTGTGGCAATCTAGAGATTCTCCGTCGAATTTGGGACAATTCGATAATCTTGAGTGATAGTAGTCTATTTAAGCTTAATTAAGACTTTTCACTTTTAGAGTTTCCATAAATCTGGTTGTTTTCCTTAAATGGAGATACATTGAACCTAAACGTTTTCATTTTAGAGTTTATTTTTCAATTAAATTCTATTTCTCTTTTATCTCATTGGCTCTTGCATGTAGACACCAATTATATTAGTTCAGTGCATTGTCATAATTATTTATTAATTTATTTAGTTAGGATAATCATTCTTATTTAATTAGATAATTATCACTCAAGAGATGATCCTAACTCTCCATTTTAGGGATTTCATTTTAGAATCTTGGATCAAATCTCCATATTTTCCTATAAATAGAGCCCCCTAGCCATCAGTTTGAAGAGACGAAAATACATGGATTTTCATAGCCTCATGCTGTTAGTTTAATTATAGAGTTCTCTCTATAAGAACTCTCCCTCTCTCGAGGCCAAACCCCTACCGAAGTGACAGCCTCCCTTCGCAAAGCAATTCGAAGCAATGCTTTCCAAACCGACTGAACAAGCTAGAGATCTACCCAGATTAAAGTCTCAGATTCAGACTTTCCTAGCTGAAGTACTGCCCTAACTACATACCACGACTAAATAAGATACGCTTTTAAACCTTTAATAGTTTCTTTTTTCTTTAGATCCAGTTGATCTCATCTCTTTTATCACTCTTGATTAAAGAGAGTAAATCAGGAGAACTACGTGATTCTAATTTCATTTTCTAAATGGATAGGTAGGAAGCCTTCGGGCCCGAGTAAGATTTTTTTTCCATTTTTTCTATTTTATTTCTTTACACTAGATCTTTTATTATTTTTCTCTTCTGGACTTGTATATCTTTTTCAGTTGTTCTCATGACAAAATAGCCTTGCAAGTGAATATTTGAGGCTGATCCATTTGGATCGGGGCGGGTTGGGTGCTTAACATCTTCCTACTCCGTACTTTATCCCTATTATCTATATTTTCTTTGTTTTTCGCTTTATTTCAGTGCTTTATTTCATTTGATCCATGTCAATGGATCTTTAGAATGTAATTTAGAGACAAGGCATTGTAAATTTTGATTATTTATTCATTTTCAGTTTTCTTTTAATTATATTCTGCTTGTAACAAGTTTACTTGTTTCTTGCCCAAAAATAAGCCGATGACTCCTCAATGTATATCTCCTATAAAAGACATTCCTTCCCACCTTTAGGGAATTGAGACATTCAGGATCCCTCTAAATCCATAAAAAAGATGACGCATGTTTTTCCCTTTTTTCTGGTGCTGGCGCCCACAGTGCTAAAGTTGAGGGCTGTGACTTGTGGCATAAGAGACTGGGTCATTTGAATTTAAAAGATTTAAAGAAGTTGTCAAACAATGATCTAGTCTATGGTCTACCAAAACTAGGAAAGACTCTTATAAGTGTGTGTGGGACATGCCACTACAGTTGATTCACAAAAAATGGTCTCACACAAGAAGTTGTCATCTCTTGCTACCCCTCATCTTTTAGAATTGATTCACATAGACAAAATGGGTCTAATGTGAACAGAGAGTCTAAGAGGCGAGAGATAGATCATACTCATGGTAGATGACTTCTCTAGGTATTCCTTTGCAGATTTTCTTAGTGAAAAGGTATAGGTTTATAATGTCATCAATAGGATATGTCAACGAATCCAAAAAAAGAAGGATTACATAATCATTAAGGTAAAAAGTGATCATGGAACTGAATTTGAAAAATCCTCAATGACAAAATATTATGATGATATTGACATTAAACATGAGTTCTTGGCTCCCATCACACCTCAATAAAATAGGGTTATTGAGAGGAAGAATAGAGTTATCCAAAAGATGGTTAGAGCTATGCTCCATGGCACGGGTGTGCCTAAGAGATTTTGGGTAGAAGTAGTTAGCATAATTTTTCGTAGGATCAATAGGGTTTACCTAAGATCGGGGTTATGTCGAACACTATATGAGTTGTGGACCAGTAAGAAGCCTAGCCTTAAGTATTTCAAAGTCTTTGGATGTCATTATTATATCCTTTAAGATAGAAAGAACTTAGGAAAATTTGATCAAAGGAGTAATGATGGGATCTTCTTAGGATACTCCACCAATAGTAGAGTTATTAGAGTCTGCAATCTTAGGAAGTCAATTGTTATGGAGTCTATCAATGTTGTAATTGATGATGAGATATAGATTGATAGGAAAGGAGATCTTGATGACGCACTAGCAATAGGTGATCCTTTAGTTGAAGAGAAAGATAATGGGTTACAACTTGCAAAAGGTACTACTACTAACCATGATAGAAGTAAACCTATTTGGGTGAGTAAGAGTCATGATCCTTTAAACATAATTGGCAAGTTAAAGAGTAGGCTTAAGATTAGGGCTCGATTAGAGAATGGAGTGAGTTTTCACAATTTCACTTTATTCATAGAACCCAAGAATATGAAAGAAGCACTCCGATATGATGATTAGATCCTTGCTATGAAAGAGGAGTTGTTTTAATTTGCAAAACTTGATATTTGGGAATTAGTGCCCCGAATTAGAGACTATAACTTGATTGGTTGCAAGTGGATTTACAAGAACAAGCTAGATGAGCAGTGGTAGCATAATAAGGAACAAAGTTAGGTTGGTTTCCCAAGGTTATACTTAGGTTGAGTCTATTAACTTTGATGAGACTTTTGCTCTAAGTTGCTAGGTTAGAGAGTGTGAGGTTGCTACTAGCAATAACATGCCATTTGAAATTCATGCTATTTCAAATGTATGTTCAGAGTGTCTTTTTATATGATATTCTTAAGGAGGAAGTTTATGTGAAACAACTTAAGGAGTTTGAGAATCCATAAAATCCTTAGCATGTATATCATCTTAAGAAAGCCTTGTATGGATTGAAACAAGCTCTTAGAACTTGGTATAAAAGGCTTATGCTTACCTTCTTAGAAGGGGATTTTCAATAGGAGGAGCATATAAGATGTTATTTGAAAGGAAAATTAGAAGGGATTTTGTGATCGCACAAGTCCATGTTGATGACATAATCTTTGGTTCCATAAATGCCATGTTGAAGAGATGAGAGTTGTTTTGAGATAAGTATGGTTGGTAAGCTGAAATTCTTCTTAGGACTCCAAGTTAACAAATAAATGATGGGATTTTTATCTCTCAAACCAAATATGCCAAGGAGTTAGTTAAGAAATTTGGCTTAAAAAATGCTAAACATGCTAGGACTTCCTATGAAATGCAAGCACTAAGCTTAATAAAGACACCACTAGGGAAAAATGTAGATCATAATCCATATTAGAGCATGATACATAGTTTACTCTATCTTACTTTTAGTAGAACTGATATTGCCTATTGTGTTGGTGTATGTGCTCGTTTTCAACTCAACCCTTAAAATTCTCACTTGATTGAGGTCAAAAGGATCATTAGCTGTGTTTGTACAACTCTTGGGTATGGTATTTGTTATTCTTTTGATACCAATGTTACCTTAACTTGCATATTCTGATGCAAATTAGGCTCATAATGTTGATGACTGAAAGTGTATTTTCGGATGATGATGTTTCTACTTAGGCAATACCTCTGTTTCATGGCATAGTAAGAAGCAGAATTTCATATCTCTATCTACACCTGAGGTAGAGTACATAGTTGCAGGTAGTTGTTGTGCCCAACTCTTATAGATGAGATAAATGTTAAAGGATTATGGGGTTGATGTTGGCATGATGACAATAGACTGTGACAACTCAATGCCAATAACATCTCCAAGAATCCTATCCAACACTCCAAGACTATGTATATAGATATTCGATACCATTTTATTAGAGAGTTTATTGAAGAAGGTGTCATATCGATGCAATACGTCCCTATTGAACACCAACTCGCTGATATCTTCACCAAACCTTTAGATAGCCTTATGTTCAAGAATCTTAAGAAATCTATAGGTATCTTCAGTATTGAGTGAGTGTTCATTCCACCCATAGCTTAGGATGGTCCTTTTGTTCATAACCTATTCCTAGGTCTATGGTTTGTAGTTGGGATTTCTTGTTTTGTTCTATAGATTAGGTTTCTTTTCGTTGTTTTCATAAAAGAAAAAATCCCAAAAGATTTTTCTTTTAATTGCATTGTTAGTAGATATCTCTTTTCTTTATTTTGTTTTTTGTTTTTATGCACAGTATGGGAGGTTATGATATATTATCTTTAAATTTTTATGTTACATATGTAGTTTTGCATACTTAGTTACATTCAATGTTTTCGGCCACACTTGATCTCATTGCACTTGCACATGCACACATGTTTCATGAGATTGAACTAGTTGATATGTTTGAGCATAACAATTTCATGTTTAATTTACAATAAGTCTATGACTAGAAAAATTAACTTAGATTGATTGTTGAGAATGTCAAAATTGCAAAAGTGTTAAATTGAAATATTCAAAAAGAGTGCAAGGAAAGGGCTACCTATGAGATAGTATGTATGCTATTAAAATGGTGTCCTTTGAAAAGAGCTGTCTACCTAATAGTATGAAAGCCACCTTGAAAAGTGAAAGACTTGAAAATTTTAAATTTTTTTAAGGTTGGCATAAGTTGAGGGGGAGCTTGGTTGGTTAAAAGGAATCTTTATCACCTAGGTTAATTCATTATAATTGTTTTAACTTATTATTTGTTAAATCATCCAACACTATAGTAAAAGCATTGATTCATAAATATCTCATGAGCTGTGTTTTTTTTTTTTTTTTTTTTATGTCAATTCACTATTAAGGAGTGTGCGGATGTAAAGACCCGGGATTTTATTAAATTATAAAAACTCACAAATGAACCTATACAACATAGGTACGTAATTTAAAATGGGTAGAAAACAAATGACTTTTGAATGATGCTAGGGTTACATGAATGTAATTACATATTGAATATATAAGTGTTTAGTTCCAAAGGTTTAATTTTAAATCACATAAGGTTTAACACTCTTTTTTTCTTGTTAGGAATATTTATAACAACTAAAATCCCTTAAATGATCTCATCCAAAATCAAATTTAATTTATCTGCCAAACTCTTTTTTACTTGACTTTAGAACCTTCAAACGGTACTATTGATCAACCAACCCTGTTTTTGCTTAAAAAAATAAATACTAAAAATGACAAAACTGAGTTTCACTTAAAGCCAATTATAAAACTTTAAGAGTGATCTAAAATTGATAGATTTCAATTAATAATTTTCTAACTAAAGTTGTAACAAACACCGAGAACTTTTTCTGAAATATTAAGTAACTAGATCCAAATCTTATGTCAACCACACTAATATTAACTAGGTAGATCCAAATCATATGTCAACCACACTAAAATATTAACTAGCTACATCCAAGTATTAATGAGAATGTGATGTTCAAGCACCCTATTAGATCTTGGTCTTGAAATACACTAATAATTCAACAAAAAAATCGAGCCAAAATATAGATAAATAAAGTGATGATTATTGAATTAATAAGAGAGAACAAGTCTTCTTTTTTACAATAATATTTAACTCCGTAACTTCAACAAATACTAATTTTACAGTAACCACAAACAATATTATCTATTTATAATAAATCATCATTCCAAGGGATTTTTTTATATATTTATCCAGTGTGTTAGTACAAACCAGAAACATGTTCAGTAGATAATCTAGATTATTGGTGCATTTTCCTAAATTTTGTAAAAAAAAAATTTCAATATTAAAATCAAATACCAATTGACTCAATCTGTATATACATGAAATATTTATATATGTGTGTGCATTTAAAAATCCTAACATGTCCAAAAAGTTTCATGTTTTTATCACACATGAATTTACAACTATAGTTATTGTCGAAACCAAACACATTGGCTAAATTTGAGGCCAATATTTATTTTAATCAAATATGGACATATGACACAACTAATTTTACAAAAATTAGAAAAATATGTAAATAAGAAAAATCATGAAATAAATCTATGTTATCCTTGACATCGTGAACCCAAATCCTATTGAAGGAAAGGAACTCCAAGAATAATAAGGGATAACACCCAAAATAATTAGAAAACTAAAAATAAATATAAATTGAGTCAAAACCCGATATGTAGAGTGAGAGATTGAGAGAGAGATAGAGGGACTTCGAGTCATCGGTTCACCGATGGAAGTCATCGATTAATAGAGAGAGAGAGAGAGAGAGGGGAGGGGGACAGTTGCAAAACTTGAGAGTGAATGATCAAGAGATGGACGGTGGTTGGAGTGAGGGTGGGGTCGTTGGTGTGTCGATGGTGAAAGAGAATAGAAGAAAAAATGAGAGAGGGTCACATCGATAATTGCAGATGTAAAGACTTACTAACGACACACACCTAACATTACTAAAATTTTCACTGTGCATGCTAAAGATCAACTAGCATCACAAAAGGCTCCCTTGCGCATAAAATATATTTTCCTACAACTTTTAGTGACGTACTACTATATGCATCACTAATAATCACTTTTAGTGACGTTTTTCTGTGCATTATTAAAAATAGGTATTTTTGCGAGTCAAGTTTCTTAAATTACACAAGTCACGGAATCATGAAAAATAAGGGGATGGTGCCTCTTTAAGTTCATAAATTTTTTTGAGGGTGAGCTTAAATGCACTCTCCCTCTCTATTATTACAATCCAATTCATTATGTCAAGAATAAATAAAATTTAGCATGACTACATTTAGCCTCACTCTTGTTTTTTCATGAAATTATGAAACTCCCAAAAATTTCTTAACCAACTAAACATTAAAAATTTCATCCCCTGTAATGATTCAAAATTTTTTATTTGAAAAAGAAAGACACTTGACATGACACTCTGCTAGATATAAAAACAAGAAGAATCAAAAGCATAAAGGACACTTGAAACTAAGCAATACATAGGATTCTACCAAGTCACCTAATAAAACCAACGTACTTTTTTTCTCTCACTTTCTCTACTTGTAAATTTTTATTTTTTATTTCTATGGAAAATCAATAACAAATGAAGAGTATTATTTTATGACTCATGTATGTTTGTTTATATCTTTATTTGAATAAAATATAATTATTGATTGTTATTATATTAATTAATTTTTAAAAAATTATCTCATTAATTAATGGAGCTCACATCAATTACATTATTTAGACAAAAATATATGAGTCCTATAACATTCTCCGATGAGAGAAATATCGATGTTCTAAAATTCTTGAAAATGAATTAAGGACAGAGACTTCTTTTACTAAGTATATAGTTTTTAATAATTTTACCCCAATTGAATTTAACTTTATTTGCATTTTAAATTATTTTAAAAATAAAGCCGACTTTCATGCTACTAAAAAATATTTATAAAATTATTCAATTTGTAGTTTACAAAATCAGTTATAACTTTTTTTTCTGAGATTGATTTGTTAAAAATGTATTAATTCGGTGAGCTCATGAGTTATAAATAAATAAATCAATCAAATTGGGCTCAAATTAAATAAGAATTTTATTTTTTATTATTATTTTTTTAGTACATTTATGGGGGAGGGGAACTATTCTACGCACGTGTGTCTGAGACTCGAACGTTGGTCTGCCGTGTGAAAAGAGAGACTTTAACCATCTTATTTCGATATATTTCTATAAGAATTTTATTTTGGATAAATTATAGACTTTTCCGGAACTTTATGACAATTACATTTTGAAGTTTTTGAAATTACCCTTCACTTTTCATACTTTACCTGAAAATATACAGATATATCCCTCCTCTCAATTTTTTTTTAAATGACAAAATTGTCCCTTTATTTATTTATTTTTACATGTTTTTAATTTTGATCAATTTTTTCTAACTTTTTTTTTTAAAAAAAAATATTTTTTTATTTAAAAATATTTAAAGTAAATAACTTAATTTTAATTTATATAAAAATAAATTTAAGATTTCTATCAATATTTATTTGAAAAAAAAAATAGTCAATATTTAAAAAACTTGAAAAAAGAAATATGAAATAGGTGGTTTTGTCATTTAAAAAAAAAATTGACAAAAGAGATATCTGTATATTTTCAAGTAAAGTAGGAGAGATCAGTATAATTTTAGAAATCTTAAGAGAGATTAGTGTAATTGTCATAAAACTCAAGAGACGTCCCGTATAATGTTCTCTTTGTTTTTTTACCAGCCGTACAAATCAAATCCCTAGTTACTCTTCCATCTTGAAATTATGAAATCTCATATGTATATGTTTATATATATATATATATATATATATTTGAACTCTTAATCTTTTATAAATATTATGTCAGTATTATTTATTATATACTAATATTTTTGTATATCTATATATTTATTATATTTAATTATTGGGAGGGTGAGGGTGAGGGTGAGGGTGAGGGTGAGGTGTTTTGATTTCTTACGTTTCTTACTAGTTAGTAGCCCTTTTTAGTAGACTCTCTTTTTTTTTTCTTTTTAATTATTATATTGCATCACGGTGGTTGCTTTCAAATGTTAGAAAATTTTGTAGAAAAGTTCCGAACTGATTCACACCAGTGATGGCGATTGATTTTGGTCTATACCAATTCTGATTGACATTAATGTTTCAAACTATAATATCAAAGAAAATATGCGAAATGACAAGTTTATACAGATCAGACCTCTCAAAACAGCGTCAACCCTGGAAGGTGGGTCTTATTGGATCCTCGGACTTTAAAATCAGGCCATTTTTTGGATTTGATTTATTTGCTCACCAGTTTCACGTCTCCCTAAAATTTGAAAAATGTTAAATGTATAATGGTAAGTGAAGAGAGTGTTTTACTAGAATTCAAATATGATGAAATCCATCTAACATAAAGTTGTTAATTTTAAGGACGAACCTCAGGTGATTAGAAGAATTGTACTTGATGTGAATTCGAATCTACACCATTACACAAATTCATGAATTTAAATTCTTCTTATATGTGAGTCGACCATCGAATTTAGCATGAGTTCGAATCTCTACTATTACATAAATTCATGAATTTAATTTCTTCTTATGTGTGAGTGCAGGAGGGGTCCCCTACTAAGAACAAACCCTTAAAAAAAAAAAAACATGATGAAATTCAATTAAAAAAAACTTATGTGTAAAGTCAGAATACTCGGCAAATTTGAAAATTGAGAAAAACTGGTATTTTAATTCAGTCATAAAAATTCTCACAAAAATTAGGTCAGAAATTAGAAGAACTTAAAATTTAACATTTTCAAACTTGGCTTAAAGTTGGAAAATTCAAATTTGGATTGCGTTTCCGAATTTTAATATACAAATGTTTCATTTCTCTCACAACATATGGTCTGAATATGTTAAAATTATAATATGTTTTACATGGTAAAAATAGTCTTCACATACTTATAAGAGAAATAAAAATTACTCTTATTTAGCATGTTCTATTCTTTTCTTGCATAAATAAAGTAACGTTATGCATTATTATTTTCTCACTTTCATTACTCCGAGGTAAAAATAAGTGGAACACATTATATAAAAGATAGGATAAATTATACTTTTGATAATTACAAATATCTCTTTTATTTTTACTGACAAACTACATTGATTTCTTCTTTAGTCCAAAAATTTTTTTAAATGACAAAATTGTCTTTTCATGTTTTATTTTTTCGTATTTTTAAAATTTTGATATTTTTTAAAGGATTTTTTCATTTTATATAAAAATAAATTTAAGAGAAATAATTTATATATTTTTTTTTATCTAAAGAAGGTTTTAATTAATATTTATTTTAAAAAACAGTTAGAAAAGATAGGTCAAGATTTTTAAAAGATGCAAAAAAAATATAAAAAAGGTAGTCTTGTTATTTTTAAAAAAAAAAATGAACTGAAAGGAAAATCAGTATAATCTTAAAAATTTTATGGGAAGTCAATGTAGTTATCCTAAAAGATAACATATGTTATGCATCACATATTTATATTTTAAATAATGCGGCACCTAAGTGACACTATGTTATTGGTTATACTTTAACTCATGTAATTAACGTGGTACAATGATATTATGCAATATTATATCATGTTTTTTATATTTACATTGATATTCTTTGAAGTTTCTAACAATTATAAGGAATTCCTCTAAGGTTTCTCAAATGACACTAACTTTCATTACTTTTAGTGACAAATTACAAATACCACTCCTCTCCAACCCAAATTTTTTTTTTCAAAATGACAAAAGTACCCCCTACATTTTATTTTATTTTATTGCATTTTATTTAAAATATTGACTAGTTTTTCTATTTTTTCATTTTTCAAATAAATATTAATTAAAACCTTCTTTATCTAAAAAATAAAAGTTATTTATCTTAAATTTATTTTTATATAAAACAAAAAAATTCTTTAAAAAAGTTAGAAAAATGGCCAAGATTGAAAAAATGCAACCCAAAAAAATGTAAATCTGCCTTTTTGTCATTTTTGAAAAAAAATTGGGTTGGAAGGGAAGTATTTGTAATTTGTTAATAAAAGTACAAAAAAAAAATTAGTGCTATTCAGAAACTTCATAAAAAAAATTTTGTAATTGTTAAATATCTCAAGAGAGATTAGTGTAATTTATTCTATTATTTGGGATAAAAACTTGGTAAGGAATATGAGAAGTGTAACATTATTGATTTGGTAATAGGTGTCATGACTCGAAACCCTCTGTATGCAGATCGCGTGTTGCAGGACCGACCCCAATGGCCGTCCCTACTTTTTTCATTCTTTGTATCAATGATAACAATAAATAACGTAAACATAACATTAAATTTGCGAAAATCTTAATACAAAATATGGTTTAACAATTAAAAATGTAAACCGACATAAAACCTAAACATAATGCCACTCTTAGGTGGTGAATATATAGGGAGAAACTTCTAACATTAACATAATCCTCAAACTGTCTTCCTATGCTCTTGGACTCTTACTGTGATCTTGCAAGCATCCTTACTTGAAAAATAGTAAGTTGGGGTGAGCTAAACGAAGCTCAATAGGTAAAAGCCTATCTCCGAGACGGGTTAGGATTAAAATAGAAAAATATGAACTCATAGGGTGAACGTGATAGCCAATCATGAAAACAGTTGCAGTTAATAGTAAAATGCCAGAATGGCCCATGATCAGTAAGGCACAATAAACAAGTATGAGTAATGGTATAACATGAATATGGGATAACTCAATAATAACAGTCAATGTAAACATATTACCACAATAAACTGGTCACAGTCAAGTCCAATAAATGAGAAAACTATCAACATAGAACTATTCATAGGAAAATGAAAACATCCTATGAATCCAATAACGTCAACATAACCGTCAATCATGAGTGATGCATTTACTCTGCTTAGGGTTTGGCAGACCCTCAGTCTTTTATGGGCTCGGCATACCCCCTCTTGACATAAATGCATATAAAATGCCCTTATAACTCACTGCATAAAAATGTCATCATTGCCATGTGTCCGTTCACGGACTCGACCCGTAGGTCTTGTCAATCGACCCGTAGGTCCTATCAATCAAATAGCATCGGATGGAGATTGTGACTGAGCACAAAATCTAGCATTTATTATAAATCAGGATTCTATCGTGATTGCATAAGAAATGCATAAAGTATGGAATATCATGCAGTAAACACCCATCAATAGCCCTTTCAAGGCACAGTACAGCATAGCAACAATGAAATAGCAATCAATAAGAATCTACAAGATAGAACAATATCGATTGTGGGACAATAGCAAGTGAACATCCATCAATAGGTCTTTCAAGGCACAGTACAACATAGCAATAATGAAATAGCAATCAATAAGCATCCACAAGATAGAACAATATCAATTGTGGAACAATAGTAGTGGGTACGCACATGAATACAAAATTTGGCAGTAATAGAAAGAATGTAGCTTGAAAAACCATGTATAACAACTAGGAGTTTACTTACCTTATCAGTGCATCCTAGTATTCCGTGACTTTTTCCTTTCTCTTTGAGTTCCTTATCATTCAGTAAACATGTTTCAGTTCTAATGTTATTCATCAAGTTTTATACTTCAACACTATAAGTATTTCTTTTACTAATTTAGACTTTACTAGTAAGTTCAGAACGTCGAAGAAAGTCAGTTTAGGCTTTCACGGTTTTCAATTTAGACATCCATACTAAAAAGGGCAAAATAGTTATTTTGCACCTTGACGTGTTTTTATTTTTCAAGACCTATTTGCATAAATTAGACTTTACCGTTGAGTCCAGAATATTTGAAATAATAAAAATTTACTATTCGTTTACTTTAATCGGAGTCTGTTTGACTCATATTTGATTTATGGGCATTTTAAAAATTTTTCCTATTTAAAATTAATTAATTATTCCTTCGGTCCTTTCATAATTATCATAAGTCTAGGGTCAAATTACAATTTCACTAAAATCTTAGGCCAAATCATAATTTCAGAACTATTATTCCAATTTGGAATAGCCAAATGGAGGATAACCTTTAATTTGAGGATAAGCTATCCTTATCCTTAATTCAATTTCAATTTAATTTCTAATTCCCACAACCAAACACCCCAATTTCCCATTTAAATTACAACATAAAATGACAAAGCTTCAAGGTCGGTCTCATGTGCGAGTGGGTCGGGTCTGACCCGACCCGAGCCAAGCCCTGACCCAAGACCCAGTTTACTGTTGTCTTCTTTGGCGAAACTTCGGTGCCTTCTCCGGCACCAGTCAGTTTTCTGATTCACACTCAATGTGGTCCTCTTCTAAATTTCATGAGGATCACATTTCTAACCTTGGTTTTCCATTTGAATCATCCCATCATCACGAATATGAAGAAATAGTAGCTCCGGTGACACTCCTGGTGAGGAAACTCGATTTTCTGGCAAGTCCCATTTGTGATGATTTTTCTACTGTTTTGATTCAAATTTTCTTCCTAATTGTTTTTTCACCTCACACCAACAATTTCCTACCATTTAAATCAAGCTTAACACCCAAAAACATAATTATCATTTAAAAACCTGCAATTGCTTCTTTCTCCCTCATTTCTAACTCTTTTTAACTGATTCTTTTTGCAAAATAATCACACTTTCATGATTGTTCTGACCCTATATTCAAAACTAAACGAATCATGCTTGAATTCAAAAAAAAAGAATTTCATTTTTCATACCTTTTTCTGATTTCCTTGTTTAGCAATATCTCCTTCTTCTTCTTATTTTCTTTCACTTTTCTCCTTCCTCTTCCTCTTCCTCTTCCCCTTTTGATTCTTCTCCTCTATTTCTCTCATGCATGCAATACATGCCATGGCTTTATAACCGCACACACCCTTCAGTTTCTCTTTTCTCTCTCTCTCTCTCTCTCTCTCTCTCTCTCTCTCTCTCTCTCTCTCTCTCTCTCTCTTTCCTTTTTTTTCTTTCCTTTCCTTCCTCTTCCTTTGACCTTTCCTTATCCTAATTTTTTTTTTTGTAACCTTCCCTTCCCCCTCTTTTAATTATTTCTTAATTATAGGTTACACATATATGTAGTTAACATATATATATATTTATATATATCATACACTTATATATATATATATATATGCCTCTACATATAAATGTGTATAGTTGCATATATATATATATATATATATATCCATATTTTATAAATATATCTAACATGATTTTTATTTTTATTTTTATTTTTATTTTTATTTTTAATTTTTTTTATATTCGTTCCTAGCTTGCTCGGGCATCACTTGGGTATCATCTATACAGTCAAAACTATTGAGATTTTAAAACCGTTCATTTCATTCGATATCGTAACATAAGGCCCTATCGGCTCGGTTTTACATGGTTCGCTTGGTTACAATTTGGGTCAGGATATTACATTCTACCCCTTTTAAATTGAGTTTTGTCCTTCAAAACTCGGATGCTCATAATCTAAGAAACTCTATTATCCCATCATGCAAATTTCATCATTATAGTTTCCCCCCTTTTTTCTGTCTCTTAGACTTATCTCTGGTATTCAGAAACTATATCCTCAAGCAAGAAAATTTCTTTATACAGGGTTCACAGTTCTTTTGTATCCCTCTTTGTTTTAATTCAATAGTGAATTTGAAAGTCAAGGGTTTGACCTTTTACTTCCTCGGGAATTTCACTCATTGTCTCCAAATTTTAATATTAACATTCTCATGCGTATTTCTTTAATTCTCAAATCTATGGCTTAGGGATCTATTACTTTCATTACTCATCCTAAGTCATCTTTTCAGTTACTTGACTATTTTCTCTTGTTACCAGTATCTTGACTAGTTCCATGTCTAGTCATTATATTCATCTCATTTGGTATTAAGTCGTGATTATCTTACTGTTTATGGTCTCTCAACTTTCATTGACATCGTATGGCGTATCATATGCCAAGTAAAGGTATCTAGTACTTTGATATTTTCTTTTCCATTCGTTTCTTTAGGTAGTGGTCATAGAAAGTCCAACGGTGTATCTAGACTACACCACTTTTGTCGTTTAGAGTGTTTTAGGGCTTCTCATTCAAGTACTTTAAGTTTTACTAAGTAAAGAGTATCATATTCCCTTTTGTTTTCATGAGCATCTTTTGGTTCGTGCATGGATGGTTTACTCGTATTCTCTTTGCATTACAATATTTACTCCCTGCACGGGTGACCTCAAATTTATTCGAACCTTCCATTTGTGATTTCTCAATCAAGTGTCCATTTCTTGAAGATTTATCAATCCTCTTTTCATTTCATATTTGGACTATTCATTATTGTTGTACTATTCATTGGCATACCTGCCTTTGTTTTTAGATTCATGTGCATTTATCCTTTTATGAATTATATAGGTTAAGGAAATCAGTTCCTCCATTTTTTTTTCACATTATAGACTAGTATAAAGGCCTTTTACAATTGATCTTTTCATAGATTTTGATTCCTCATCCCTTCATAGATTAAAGTATGGTACATATACTTAGAGAATTTTAGAGTAGTCTTTTGCCCCAGTCAACTGATTCTTTATATGACAGTCTACTTTGAAAGTGTTCTTAATGGTGTTATCATATTTGGTTTACCTTGAATTATCCACATCATTTGATCAGTTCAAATCTCAAAGTCTTATGACTTTTTAATTTATAATCATTCTTTTGGTTTTACTTACCTTTGCTTAGAAAGGTTGTTCAACTGCCTTATTTCTTATACTCGTCAACATATTCTGTTTTTCATCACATGTTACATTTATCTCCCCAGTCATTATTCACTTTTACCAGTTTGTTCTTTCAAAGAACTTATTCAACCGTATAAGGAGTTCCTTAGACATTCTATGACTTCATATCATATTTCAAGATTGTTCACATTCAATCAGCTATCCCATAATTTAAAGTCTATCAAGATTATGTCAAGTTTTGTCCACCATGGAAATTCTCTACTTCCTTAGTTTCACAATTCAGTTATTCTTACTTTCTACCTCAATCTCAATTGTTCTCGTAACCCAAAGAATTATGTATCACTTTAGCACAGTCATTGTACTTCAATTTTCATCTCTTTAATTGTCAGATTATGTTAATCCTTCAAAAGTCATTCAAAGTCATCAGTCATTTATCTTTTGAAATAGATTCAGTTAACTTACTAAAGTACCACTCACAATTAGGTCATATTGTCACTCAGATCAATAAGATCCATTGAATTTGTCCAAATGATCATTAATCACATGTCAATGTCCCTTTAGAACCATCACATTGCATAATGTTTACTTGATAATCTCATTCAGTCAGTATTTTCCTCCCAATGATCCACTTGTCTTCACCCTATATGACTCACTCAAGGATCTTCATATTTCTGATATGTCATCAATCCATCTGGAGTCTCAAACTCCTCACATTACTATTCATTAAGTCTTCCTTAGACCATCTCTCATATATATTTGTTATTAAATCCACCGATTTTCAAGATTTCACAATCCCAACTCTATGTCACCTTATATCTTCTAAAGGAGCATTAACTGTTACCCTTGTTCAAATGATAGTTTCTCCCAATTCATTGATTAATTCACAGTTTAATGACTTAAGAGTCATTCACCTTGACATTGGTACGATTCTTCCCAAAAATCCCTAACCTTTGCCCTTAAGCATACTACTTCCTCCCAAAGTCACTATTCATCATCTCAATCATCCAAGAAACATCAAAGTCAGTCATAGCATAGTCTTGTCCCAAAGACTATTAACTTTAGTATTTAAACAAGCTATCATCCCTCAAAAAGTCATCGATCATTTAACTATTTAAATCGTCGGATTCTTAGTTTCTTTAAGGTATCTAATCGGTTATTAACCGTGTACTTATGATATGTACCTCATATGCTCTATGTAAATCATTCATGAATAATGATTTCTTCGTAGTACCTCAAAATCATATATCATCTCAATTTCATGATTTCTCTACATGATAGATTACTAGTTCAATCTTTATAATCATTTAGATCATATTGATCTCTAACAGTTATTCATGATCATTTATTATTTACCTTCATTTAACTTGATAGAGTATTGACTCAAATCGGGATCACACCTCATCTTAGATCACAACATTCATTGAATTTCTTTCCTAATATTTATTCATCACATGTCAGCCTCTTTCCAAAATCATCACATTTCATAAGATCAATTCTGGCAATCTCGCTCAATTAATAATTGTCTTCAAGGCTCTATTCATCTTTATCCTATCAAGGTCTACTTATAACTTACTCAAAAATTTTCATATTTCTGGTAGATCATGAATTTATTTAGAATATCAACTCCTCTTGTAATTACCCATTAAGTTTCTTTCAGACTATCTCTCATTCAAGTCTCGTTTATTTATCTATAACATTTATCGAAGTGTCATTCCTCGAGAATCCTCATCGTTTATCATTAAATATACAACTATTCCCAGGTCACTATTTACTTAATCATCTCAATTGTTCAAGAATCACTGATTTTCATCATACCATATAGTATTTTCCCCCGATATATAGTATTCATCAATAACAAATCTCTCGATGGTATTGAAACAATTAACATGTAACCTAGGGGTTTTGTTTCTAAGTTTAACTTAGCAATAAATGCGGGAACTATAAATCAATACGTAGAGCCAATATTTAAACAGTATGAGGCAGATTGTAAACAACTGGAAAATACTTGCGACTACTGGTATAGTAGCCCGATCATCTCTCGGTGGTGTTTTTGAGACATTGTCCTTAGTGGACTTTTAGGCAATTGGGGCGTTTAATTATGCCTCTATTGTCATCTTGGACCCTTTTTTGCAATTTTCTTCCCGCCCTATGTTATGGTCATTGCTAATGCCACTACTTCATTGTAATGGTCAACTGCTGGGGCCTGATTCTAGGTAGAGCCTTGGTGACTTTTTTTATAAGACGTTGCATTTTGTTCAATTGATCTATCTGATCTATCTCAGTCAGATAATTTCTAGCTATTGCTGTATTCCTAGTGTTAACTTTTTTGTAAAAGATAATCAATCTATATTCACGTAAGATAACAGTCAATGTTCATGTAAGGATCTAACATAACAGTTTAAGTATTATTTATCGACTCACTCTTTAGCCTTAACAATCTTAGTACTCTAATCATGTGTTCCATGACTCACTAGAACCTAAAACTTGGCTCTGATACCAAGCTGTCACGACTCGAAACCCATCCTATGCGGATCTCGTGTCACTGTACGGACCCAATGGACTGTCCCTACTTTTTTCATTCTTTGTATCAATGATAACAATATATAATGTAAATAAAACATTAAATTTACGAAAGTCTTAATACAAAATATGGTTTAACAATTGAAAATGTAAACCGACATAAAACCTAAACATAATGCCACTCTTAGGTGATGAGTACATGGGAGAAACTTCTAACATTACTTCTAACATAATCCTCAAATTGTCCCCCTATGCTCTTGGATTCCTACTGTGGTCATCCTTACCTGAAAAATAGTAAATTAGGGTAAGCTAAACAAAGCTCAGTAAGTAAAAGCCCATCTTCGACATGGATTAGGGTTAACATACAAAAATATAAACTCATAGGGTGAACATGATAGCCAATCATAGAAACAGTTGCAGTTAACAGTAAAATGCCACAATGGCCAATGAACAGTAAGGCACAATAAACAAGTATGAGTAATGGTATAGCATGAATATGGGATAGCTCAATAATAATAGTCAACGTAAATATACTACCACAATAAACTGATCATAGTCAAGTCCAATAAATGAGAAAACTATCAACATAGAACTATTCATAGGAAAATGAAAACATCATATGAATCCAATAATGTCAATATAACCATCAATCATGAGTAATGCATTTACTTTGCTCAAGGTCTGGCAGACTCTTGATTTTTTGGGGGCCTGGCATACCCCCTTAACATGAATGCATATAGAATACCCTTATAACTCACTGCGTAAAAATGCCATCATTGCCATGTGTCTGTTCACGGACTCAACTCGTAGGTCCTTTCAATCGACCCGTAGGTCTTGTCAATCAAATAGCATCGGATGGAGATTGTAACTGAGCACCAAATCTGGCATTTATTATAAATCAGGATTCTATCGAGATTCCATAAGAAGTGCATAAAGTATGGAATATCATGCAGTAAGCATCCATCAATAGGCCCTTTAAGCACAGTACAACATAGCAACAATGAGATAGCAGTCAATAAGCATCCACAAGATAAGACAATATCGATTGTGGGACAATAGCAATAGGGTACGTACATGAATACAAATTTGGCAGTAATAGAAAGAATGTGGCTTGGAAAATCACGTATAAGAGATAAGAGTTTACTTACCTTATCAGTGCATCCTAGTATTTCGTGACTTTTTCCTTTCCCTTTGAGTTCCTTATTATTCAGTAAACATGTTTCAATTCTAATGTTATTCATCAAGTTTCATACTTCATCACCATAAGTATTTCTTTTACTAATTTAGACTCTACTAGTAAGTTTAAAACATCGAAGAAAGTTAGTTTATGCTTTCACGGTTTTCAATTTGGACTTCTTTACCAAAAGGGTAAAATTGTCATTTTGCACCTTTACGTGTTTTTATTTTTCAGGACCTATTTTTGTAAATCAGATTTTACCGTTGAGTCCAGAATGTTTGAAATAATAAAAATTTACTATTCGTTTACTTTAATCGGAGTCCGTTTAACTCATATTTGACTAAGGGGCATTTTAGAAATTTTTCCTATTTAAAATTAATTAATTTAATATTTAATCAATTATTCCTTCAGTCCTTTCATAATTATCATAAGCCTAGGGTCAAATTAAAATTTCACTAAAATCTTAGGGAAAATCATAATTTCAGAACTACTATTCCAATTTGGAATAGCCAAACTTCTAAACGACGGATAACCCTTAATTCAGGATAAGCTATCCTTATCTTTAATTCAATTTCAATTTAATTTCTAATCCCCACAACCAAACACCCCAATTTCCCACTTAAATTACAACATAAAACGACACAACTTCAGGGTCGGTCTCATGTGTGGGTGGGTCGGGTCTAACCCGACCCGAGCCAAGCCCTAACCCAAGACCCAGTTTACTGTTTGTCTTCTTCGGTGACACTCCAATGCCTTCTTCGGCACCGGTCAGTTTTCTGACTCAGACTCAATGTGGTCCTATTCTAAATTTCATAAGGATCACATTTCTAACTTTAGTTTTCCATTCGAATCATCCCATCATCACGAATATGAAGAAACAATAGCTCCGGTGACACTCCGGTGAGGAAACCCGATTTTTCAACGAGTCCTATTCGTGATGATTTCCCTACGGTTTTGATTCGAATTTTCTTCCTAATTAGTTTATGCACCTTACACCAACAATTTCCTACCATTTAAATCAAGCTTAACACCCAAAAACCTAAAATGGAATTATCATTAAAAAAACCTGCAACTCCTTCTTTCTCCCTCATTTCTAACTCTTTTTAACTAATTCTTTTTCGCAAAATAATCTCACTTTCATGATTGTTCTAACTCTATATTCAAAACTAAACGAATCATGCTTGAATTCAAAAAAACAAAATTTCATTTTTCATACCTTTTTCTAATTTTCTTGTTTGGCAGTATCTCCTTCTTCTTCTAATTTTCTTCCATTTTTTTCATTCCTCTTCCTTTTCCCCTTTTGTTTCTTTTCCTCTGTTTCCCTCACGCATGCAACGCATGCCATGGCTTTATAACCGCACACACCCTTCGGTTTCCCTTTTTCTCTCCCTCTCTCTCTATCCTTTTTTTTTCTTCCCTTTCCTTCCTCCTCCTTTGACCTTTCCCTATTCTGATTTTTTTTTTTTTGTAACCTTCCCTTTCCCCTCTTTTAATTATTTCTTAATTGTAGGTTCAACTATACACATTTATATATATATATATATATATAACATGGTTTTTATTTTTATTTTTTTTATTTCATTTCATTTTATTATTATTATTATTATTATTATTTTATATGCGTTCTTACCTTGCTCGGGCATCACCCGAGCATCATCCATATATACAGTCAAAACTATTGAGATTCTAAAATCGTTCATTTCATTCGATATCGTAACATAAGGCCCTATCAGTTCGGTTTTACATAATTCGCTCGGTTATAATTTAGATCAGGGTATTACAATAGGTTCACTCTATTGTATCTTGAAGTGAGAAATTGGAGTGAAAAATCTAGTTAAGTTTAGTATTTTCAATAAATAAAAAAATTCAAAAAAAAAATTATTTCATTTCCTTTAGTTTTAAAAAAGCAAAAATGATAAAATATACTAACTTTTAGAAAATAATTTTATTATTTGACTAATTATATTGTTCTCTTCTATGATGTGACATTTTTGTCACAAATTTCTCTTAAAGTGACGGACTATTGCTATTCAAGTTTTTTTTTTTTTTTCTAAATAATTTGATTTTTTAAAATAATCAATTTGCTTTTATAAATTTGACTTTTTGATCCGAAAAGTTAATAAGCGAATGAGAGCAAATTATAAAGTTACTATCATCGTTGAAGGTATTAGAGTATCTCCAACCTACAATCTTCAAATTCATCTTTATTTTAATATATTTTTTATATTTAAAGATGGTGAGTCTCACATTTTTATATTTTCACTTCAACCATACTAATCTTTAAATTACTATTCATTTTTCAAATCTCACTTTTTATAATATTATTTGTGTCTAAAATACAATTATTTAACATATATTTATCCAAACTTCAATTCTTTATCACTTTTTTTTGTTAAAACTCCATGATATATTCAAAAAATA
Organism: Nyssa sinensis; assembly: GCA_008638375.1. Classification (NCBI taxonomy): domain Eukaryota; kingdom Viridiplantae; phylum Streptophyta; class Magnoliopsida; order Cornales; family Nyssaceae; genus Nyssa; species Nyssa sinensis. The sequence goes on from CM018034.1 coordinate 15,505,114, forward strand.
TCTTGATAATAAATAATTCTTAAAAATTTAATTTTAAAATTTAAATAGTTATTTAAATAATATAAAAATAATTAATTATTAATTTAAAGTATTATAAAAATAATTAATGGATGGATAGTAAATCTTCAAATATGAAGATAAAAAATAAAAAATGCTATTCATTCCTTCAAATTTGATGTCAATTTGAAGATAGGTTGGAGTGCTATTTTTCCTTCTGTACCTTCAAATTTAAAGATTTGAAGGTAGGTTAGAGATGGTCTTAGACCAACATATTTGACAAAAATATATATATATATATATATATATATGAAATACTGTACCATTAAAATGTATTTATCAAATAATGAAAATTTTAAAATCTATTCATCTACATCGATTCTAATAATTTCCAAAAATGCCCTTACTCTAAGCAAATTCAAGCAAACAACCACTCGTTCAAACCATCCATTCAAACATTTCCTCCAACCATTTGTTCGGCTACGTAACATAAATGCATGCACAGTTTTGTTTCTCTTTTTTTTTTAAATATTGTTTGTACAAAGGCTTGTCATTTCACAAAACAAAGCACATGCATGTTTTCTCTTTTATGCACCAGGAGATTGCACTTGATGAAGAAAAAACTGTACAGCATTCATTTATTATCTCTTAACACTATTTTCTTATCTATATATTTAATTCTTGAAAAAGAAAAAGGAAGAAATGAAAGAAAGTGAAAATTAAAACAAGAAGGAATCACATATAGCCAGCTATAGTGACACACACACGCACACGTATACATGCATATTCACAAAATTTCCAGAAAGATAAAGGATGACATAAATACACAGTGACAAATTTAGAATTCAAAAGATATATATACTGTTGGAGATAATTTGTATTAGGGTTCTAATCTGGAGATCAAGATGATGTGCATGGTCTTGAATTGTCACAGAATAAATTTCATTTGGCTTTTGTTTTTTTCCCCAGCATTGGTGAAAGCATTGACAAGATTAGCTCTCTCTGGCTGAGAAATTTATGCCGAGTATAAAACAATTAATTCAAGTTTGAAGTAAGTAAATTAAATTAAACTAAACTAAACTAATTAGTCACCTATAATTCAACTGTAAATTTAACAATTCAACAAAGTTGGAATTCAGGCAAAAGTAAACAAAAATCATAGGAAAATCTTTCAAAAAAAAAAAAAAACCAAGTCCAAACAAATTTGTCTCCTCTTGTACATCCAAGCAATTTAGATTGATCTACATACATACATACATACACACACACACACACACACACACACACACACATAGAGGTCACAAGGACAATAACATTTGTTTTACTTTGTCTTCAATTTTCGTAGGGTTTAGGGCAGAAAATTACAAAATCATCAAACTAGTAACTGACTGTAACACAAACGTACGCGTGCACACGTATCAGATTAAAAGGAATAACTAGTGAGTTATGAAATGGAAAGAAAGAATACGAGGAATTCGTTCATTAAGGTGGTGCGAAAAAACAAAAAAGAATCACATATAGCTGGTGACATATATATACACACACACACATACATACATATTCACAAAATTTTCAGAAAGATGAAGGATAACATAAATACATAGTGACAATTTTTCAATTCAAAATTATATATACTGTTGGAGATCATCTGTATTAGGGTTCTAATCTGGAGATCAAGGTGATGGTCTTAAATTGTCACAAAATAATTTAATTTGGCTTTTGTTTGTTTCCCCAAAATTAATTGGCATTAATTAGCTCTTTGGCTGAGAAATTTATGCAAAACATAAAAAATTATCAAACTAATATATCAAATTGAAAGGAAAAATTATTAGTGACTCGTGAAATGGAAAGAAAGCAGAATATGGGGAAATCGTTCATCAAGGTGGTACATAGCTTTATTATATTAACTTGGAAGTTATTAACCATATACCATATATATGAAACTGCAAGTAATTAAATTCATAAGTTTTCAGATTACCAAAGTTATAAAACATTATAACAATTCATATGAACAACAAAATTAATAATTAATGTAAAAAGAAGAAGCCAAAACTTGAAAAGTATCGAAGAAAGAAACTTGAATTTTCTTTCTATATACAATAAAATCAACTAAAGACCATTATTATAGAGCTTGTGTTGCTGCAATTCGGATCTCTAAGACAATTGCATGAATCTAAAGCAATTAAATACATAATTACACCAAGATAAAGGAACCCTAAATACACACACACACACACACACACACACACATATATATATAGTATATAATTCTACATGGAGAGACCTAGAGATGTTTTAGTCATAACTCACATGTTGTTTCTTGATGGGGCGAGACGCAACAGTACTAGATAGATCAACATATGATTGGAAGAACGATTCTATCTCTTCACCTCCGATAATTTCAAAGAACTGCAACTTGGGAAGTTTTCTCTTATGCAAGAACAGTTTTGATTGTTTTCGTGGTGCCTGTGGACAGCTTTGAATCGCTGGAATCTTGTGATGGCAAGAAGTTGGTGTTCGACAGTACTCTTCTTTATAGTCATCCGGTGACTGATCAGCAACTGGTTGATCACTATCTTTCTCTTTTATATTTTGTGGTTCACTTTGATGGAGAGTATGATCTTTAGACATGGAGATGAGGAGGAAGTCTGGACAGTAGACGAAGAAAGTATGAAGAGAGAGGAAAGAGACGTGCACGGAGAGAGAAGGGGGGGGGGGGGGGGAGGGGGGAATTTGACAATTTTGTCTTGTACTCTTTCTTATCTTCTGAAAACTATGTCTTCTCTCATTCGCACCTTCTTCTCTTGTATTCTTCCTTTATTTTCTTAGACGATCTGTTTCATGACTTCATGTATTTCTTTATATCTTTTTTTCCTCTAACATCTCTTTCTTTAGATAGCATGACAGCGCTGTCATTCCATGGTTAGCACAACATAGCAGCTCTCACGAAAATTCTTGCATTTACAAGGAAAGCACATGTTTTACTTTGGTTATGTTCTATTGTTTCATGAACTTAATCTCCTTATATAGAGTGGTTGGGATTCATACAATCACTTCTTGACATTATTTCTAACTCGAGTAAATAAGGTCTTATCCTAATTGTTTGAAATTGATTACATAAATTCTTTATCATCATTCTAAATTTTAGGATTTATATTTATAAGAAAATCTGATAAAATTTTATGTTGACTGTCAGTTACTTAATACAACCCTCCTATTTTATTCGGGCTTGTAATCGTTTGTAAAATGATATGACACTAAACACAATATAACCAGAGTTATATTAATTCTAATTGTTTAAATTTTTAAATGAGTAGGTAGTTTAACATGAATCATGCACCTAAGGTCCTAGAACTTTTAAATACTTGTTTTAGTAACAAACGATAATTTCTAATCACCTTCTATTTAATCAGGTAGCAGTCCATCCTCAATGGCTAGAGGATCGATCGTGTAAACTTTCCTAGATCCACGTAAAGTCATCTCCTTACACAAATCGAGTAAATTTAAACTCAAGCAAAGTCAACTCTCACCCAAATTGGATAAATCTAAATTTGGGTATCAAGCATGCCAAGAGGATACACACCCTAATGAGTTTTAAATTAGAAAAGTGAGATTAAATACTTATCACCTTACGTCATATTTAGTATGGTAAAATGGACATTCTAGGAATATCTATTCTAATTTTTTTATTTTTTATTCTTATTTAGTATAATTGTGAATGTCTATTTCATGAAATGAATATTCTATCAAAAATTATTTTAAGCATTCATTTGACATAAGTGAAGTAGTTCTTATTTCATTTCATTTTATTTTTATTTTATTTTTTATTTAATTTTATGAAATAATCAATTCATTTCTAAGTATCAAAACATGATCTCACTTCTTAGAGTTCTTAGATCTTAAACTTTAAGGCCACCTCAATAATTATAACATATATAAATGTTAGTACACTCATGCAACATGTGTACGATTCTGTCAAAAATAAGAATTCTATAAACATGATCCAAAAAGGGAATATTTTGTACGAATTCCAAATTACATTTGTGAGCGAAGCAATATTTACAAAAATTAAATATCAAAATAAATTTTCAAAATTAAAAGAAATTCAAAAGAAAATTTTTATTTTAAAATTTTTTAAATGAACATGCATGTTGTACATACTCATGCCACCATTGATCGAATCCAAATCAAAACTGTCATTTGATTTTAAGACCTAATTTAGGTTGATGCAACCTTTTTTGTGATAATAGACAAGATTTTTTTTTTTTTATTTATCAAATTAAGTAGAATTTTATATCTACCTAAAATTGACTTTTCGTACAAATTTAATAAATATAAATATAAGACCAATAGCTTTTCAAAGAAATATACACCGAATAGAATTGGAACTAGAGACTTTGACAAATTGAAGCACTTATCACCCTATCATCTAAATGCTTGAGTTATCCCTCGGGGGGTTAGGTCGATGCAGCCTCAATGCATGACAAAGTGACTTAGCTTTGTCTGTGATAAATCTTTGGTTTGATTCCTTGACAAACGGTGGTTTTAGCCACAAAACAGCGCATCCCGCGGGGGCAGTGGCGTTATCTTCTGTGTCTCTTCACCTGTCACCTCATATCTCTTTCTCTCGCTTGTCTGTATATAACCTATACATACAAGCTACATAGGATGCCGTTTTGGAGCCATGGAATTCCCAGACACTTGCATATGCCTATGCCTATGCCCAATACATTCTTCTCTTACTACATGCTTCAATCATATTTCACAATTAGCTACAGTTCTTGGTAATTAGAATTTAAATAATAGTATTATGTATACTTAAAATTTTTATAATACTGTCATATCAGTTGTGTAAAAACTTTTGATAAAATTATTAAGTTAGCAAAACATCACTCGAATTTAAATTTAGGGTAATTTAGTCTAAATAAAATGCTGTGATTGGTACATTTTAAAAAAATCACTTGGAAAACAATTACAGAGGATTTGACCTAAATATTCCATGCTAAGAGGTCCCCTCAGGGAATTGGACAGAAAGGAATATATGCAGTATCACCGTAATCAGCAAGGTACTGGATCTTTCCAAATTTCCTTTCCTTTTTTTTTTTTTCCGGGTGGATGGATTGATCTGGCGTGTCTCCATTTGGAGGTTTCATTTCTTCCACTTTGGAAATTTATCACGAATAAGAAATGAGATAAATAAGCTCTTTTTATTTTCTTTGAAATGAAATGACTTCGGTTTCAAGATGGGTGGGCGGATAGAAAATAATTTTACAGTTATCTAAAATTTAGCTTAACACAGATCAGTAGAGGGGAAATGCACTCCATATTAGAGGTGTTTCTCAGTCTTTTCTTCCTCATCTTTCTAAGTCTATCTTGTTACCTATCTACATGTACACTCTTCAATGCCATTATGACAATAATTTAAAAAAAGATAAAGTTTCTAACTAAAATTATTATCATATGCACCAAGACTGTTTATATCACAAAATCAGATATTAATTTTACAAAATTGATTGCATTCATGACTAAGAGATAGGATGAGTTGCCTCTTTGTATTTTGTAATGATAACAAAAATCAAGTCGTCAAAGATAATTATATATATATATATATATATATGTGTGTGTGTGTGTTTTGCATTCATGTGTGTGTGTGTTTGTGCCTATGTGCATAGATAAAGTTTGAAATCGGAGGTTGTCAAGTTGAAATTCAACGGATATCATTTTTTTTGGGGTCGTCTATACGGGATGTTGTCCTTACTTTAATCGGTCCCTCGCTAATAGACAATAGTGTTGGATATTGTCCCACATCGCTCCTTTGAAGCTCCTCTAGTTTATTTATGTGGCTGGCTGCTCCTCTCCTTAAAACCTTAGTTTTAAGGAGTTGCATGAGCTGAGCCTCCATTTCAACTTGGTATCAGAGTCAGGTTTGAGTTTATCCATAATGGCACACGTAAGTTCCAAGCTTCGGGCCTTTACGGTCCAAGGGAGTGTTGGATTATCTTACATCGTCCCATTCAAGCACCTATATGCTCGCTATAAGGCCTTCTGACCCCTCTCCTTAATGCCATGGTTTTAAGAAGTTGTATGGGCTAGGCCTTCATTTCAATATAGTATCAGAGCCTTGCTGTTTGTTACAGAACCCAACACCAATCACAGCCACATCAGGTCCCCATCTGTTCCACCGTCTCAGCCCAATCCTTCATAGTAGCCCCAATTAGCCGCAACATTGGATCGTCTCCAGAGGGTGTTGGATTGTCTTACATTGCCCCATTCAAGTTCCTCTGTGCTGGCTGTAAGGCCTTCTGACCCCTCTTCTTAATGCCATGGTTTTAAGGAACTGTATGAGCTAAGCCTTTATTTCAATATGGTATCAGAGCCTTGCTGTTTGTTGCAGAACCCAACACCAATCACAGCCACATCAGGTCCCTATCTGTTCCATCGTCTCAGCCCAATCCCTCACAGTAGCCCCAATCAGCTGCAACACTGGATCGTCTCAACAGCCGTTTGTCTCGCACGTGGCCTTAGCAATCTTATTATCGCCACCATCTTCTCTCATCTTTTACACCTTCATTTTCATAGTTGGTGGCCACCTCCCCACGATCAACTTAGCCCCTCAACAAGCTCGCACGAAAGCTCGATTCGACCTCATCAAAGATCGCCTTAAAAAGCTTCTCGGAGATTAATGCATAAAAGCTTCCACCTCATTTTGCTTCACCTAAAGACCGCCTCATCTACTTACTTTGCCATTTTAAACATATGTATCTTCAATCTTCTGATTTTTTAGTTCTGACCCCTTTGAAAAGATCGTCCACTGTGTTGTGATTCTTCCATTAGGAGGATTGGGTGCTAATGCCCAAGCTCCCTAGTCACAATGGCCTCTTAGATCAAAGGGCAGAATCAAATTCTTCGTCATTTGAGGCTGTCATCATCAACATAAACATTGAATCTCCATCCTCGCTCCCCACCTTTGCAAGGGAATTCTGCTGAGGGAACGCCTAGGTCGAGCACTCAGCCTTCTCCCACTGTCAACCTCACTCATGAATACAACCTTGTTGTCCAAAACAATTCCTGCAATGAGATCTGGTCCAAGATTCACACCAGAAACTCTTCTTACCGTGAGGCAAACACTAAGACCATTGCATTGGTGGCTAGATGTGCTTTTTGCTCAGGCTCCTAGAGCGGCGCTGACTAAGTCTCCAGTTGCGTCACCTCCCAAGGTGGTGGCGACTCCTTCTCCAGGTTGCTTCTCTACCCGCTCCTCTAACTTCCACCCGTGGGATTTTCATAGTCACCATTTGTAAAGCATCCTACCTTTTAAACACATTCTATTTGAACCCAGTTCCCTTATTTGAACTAGCTGGGCCTCCATTTTCAACTTGGTATCAGAACCAAGCTAGAGCCCAACCTTGAGCTTTGGCCCTATGCAGTCCAGGGAGGGTGTTGGATATTATCTTATATCGCTCCTTTGAAACTCTTTGGTCTATCTATATAGCTAACTACCCCTCTCCTTAAAACCTTGGATTTTAAGGAGCTACATGGGTTAGGGCCTCCATTTCAACTGATAGGATTGGTCCCTCGGATTAGTCAGTTTCGAAAAGTCGAATACCAAATTATTAAAAAAAAAAATCTACTTACATATAGTCTTCATTTTTTACTATGAAAGACTTAGTTTCTTCAAAAGGAAGAATATGTAAGGAGAATCATAACTCTCACAAGAAAAGATGGATTTAAAAATTTTAGTTAAGGAAACAAATTGAAAGTATTAAAGTTTTAGATAATTGATGTGAATATATAAAAACAAATTAAGAAGGGTCAAGTATTATTTTGTTAAAATATTTGAACAAAATTAGTGAGATAAAGAATACAATATCAAAATTTTTTAGAGAATCATAGCTCTCACTTATCCCCTTTAGCATTCGTCACTGCCCACAAAATTTACAAAAAAATTCAAATTTTTTAATATTATTTTGTTAAAAATTAGGAATGTGCTCCTTCAAATTATTAAAATTTTCATAAAAATTTATTTCAAAATTTTATGAATTAATTAGTGAAAAATTTCTCAAATTAAATGATTAAAACTTAAAATTTATCATAAATATTTTAATTTCAAAATTTTTAATTTGTGTACTCCAAGGTACAATAATAATAAAGTGGCATGATTATTTTGTTTCTAATGACAAATTTGCCCCCCAACTTCCTTTATTTTTTTGTCGTCGAGATCTCGTCCTTTCCCTAACCAAAAGTGAGAACAGGAGAAAACCGTCAAAGTCGAGGGAATTGTTGAACCCCTGCAGCCACCATGGCCAACCGCGAGAGTTCACGGCAACTGGCCAAACCTAACCTTAACTCTTCCTCAGGGTAACCCATCGTCCGCCGAACGAGACCATGACGTATTAGATCATGCCGACAAGATTCTGATCGGTTTCGGAACTCAACTGATTCGTCAACGACAACATATCTTCTTCATCGCCATTGCCGCCGCAGCCGAGGAAGTCTCAGGCAGCTCCCTCGCGGTCCCGATCCAAATCTTCATCTACAACTTTCACTCCCTTGATCGGTTGCTCTAATCCTTCGAATGGGAAAATCAATCGTGGTCCCAATCCAAATCTTCAACTACAAACAATTTGTGTTGGTCGGCAGGATGAACCGTGGCCGTGAGCGGCATTGGGGGTAGGCTCCGGTGGTAGGCTTTGTGTGTTATGGGTGAAGGTAATGGTGGACTGACCGTTGGCGTGAGGCTAGAGGCGGTGGAGTTTGGTGGATGCCTGCCGTGGACCTCGATGTGAGGCGGAAGCTTTCGCCTTGATCCTATCCGACTCAATTTGTTTACCAATGTATGGCCCTAATGCCCAGCAACTGAAGCATAGAGAATACCATGTGCAACTGGAAATGGATACTACTAGTACATTCACAACGTGGAGATAGGACTGATTATTTGTTGTGGAAGTTGATTTCTTTTGTGCTTGTAGTACAAAGCTTTGATCTTTAACAGTGGAATGTAATTTGATTTTTACAATGATGTGGAATATGTATCAAACTGCAATCTACCTGTCTAAAAAATGTTGCATACTGCATACTGCTATCTAGTGTCTTTCAGTCGTTTGGCTTCATTAGTTCTGAAACGTTTTTTTAGAATTGGAAATCTGAAGATTTTATATACCATTTGACACTTTGTTTTATTCAATTCAACCTTTATTCCTGGCCCGTTAGTGATAATACAATATTCTTTGTCCACTATTCTTTAAATCTCTTGGTTATGATAATACAATATGCACATTGTTATCTACTGGTCAAAAAAAATTTACATGTAATTTGCTTTCTTTCTTCCTTCTTCAATGTCCCTTGTTATTCAAATGCCACTCTAGAGCAACTACTTAGCAAGTAGAGACATTAGATTATGAAAAAAAAAAAAAAATTGCACATAGAATTTTTCAAAAGAGAATGTTTTCTATTCGAGAAATTTCTTTGTTACTATATTTTTTTTTAGTTGTGTATTGTTTTCTCTATCTATTTTTATTTTTTGTTTTGTTTTATCACTATTTGAGTATTTTCAATTTCCTAAGGAACAAAAATTATTTGATGCACTGTTAAAAACATGTGTAATACTTTTTTATTTAAAAAACTTCTCAAATTTCTCTGTCTAAAGACAGAGAATTTTTGTTGAAGCAATACGAGTTTTTGACAGAATTTTTAATTAATTTATTTTTTGTTTTATTAATGTTAGAGTATTATCACTTTCTTAAGGAATAAAAATTGTTTGATGCATTATTAAAAATATATGTAATATTTTTTTTGAATGAATTTCTTGAATTTTTGTGTCTTGAGACAGAGACATTTCTCTGTCCATGTTCAGTGGACAGAGAAATTTTGACAAAAATTCTCTGTTGAAAAAAGATGAATATTTTTTTTATAGAACTTTCTATTCAATATAAATCTTGTTTGATAGATCTCGATTTTTAGAATTCAAATATATAATTTTTATGAAAAATAGATTTTTATATTACAAGTTATTTTATTTTAAAGTTTCTAAAACAAATGAATGATGACTGGCAAGGGATGCACGCAAGAATGAGAGCTTCAACCCTTTCTTCTGTCCTTACACAAGGGTTATTTTGGTCAAGTAAAAAATGAAAGACTTTTTAGGTTAAGGAACTTTGGGCTGGACCTTATGCTAATTATACATTTTTTCAGGAACTCATGGATGAACAAACCAAATTTTAATGCAAATACTTTCATCCTCAAGATACATGTTGAATCCGCAGTTGCATTAAGGTATTTAAAGCTAATTGTTGATGACACTATATGTTCATCTCCTATCCTAAGAATAATTAGAGGTGAAATTATATGGACATTTTTTTAATATTTTATTTCTTGTTAATTTTTATTTGTTATACCTTTTGTCGGACTAACATTATACCATTTTGTATAAAAGAAGAAATTGCTTGTTATTGGCCCTAAGTTGTGAAACACTATTTCATGAGACTGTCACACCGTGAGATTTTCACTATGATTTCAGTATTTGTTAGTCTTATTAGATCTCATAATGAATGATAAAATCATACAATAAGTCACATGAGTATGACAGTCATATAAAATAATTGTCCATAAATTGAACTAATGCTTTAGACAATAACAATAATTATTGATACCCAACCCTTATTAAGTCTATAATAACATACTACATGTTTATTTATTTATTTTTCCCACTTTTGTTGATGCAAATATTAGGACTATTATTATTATTTTTTTTTGGAAAGCTTAGTCAATTATTAGGGTTGATGATATTAATATTACTATCAACTCTCCTCTCCTTGCTTTTGCGGCAGCTTAAACCCACTCTTCTTCTTAAAAATAAGTAGGTAATGTGCACTGGCCACGGCTTGCTTTGGCAATACTAGAACCACTAATTCGTGACTGGAAAACCAAGTGGTTTAGATTTCTTGGTTGGGCCCTTAGGTCTCATTGTTTTGGTCCAATAGGCCTTGTAATGTGCTCACGTTACTGTTGGTGGTTCAAGTTAGGCCTGCATAGCGTGGCCCAAAAGTGCTTAAGACTAGTTTTTCTTATAGTATGATTTTCACGTGCAGGAGACCGTTTTGCGTATTAGCACAGCTAATTTTTTTTTTATACAATGGTGAAGGAGAGAACCTAAGTATTATTATTATTGTGTGTGCAGCTGTGAAGCACGAGTAATACTATTCTAGTCAAAAGTTGTTTATTAAACAATGTGACTGAATGCATATCACATCGCTAAAACAAATACAATAATTTCATACCATAAATTTTTTGGTAAATTTTTTTAGTAAAGATAAATTACTCGTGAAAAATTGAACCCATGTCTACTATTGTTAATTAAATTTAATCACTCAATTCAAATGAATCTGTTTGAACTACCCTTATTTGATAGGATAATCATATACTACTATTTCTATAATATAGATTATATCTTATACATGTGAGATATAAATGATTCACATAAGATAGTTATTTAAGCCAATTGAAAACACTAAACGTAAAATGTGATAAGAATGATCTTATTCTACTCTCTTATTCCGCCATCCAAACGAGGTCATTACAGGTGTTCTAATTAGGGATGACAATAGAGTGGGTTTGAGGCGAGCAACCCTTCCCCAACTTCTTCCTGCGAAAAAAAGCTTCTCTTTTTCGAAAGTATAACTTTATCAAGTTTGTATAAATTTTTAACAGGTGACTAAAAAATATCGTTATGTAATACAAAACTTATTTATTATTTTATTTTATATAATTAGGGTGGAGTGGAACGATGTGTCTTCTTTCCAAACTCTAATAGGATGGAAAAAAAAACTTTTTCAAACTCGTTTTGTTAAAAATAAGATTAACAAATTTTTAACGGACTCTGTTAAATTATCATTTCTAATAGTGTCGGTGCCCTCATTTAATGGACATGTTTAGAACATTCTGATCAATAGCCCAGTTACCACTCGGGCCAGACTGTGCAAGCTGCCCGTTGCTAATAGGCCCACATCTTTAGCATTCCGGTTAAACGATAATCTGTAAATAAGTTTACATCGTCGCTCGTCTGATTTCTACAGGGAAAGTCGTCGACCCGGCCGTCCATTTCCTTCACTCTGTAAGAACCAGTGGATTTGACGACGGGCAAGAGGTTATTGTTCTGTCTGTGAAGTGTGAAGGTTTTCGTTGAAGGCTTGAAGAAGGTACTACTGATCAGTGATCACTATAGTTTTCCTTTTACAAAAGTTCCGATTATTATAGCTCACATGTTTTAGTTTGAATTTCAGCGAATTTGGGTTAGATTTATGTGGCTTTTACTGTGAGAAAATTGGCGTCATTTTCTTTGTTATAGTGTATTTTCCCGTTAGATTCAATTAATATTGTTGAAAGAGTAAGTTGCTCATGGAAGCATAATAAAATAAAGAATTCAAAAGGTTAAGGGCAGGTTGGTTTTAGGCATAGAAACAATCCAGTCTTTTTAAAAAGTATCAGATTTTGAAATCAAGGAATAATTTTATAGATAGCACTTTTCTGGCTGCTTAAAAGGGAGGAAAAGAAATCTTAAATTTTACAGTTGCTTAGAAATTTGACCAGGCCAACCATCTAGTTGATCGTGGTTAGTAGCTCAAATTATTAAATTTTTTTTCTTTAAAAAAGAAATTATTGGTGGATGGTTTGATGATTTTAGCTGTTAGATTCAGATAAAATTCTTAGAATATTGGAACACACATGAAAATTTTACAGTAACATTGTGGAATTGGGGCCTTGGAGTTGGTATTGGAGGTGAGTTAGTTTAAATTTTGATTTTTGAGCTAACTCGCCTCCAACTCTAATTTGAAGGCTCCAATTCCACAATGCCAATGCAGTGTAAAGGTATTCTTGAATTTCATGGTTCAAACTCGTTAAATCAAGGATTTTTGCACACTCTATGTTATTTGATACAATTTCATCACTATTCTAAGCTTATTGTCATAGGCTAGGGCTCTGACCCAAAAGCTGCAATTGATGAGTAGAGGTACCAAATCCCTTATATGACGTAAGATTCTCATACTCACAACCGATGTGGGATCGTGACATACTCTCCAACCCGAATCCGCGAAGCCTCCTCGTCGCGGTTGGGCCACAAGGCGGGTTCAGACCCATCGGAACCTTGGGCGGGCCGGGCTTCATGGTTACCACCGGGTCATCGGCTCTGATACCACTGTCACGGGCCGGCTTTGATACCACTGTCATGGGCTGGGCTCTGACTCAAAAGCCTGCAACTGATGGGTAGAGGTACCAAATTCCTTATATGACCCAAGATCCCCCTACTCACAACCGATGTGGGATCATGACATTATGCTGAAAAAAAATAAAAAAGGAAAAATAGTGGATAGTGGGAATATAGTTTAGGTAACTCCAATGGAGAGGAGCATAAGCCATTTGAACTATAATTTGAACTATATTGACTTCTCATCCTAAGTGATATGGCAATCTCTTTAATAAAATGAATGATTTAATGATAATATTTTTGATTTGATATGAAATGAAAGTAATGAGCAACATTAGTCTGTATGAGCGAGTTAGAAAATTTAAATTTAGTACGGATCATTCATAAAAGCAGTTGTTTGAGGATGAGGCTCTATGGCTTCTATATCAGCTTTATGAATTAAAGTCTGTTTGAAAATCTGGAAAAAGTTTTGAAAGTTGGTGTGGTATCTATATATCTGTTAAAAATCCTCATACCACATTATATAAAATTTGTTTTATAACATGAGTACCTTTAGCATTGCTCTTTTAGTAATTATTATATTTTAACCGAGAGGGTGCTAAATGACTACCCTAACATGTAGCACTACTAGAACACACACCCAACTCCTTATGACCAGGGCAAAGGTGGTTGTGCACAAAGGAGGTTGAACTGGGGTGAAGGTAGGATGGGATCGAGTAGGATTTTCTTCTTGCAAATGGGGTTATCTAGGGGTAATGTTGTAGTCCAATGGACCAAACAAGAATATATGTGTATGTATATGTATGTATGTGCATGTGGAATGTTTTTAATTAATGTAACCTTGTTAATTATGGTGACGAGCTTGTCATCATTTTTCTCATTCTGGAAAGGTGGATTTCTCATCCCAGCTGTGTGCTATTATTTTGCATATATCATTATGGAGTACCAACAACCATTCTTTGAACTCACATTTCCTAGGGAAGCGACTACAATAATACAATTCTACATTGAGAAGAAAATACTTCACAACATCTGAAGTGGTTGCACTAGGAATCTATGTTACATGGACTCTTATTTATGCATTGAAGTACCTGTATCAGAAACATGACACCTGGTCATGGGTATGGGATATGTGTCTGACATGTTTAGTGTGCCTAAAACTCTCTTAAATGCTCCTTTAGTTGTATGGTTGCTTCAAAATGGATGAAGTATTGAAACTCTATGTTACATAAAAACACCATTTTACCTTTGAAATATTACAAAAGTATCAAAAAATGTGAATATTTTGCTGTATCTATATGTTCTTGGATTTGGGGATTTAGTCGTCTTGACGTTCAGACACATGCCCTCACCCGAGGCCATGTAATATAACAAGCAATTTACGTGTTCATGAAAAAAAAAAAAAAACATATGTCTTTTTTGATGTAGGGAGCACTTCATTTGTTTATGGTTAAAAGTGTAGAGGCATACTGAATGCACACTAGTACCCAGACCTTTTAATATGACTACAGGAAGAGTTTAGTGCTACATGTCCATGTCAGCTCTCCAACCCAACTTATGATTTTTTTTCAATTTTTTTTTAAAAAAATATGTATTGGAGGTTTGCAGACACTTTAAATATTAATAGGATCAATGTGGATAATTTGCTTTAAAGTGAAAAAGGGAAGTAGTACCTTTCCCATTCAGTTTGCTTATATTGTGATTCATTTGTTTGTGTGGCAAGATTTTTTAAAAATTAATGGGATCGATGTGGTTAATTAACTTTAAAAGTGAAAAAGGGAAGTGGTAGCTTTCCCATTCAATATGCTTATAGTGGAAGTCATTTGTTTGTATGGCAAGGAAAAAATTGTTATCCATTATTTAGAATCAAGGCATCAGTCCCAAGATTTGGAGAAGTGTACTTCTTGGACACATGCTTGATTATAAAAAAATGGACCACTTATTTGTTGAAAAAGATAAATTTATATGGACCATGTTAGGTACTGTGTAGGGTCTAGGCAATTATCCAAACTTTTGAAAATGCGTTAAAGCAACTCCAAGAGTGGGAGACATTTTTGGAGGCAAAAAAACACATTTGCCTCCTCCTATATTGTTTTTGCCTACACCAATTGATGGGCACCATGGTGGACCGAGTCTTAAATATCCTTTACAAGTTCCAGATGGGCTAATCACAAGGTCGAGAGCTAAGAAGTTAAGTGCACAAAATGCTAATTGGGTCATTTTTGTACAGTTTCGACGTCGCTTCATAATCTGAGTATAACCCTCTCATCCGAGCTTCGATTGAGATGATTCAAGATGATATGGAAAGCCAAGGAATATTTCTACAACTTTCATGTTTTGAGTTTTCCGAGATGCGGGCTGTATCAAGGTCGAAATCGGGTTTGAAGTTACTGTACCTGCACTGATGACATTTTTTGCTGCGCGAAATTCTAACTTAATTAGTGGATTTCTTTTATTATTTTTAGTCGGTAGTTTAGGATGTTTTGGGACCTAAAAATGTTTAGCCCATATCTTTTATTTAATGTAGGCCTTATTCGGCTATAGGGTTTCATAGGATGTTTTAAAAAGAACTTGTAGCCGCATTTGGAGACAGATGAATTATTCAATAAATTTTTGGAGAGTAGTTTTCTCTACGGTTCTTTGAAGAACTAGCTGAACTTATCGGGATTTCCCGTGGCGTTCACCAACGACTTATCAAACGGATTTCCACCACCGTTTGTGGCAGTCTTCCTTATACCGAGGTTCTTGTTTCGCACTAAACAACGGGTTGAGGTTATATATATCAAGGTTCTTGTTTGTCGTAAATAACGGGTTGAGATCATATATACCGAGGTTCTTGTTTCGCACTAAACAACGGGTTGAGGTCATATATACCGAGGTTCTTGTTTGTCGTAAACAATGGGTCGAGGTCTGTCCATGCAAATCTGATTGTAGAACGATCTTAGATTCTTATCTCATTGACGGGTCTCGCTTAATTTTGGCGAGGTTTGCATCATTTGGTATCAGAGCTCAAACTACAAATGAGGTCTAATTTATCCTTTTTCATTCTTGCATTAGATTATTATCCCTGGAAAAAAAAAGGGCATGTTCAAGGGTTGCTATTAAAAAAAAAAAGGAGAGTATTAAAAAAAAAAAAAAAAGGGCATATTCAAGGGTTACTATTCAAAAAACAAAAAAGAGTACAAAAAAAGAAAAAGGAGAATATTAAAAAAAAAAAAAAGAGTTCACAAAACATAAAATATATATATATATATGTATATCTTTCTTCCTTTGATGCAGGTAACGATTCGTGGTCGAATCTTTTTGAGGAGAGGGGGAATGATGGGCACCATGGCGGACCGAGTCTTAAAGATTCGAGGACGAATCCTTTTGAAGAGAGGAGGAATGATGGGCACCATGGTGGACCCAGTCTTAAATATCCTTTACAAGTTCCAGATGGGCCAATCACAAGGTCGAGAGCTAAGAAGTTAAGTGTACAAAATGCTAATTGGGTAATTTTTGTACAATTTCGACGTCGCTTCGTAATCTGGGTATAATTCTCTCATCCGAGTTCTGATTGAGATGATTCAAGATGATATGGAAAGCCAAGGAATATTTCTACAACTTTCATGTTTTGAGTTTTCCGAGATGCGGGTTGCATCAAGGTTGAAATCGGGTTTGAAGTTGCTGTACCTGCACTGATGACGTTTTTGGCTGCGCAAAATTCTAACTTAATTAGTGGATTTCTTTTATTATTTTTAGTCGGTAGTTTAGGATGTTTTGGGCCTAAAAATGTTTAGCCCATGTCTTTTATTTAATGTAAGCCTTATTTGGCCCTAGGGTTTCATAGGATGTTTTAAAAAGAATTGTAGCCGCATTTGAAGACAGATGAATTATTCAGTAAATTTTTGGAGAGTGTTTTCTCTACGGTTCTTTGAAGAACTATCTGAACTTATCGGGATTTCCCAGTGGCATTCACTAACGACTTATCAAACGGATTTCCACCACCGTTTGTGGCGTCTTCCTTATACCGAAGTTATTGTTTCGCATTAAACAACGGGTTGAGGTTATATATATCGAGGTTCTTGTTTGTCGTAAACAACGGGTTGAGGTCATATATACCGAGGTTCTTGTTTCGCACTAAACAACGGGTTGAGGTCATATATACCGAGGTTCTTGTTTGTTGTAAACAACGGGTCGAGGTCTGTCCATTCAGATCTGATTGTAGAATGATCTTAGATTCTTATCTCGTTGACGGGTCTCGTTAATTTTGGCGAGGTTCGCATCACCAGTGGCTCCCAAGAATATACATCACTTCAAGTCTCCAACAATAGGTATCCAAATGATTATCCATTTCTACCCAACCTAAATTTAATAATAAAACCCAAATGACCAAACCCTAAAATACAAACAGAACATATAATGAGGGGTGGGGCTGGGGGGGGGGGGGGGGGAGTTGGTGCAAGAAGGGGGACGGCGATGGTTGGCAACGTTGATGGTAAGAGAAACTCCATCTCACCTCTCTCAATCTGATATCTGATCTCTCTCTCCATTTCTCTTCTCATCTCATCTCTCACAACTGGGGCTCAATCTCTGTATGAAGGGTACCTGTGCGAGGTGGACAGGGGCTGATGAAGGTTAGATTCTCTCACTGATGAATTTGGATTTTTTTTGAAATAAACACTCAAATCTCAAGCTGATTTTCTGACCCAAGCCTTGAATTTATACACATTTTCTGAGAGGGAATCCACTGTTCATAGCCATTCCAGAATTTGGTTATGAACAGTAATGGCAGTTGGGTTCCCTCCACTTTTTGGCTCCCTCTTCCCATTGGAGGCATATATGACTCTGGTTTGTCATTGTTCATGGCTGTATGCATTTTGGGTCCAGTGATGACTCCTCTGTTGGAGGCCAAATAATGCTCTATTGGGAGCCAAAGTGGTAGTTAGGATGGATGGCTCCCTTCTTACTTCCACTTTTGGAGATGCTCTTAGTTTAGGGTCATGCCTTGGTCCTAAATAATGAACATGTTGCACGAACCGCTAAAATTTCCACTTCTTTCCCTGTATAGCTATGCTGGTTGGCTTCATTATATTTCCCTTTTTATGATATATATATATATATATATATATATTTTTTCCAGACAAGTGATAAGAATCAAAGCCTTGATCTGGCACCGCCTTTATAAGTGGCATGCCTACACCTCAGCACTTTTCTAGTGTATGATTGAACATTCATTAATGAATTTGAGATTTTATTAATGTGAGAAATTTTATGCAAGCAAAAAGCCTGTTTGGAAATGCTCGTATACGACTGATGTGGTCTATCATGTTCCCCTTTCATATCTAAAATGAAATGCTAATCATGATCTCATTATTTTTGAAAGCATCATTGCCATAATCATCAATTATGCCTTTTCATTGGCCAAAAAACATATTTCTGGGCGCTATTGACTATTCTTCTTCTAATTCTTTTCATTAATTATTTCTTAAATTTTCCCTGCAGTTACTATGGAAATTTCTGGGGCAGCCATTGGCAGAGTAATTAGCTGGATATGTGCACCAAATGGCTGTATGTGCACTTGGTTAACCAACAATTTCACTTCCTGGAAATCCCAGAAAAGAGCATACAGAAATTGAAGAAAATGATGGAAGAGTCATGGGCTAAAGAGAATGATGTGAAGATGGAATCAAATAGATTCAACACGAAACAGTAAAAGAATCTAAAAGAGGTGGCAAAATTATATGGATGGAAAATGTCAAAAACACTATTGATGAAGTGTGAAAGATTAAGGAGGAAGAGTGGAGAAGAAGTGTGTGCTCTGGTGATTAAAAGTGACGAAGAAAATCAAAGACATAATTGGAATTCCAGGCAATATTCAATTTTCAGATGGGTTTGTTGTGGATCCATTGCTGAAGTGAGGGTTGACCGTTCCCATGATTCCAGTGATGGGGTAAAATAACAGCAGAGAAGAACTTGGAGCAAATATGTGTTCCTTGATAGATGATGAGATTGGATGCATTGGTGTTTATGGTATGGGAGGAATTGGTAAGACGACCTTCCTAACACACATCAGTAATTGACTAGTTGAAGGAGGTACTCTTTTTGATAATATCATCTGGGTTACTATGTCAAAAGCAGCTGGTGTTGAGAGCTTACAACATAGCATTTAAAAGGTTCTGAATTTAGATCTTAGAAGAAACCGATAAAATGAGAAGATCAGCAATGTTGTTACACACCTTGAAAAGATGTAAAGAGGTTTTGCTCATATTAGATGATATGTGGACAGCATATTCTCTTGACAAAGTAGGAATACCTGAGCCGGATCCTAACAATGGTCGCAAAATAGTATTAACAAATTGATCTTTAGATGTGGCATGGCTCCAAAGAACAATAGAAGTTGAGGTTCTATCGGAAGATGAAGCATGGGAATTGTTCATGAATGATGTCGATGTCGTGTGTTAAACTTAATCCAGAAGTGGAGAAATTTGCAAAACTTGTGTCTATAAGGAATATGCTGGTTTGCCTCTTGCTATCAATGCTGTAGTTCGAGCTTGGGGGGATGTAGAAGTTCATGAGTGGCATCATGCACTTTGAAGGAACTCGTATCAACAGCAAATATCAAGGGTATGAAAGATGAGGTCTTTAATCATCTAAAATTCATTTATAATCAACTGAGAAGTGAAAACTTTCAACTTATTTCTTTTATTTTGCACTCTTTCCAGAAGATTTTGATATACCTATGGAATCTTTGATTGAGTTATGGGTCAAAGAAGATAGTCAGAAATGATCAAAAGAACAGTTAGGCAGAACTTGATGATTGACATCCTATTTTGGATGAACTGGTAGGCAATTGCATGCTAGAAAGGAAATGTGATGAAGTCAAGAAGCATGACATGCATAGGGAGATGGCCATCTGAATCATGAGAGCAAGTCCTTGTTTAATTGTTAAAGCAGGTGCTGGACTAAAGGAACTCCCTGGGGAACATGAATGGCTAGAAGATCTGGAGAGAGTTTCCCTCATGGGAACCAGTTACAAAAGCTTCTGCATCAGCCAAAATGTCCAAGACTCTAGACTTTGCTGTTGCAATTTAACCCTCCGACAATATTCATCTTTTCTAAAATGCATGCCTGATCTTAAGGTTCTTATCATGGACTAAGATTGAGCTGCTGTCTCATTCAGTTTATGAATTGAAAAACCTCTGTGCAGTGATCTTAACAAGTTGCATTCTTTAGAAAACCTCTAGCAACTAAGGGCACTAGACCTTGGATATACTGCAATTGAAGAACTGCCTGAAGGACTGCATTGTTTAATTAATATCAGACACCTTGATCTTACCCGCACCAAACTGAAAGTGTTTCCACACTGGGCTATTATCAGAACTAAACTCCTTTCAACCTTTCAACATATGGAAGTGGATGGATTTGGGGATCATATTTGACACAGTTTAGACAGTCTCCATAAAGGACCTATATGCTTCCAAAAATTGTCAGTTCTATGCATCTCTTTACTTTGCTGTGTCTTTAAAATCTATCTTAGTTCTGGGCATTGGCAGCTGTTGAAGAACTTTACCTTTTGGATTGGTCTGTGCAATAAAACTCGTGATTATTATCCTGCTGAGAATGCAATAACAATCAGAGCGATTGATCTTTTTGCAGACACAACTCCCTCATGCAAACTGATAATACTCTTCTGCTTATCATGAAGGAGCGTCCCAATGCCACGCGACTCTCATTGAGTTCTTCAAAGACGAGCTTTAAAACAATGTGTCATTGAGGGGTGCAAAGATGTAGAACACATCATGATGCCAGAAGAAAACACCTTTTCCAATCTGGAGTCCTTGTTTCTTTCCCAATTACCCAATATGAAGATGCTGTGTTTTAGTAGTACAGCATGGCATGCTCTCAAATTTAAAATCACTCATTCTCATCGACTGTCATAATTTGAGATATCTAGGTCCAGTTCAGTTGTTTCAGCACCTCACAAACCTTGAAAAGATTTACATCTTATACTGCAGCAGCATGAAGGAAATTCTAGCAGATGGTGAGGAAGGTGAAGCAAGTAGTATCATCCCACTCCCAAGTTTAAAAAAATTCCAATTATATGGACTGATGAAATTGAGTAGCATTTGTAATTGTCGACAAATTGTTTGAGTCTAAAGTGTTTGCCCCTGGACAATTTTCCACCTAGTCTCAAAGAAATTAGAGGCAATAAAGCGTGGTGGGATTCTTTGGACTGGGACTATCCTGATACCAAGTTTAGTCTGCAAATTTTTTCTAAGAAGCAGGCGAAGGTTGAAGAGGGAGTTGAGAGGAAAAAAAAAATCCGTGAGGTACTAGGGAAGAATTCACCTTGTCCAACAATCTCCTCTCAGCCAAGAAGCAAGTACGTTTCTTTTTGTTCTTGTTTGATGCAGTGGTGTACTTGGCATCTCAATGGAAATTCATGCGGTGTCATGACACTTTTATGTGACACATTTTTTTGGTTCAACTAAGTTTCTTATTTCTTGGTTTCATTTATTTTGGATAGACAATAGGATATGAAACACAACAAATAGGCCCACAGTTACCACTAGGTTAAGATGCTAATATTGCTTCATCAATACTTATAGTTGGATCCATCTCTTTTCCATTCCTAAGATGTGATGGAGATCTATCTCCATTTACCTTGGGTATCTATTCCCCCCCCCCCCCCCCAAAAAAAAAAAATAATAATAATAAAAAATAAATAAATAAATAAAATCTATGAAATAATGTCTTTAATGGTGTCAAATAATTGGGAAGGTTTAGAGGTTTAGATGAATTGAGTTAACATTATTATGGAACGTTTTAGGGACAAAAGGCAACTGCTGTAGACATATAGCTGCATATTAAGGTGTTCTAAAGTAAATTCTGAAGATTAGAGTGGAGTGTGCTATGAAATGGCACTCTTGGATATGAACTCTGAATTTTACTCTGTTTCCTTCTAATTCAGCATCTTTTGGATGATTTACAGAAACAAACTTGTTTAGAGCTGTGAGTGTAGACTACTAAGACAATTACAGGCCTAAATTCTTTAAAATGCTGTTTTACCTTACTTTTTGTGTGTTAGATTGACCTCTATCTGCTATATGGATGAGTAATTCTATCGTCTTTTTTTTCTTTTATGTTTTTGTTTTATCATTTAACAGTCACCCTAATTAGGCCATGAACTTTTTGCATTCACCCTTTACCCCATGTTATTAGATCAACAAGTGATGGTGTATGAACTAGATTGTAGTCTCACTTCCCCACTAGTTAGGCCCTACAGTCTTTGATGAAGTTCAATGCCGGGTGCATGGGTGCAGTTAACTTCAACATTACTAACACCCCCACAGGCAGTGACGCAGTGGTCGAAAGTACGAGCCTAAGTGCTTGGTAGTGCATGGTATACCAAGTTCAAGTATTTGTGTGAGTTTGAATCCCCGCTGCTGCATTCTTCGTGATTTAAATAGTGCGTGTATTGTGCGATCAGTGCGTGTGTCCGGAGTTTGCCTCTATGTCTTAATTTGAGAAACAATATTAGGTATCAATCCCAAAGTCGTGGGGACAAGTAGAGGGAATTTGTCCTCGTATCTTGCAAAAAAAAATTTACTAACATTATCAGCAATTGTTAGGTAACTAGTAATCCTCATGGACCACATGCACACTCACTTGGCTAACAAGCTCTCACATAATTTGGTACATTTATTGAATTGCATGCATAGTTATCAGAACTGGATTGGATGATGAACCAGTGAAAGGGTCGATTCGCAGTTCACTGGTTCAACTGGTAGTTTAACCTGTTTTATAATTAATATATTAAAAATATACATAAATATATTAAAAATTAAGAAAATAACAAGAAAAATATATATTTTTTATTATCTAGTGATAAATAACAAAATATAAGCATAATCATTGAAATTATCTTAATGTATAAGTTTTATATATTTCTATATATAATAAAAATACATGTAAAAATATCTTATTTTATACCAAAGTTTATCATTTAATCATCAAATATAGGAAGTTTTGTGAGAAAAAAATAGCCGTAGGTAATAGAAAGATAAAAGGTGGTTCAACCGATTTTTTTAAAAAATCGTCCGGTTCACTCGGTTTTTTAAAAAATTGGTCGGTTTAACCAGTTTTTTTTTTATTCTTTAGCAAAAATAGTATATTAATCTAACCGAACTAGTTTAATGCTTGATTTTCAGTTCAACTGATAGAATTGGCTGGTTCAATCCGATTTTGGTAATTATGATTGCATGTCATGAATGAATATAAAGTTCAAAGGAGGAGCTGAGATGACTTCTTGAAATGATGAAATTCACTATGTAGTATGAGGAAAATATATTAGATGTTATCATTCTTGCTTGCCCAATTATATATAAGAGTCTTGAATCAAAATGTGCTGGCAAGCAGACACTGGAAAATTATGGGACTTGTTCACATGTGAACACAATCAAGAGCTACCTTTATTCAGACAAAATAAGATTCTGAAATTTATTGTATTAATGTTATGTTTTGGACAGACCTACATAAATGGCACTGCACCTATATTTTACCCAACATTGTCATATTTCAATACTACTGACCTTACATCTTCTATTGCATATATATGTGCACAAGGGACATTGGTTAGATTGTTAAAATTAAAAATAAATATCATCATTAACAATTTCCTTTACCCTACTAAATGATACCCAAGTCATGATGTATTCCATTTGGGATTCTATCTAGCCAGATATCAATATAATGCTCTCCAAATCATTCTCTTTGAATTTTATTTCCTTACAACTTTTGGCCAAAAAAATCAAGCAAAAAGCACAAATATCGCAATGGTGGCAATCAACATCAATGTTGACATGAATGGCACTGCCCAACTAACTTATAACACGACAACAATTCTCGAAGTTTAATCTCTTGTTTGCTCCTCTCCTCTGTTCCTTTATCTTTCATTCTCTCTTTTTCTTTTAATATTTTTGTTGTCATTGAGCACATGCTGGAAGTATTACTCCAGAGTCACCAAAACTCTATTGGGAAAAAAACAAATCTCTCTCTCTCTCTCTCTCTCTCTCTCTCCCCCAACTACAACCACCTCATGATTGCAAAGAAAGATAAGGTTGGCTCAAGGCAATTTGAGGCCGACAATTGTAAAATAATTTTTTCCTCTTTTCGAAATGCAAGAAGAAGAATTTTTTTAATAAAAAAAATACAATTTAAAAGAAGACGTAGATATTTAATAAAACTCAAATAATAGAGTCTTACGTAATCACAAATACTATAATAATGAAATTTTAAAAAATATAAATTAGGGAATACAAAAATAACCATTCATGTTTTATTTTTATGTATACATATAGATATGTAATTGAATTTTTTTCTTATAACATTTATGGGTCTTTTTTGTGTAGAATTAGACTTTTATTGTCTTTAAAATTTGGATTATACTATATAAAATAAAAGACCTTTCTTTTGTCTACAAAAATAAAAAATCTTTCTTTTATAGTTAGATTTTTATTGGCTTTAAATTTTTAGTTAGGATTATATGATGAAGACATAAATTTAGGGTCTTCTTTATAAATGGGGCTTAAAACAATTGTTTTATAATAGAATCAACCTAAGAAAGATGAGCAAAATAACAAACAAAAAGAAGCCAGAGTAGACCAATGAGGGGCCAATCAAAACCAAAGAGAAAACAATAATGCTAGGTCCTACCTTGATCCCACCCTCTTAAATGGGTGGGACTCACCTTTCATGGAGCCCATCATGTGAGTCCCACACACGTGAGAGAGGTGAAATCAAGGTAGGATAAAAATATGTGATTCCTAACATTGCTCAAAAGAAAAATAGGAACAATCATGAGCAAAGAAACCAAGCAAAAACAACAGGATTCAATTCCAATTAGAGATGGCAACGGGTGGATTTGGGACAAGATTTTTCCCTAACTCGTATCGTGGAAAGAAAATTTTAAAAAAAGTTGCTCACCAAACCTCGTAAAAGCATTTAATTAGTAAGCCAATTTTGATATTGTTAGTTATTCATTTAATTATTAAAATTTTATTTATATTATAGGGTTAATTACACTTTAATATCTTAAAATTTTGTCATGATTTCAAATAAAATTCTCAATTATCAATTGTAACAATTCAGTCCCTTCAATTTTTAATTTCATTTTAATTGAGACCAATTACGAATGACTTTTAATGCTGGTCCCAAATTGATTACATTTTAGTATCCTATAATTTCATATAATTTTCAAAATAGCACCTTGTAATTGTATACGAGTTTTGAATAAGGTCCTATAATTTTAATGTGTAAATGACAACTGTTAAGAGTTTGGGACAACCGTTTGGAATTTGTTTCAATTAAAATAAAATTAAAAATTGAGAGACTGGATTATTACTATTGATAATCGAGAATCTTATTTGAAATCGAGATAAAACTTCATGGTATTAAAGTATAATTAACCCTATATTATACACGTCAAACTAAAAATCATGCACATCAATAGAGGATTAGAAAAAAATACAACTCTATTAAGTTTGACTAAATTTCTAATGTGAGATTAAAATATTTTATTGTAACATTGGTTATATACGAAAATGCTTTTGCCACTTTCATATAATAGGGGTAGGTGAAATAGGATATCATAACATTCAATTTATAGAATTTTCCAACGAATTAGGTAAAATTGTCATCCCTACTCCGATCCAACCATTCCTAGTAAACTTTTCTACCTATAATTAATCGCTATGCTACCACCGATTTTGACATAATAATTTATAGGCCATTCGGTCAGAGGTTCAAGAAAAGTAATAAAATTATCCATAAGTCCAAGTTCTAAACAAAATTATCCAAAGGTCCCATAATTTTTATGTGACAAAAATACCTTTCAATATTTTCTCTTTAAACAAACTGCCATAAAAATTGGAAGTGTTTGAAAAAAGTTTTACAAAATTTTCAAAATTCAATAACTTGTAAAATATAGATATGCTTTTAATAAAATTGATACACTGTAGAATCTAAAAATTGAGATTTATAAAACAAAATCCATATTGCATATGAAAATTGGAAGAAAAACAATCAATCCAAAACTGTAAAATTTCATCCCTATGCTAAGGTAAAATTTTACAGTTTCATAGAAATGGAGAAAATCTCAATTGTTTTTAGTTTTATCAAGTTTTTGAGCCACATATTTGTTGGAGACGATCAAGGTAGTGAAGATTTGTAAAAGAAATAATTAGTATTTCAATCATAGTGATTTAAAATTCACTAGTTATGAAACTGTGAAACTTTACAGTTACATGAGACCAAGGTAAAATTTTACTAAGGAGTAAAAAAATGCACCTTTCGTTTAACTCGGTACCTCACTTGCCACTATAGAATCACCTTCCATCACCACCAAGCCATAGTTGACCATCACAGTTGGCTCAAAGCATATATATGGTCAAAGACGTTAGGCTACAAACTACACATCACAATCGCCCAACTCGAAGCCATAATTGAGTCCAAACTCAGAGTTGTTGTTTCCAACCAAACCCTCTCCAAACTCAAGATGGTGTGGCTGGCAGTGGCCATTGCAGTGGCAGACGGCGGCAACAGCTGCTCGTTTGTAGTGGTGGTGTTGGGTGATTTTGCGATGGCCATGATGCCAACGGTGGCTTGAGAGTGGATTATGATCATGATAGGGTTTGATGGTGGTTCACAATGGTCTTGTTGGGAATGGTGAAGGTGGTTGTGTTGTTGATGGTGGTGTTGGGTGGTGAAATCACTGTTGCTAGCCCAACCACCACCTTCACCACCCAACACCACCGACTCCATTGATGGACAAGTGAGAGAGAGGAGTCAAGGGGGAGTTATTCAATTTGGGAGTTTCCGTTTTGGACGTATGTGTTATTGGGGTATTAGTGTCATTAAAAAAAAAATTACAAGTAATACGTCATTATAATGAACTTGAGCTCAAAATAAGAAATAATCCGATCCTTCACCTTGAATTGGAAACGTGTGTGGATCTCGTAATAATATAATATATTTGTCAGGGACTGGAGACTAATTAGCCCTAAGTTATATTTATATATTGTGTAGTTCATGTATTATTTTGTCGAAGCATGTAGTAGCATAATAAGATTACCGGTTCATTTTAAAAAAGAAGAGTAGGGTATAAGTTTTGCAAGAACAACGGAGGATTAGTCAGAATTTAATATCATCAATCCTATTAGTTGGCTTAACTTTCAATAAATAAAAAAAAAAAAGAAAGTTCATGTATTATTTTATTTGGGGTACTGCTTTGGATGATAGTTTCCCAAACTAAGTTCTTATGCATTTTAAGGTACATGCCCCCGGCACCCCCCCCCCCCCCCCCACACACACACACATTTGACGGCTTCTTCAAAATAGATATAATTTTCAATGTTCAACATTTAATCTCATAATCTGCAAATATTCAAATGATAGTGGCATATTAATGATTAATGTAATCCTTGTTTCACAGCCCCATCACTATCAGGGAAAAAAGTGGAGCCTAAATAAGGATGGAAGAGGTGGTGTAATATTTGCATCATGCTAGGTTCTCCAAATAGACTCTTTTTGGAGCATTCAAGCCTTTGGAGGTCTCTCTCAAGACTGGTTTTTCCATATTGGGGTAGTACCAATATTTATTTTATTTTTTGTTTTTATTTTTATTTTGAATGCTATTAGAGAAGAAATTGGTTTTGTATTCCTTACCATACCGATAAATCAAGACATTATTTTGTCAAATGATGTAACTATCTCTATAATTTTAATATTCTGTAAAATTGACGAGAAATTCACTATAAAATCATAGAAGCCGTGCACATGTGCCAGACTCATGAAATAATTTATCGCAAATCAATCATTACTTATCTTTTTTTCTTGACTAGAAATGATAAATGTCATATTTCTCATAACTCACTTTTGTCTTACTCTCTTATAAAAGTGGGGTCTATTGGTGGTTCCATGGTAGGCCCTATGAACAGTGAGCCCCACCTTTGTGAAAAAAGTGAATTAGAAAATGTGAAACATCTATTATAGTGAACAATAATGCTTTTTTTTTGACAAGTTTGAATTTCACTATAACTATTAAATTCAATTTCACTATAATTATTAAATTAAATTTCAGTCTTCATCATATTTGGCAAGTTCATTAAATTTAAGTGGATATATTGCATAATTTTTCAATTGAGTATAAAGATGCTAATAACTGCTATATTCCACAACCCCCACCCCCACACCCCCCTCAAAAAAAAAAAAAAAACTGTTTTTAGGATAACGGCTTCTTTGACTAACAAGGGCCTGACCTAATTGATTACCACCATAGGAGGAAAAAAGAGATAAATCTATTAGGAATCAACAAAAATGGTGCCTATTTTCACTACAAAACAAAAACACAAAAATTTGCATTGAGCAGTCAATTATCTCACCAGCTTATGTAGGTTACAATTGTCACCTCAAATTAAAAAAACAAAGACTCAAAACTCAATTATGTGGTAGGAAGAAGTCTTTATGTTCCCTAATTCCCAAAGTAGTTGCACCTAAAGTTGCAAAATTTTAATATCACATGGCAGAAAAGAAGACCAAAAGGTGTTACTTGCAACCTCCACATTATGAGTCTGAAAGCCACATTCTCTTAACGGTCAGATGATGATGTATTATGTGATGCAAATATGTGTCACATCATTTGACTATTAGAAGCTTGTGTTTGTGAATCATTAATTTTTTTTCATATTATAAAAAAAAAATATGATGAAAAGATATTATATATTTTATCATTATTGTCATGTTATTTTTGTGAGACCTCCATGAGTTTCATGGTGATATTCAAACATAGTAAAATTAATGTGATAATATCTTATCAATTAAACTTTTTTTTTCATATTATACCTTTTATGGTAAATAGAGGAGAAAATGTACCAAACATTCCTCTTTTTGGGGATTTTCTTTTTTGGAAAACCTCAAAAGACAAGATTTTGATTAGTTCCCAAAAATATTCTCATAACCAAAACAGAGTTTGATGGTACCTTATCAATTAAACTTTTTTTCTCACATTATACCTTTTATGTTAAAAAGAGGAGGAAATGTACCAAACATCCCTCTTTTTGGAGATTTTCTTCCTTTGAAAACTTCAAAAGACAAGATTTTGATTACTTTCCAAAAATATCCCCATAACCAAGAGAGAGAAAATACAGTCATATCTTTGAAACTGTATATGTCATGAGAAAACACACACACACACACACACACTCTAACGCCCCTTTCTTTGAACTACTGGGTTAGCACCTTCTTGCACGCAATCTCCTCCATCCTGCCCCCTTCCATTTTAACCCAACTCCCCTCTTTCAATAAATAATACTTTCCCTACAATGAATTAAAGAATTAAAACCTATTGTCCCATAAAATCAAGAAACCTATATTAATTATGGTATAATTATCATTATTAGAATCTTCTTCACCCTTTCGTTTGTACTTTTTTAAGATTTATGTTACCGTGCCTTCACCGTTTTCTATTCACACACACACACACACATACATACATACATATATCTATATATATATATATATATATATATATATATATAAACATTAGACACTTAACTGAACTTATCTATGAAGTCGAGTTTATAGTCTCTTTTTCTTTGCTGTACCCACATTTTTGTTATTTTTATTGCATACAGAATCAAAGAATTAAAAAAGTGTTCACCCCTTATATATATATATATATATATATATATATATATTACTTTTAGAAGTCTCATTTATGCACATTTCTTTGCAATCTGTGAAGTGCGTTCCGGATCTTTTTGGCTTTTGAAATGAAAAAGTCCTATGTTCTTGTTGTTCTGGTTGTATCTGTTTTATTCTTTGTTCCCCTGTTTCACGGAGGAATTGCCGTCGCTGCAAGAACCCAAGATGGATCCGAAGCCTGGGGATATGTTGAAGTCAGACCCAGTAAGCTAAAATGCTTTACCGTTGTCATTCACTTTGATGTTTAGATATATAATTCTATGTCTATAGATGTTGATCTGATCTTTGGCTTCTTGTGTGTTGGATTGTTTTATGCAGAAGCCCACATGTTCTGGTGGTACTACAGGAGTCCATACAGAGTCCAAGATCCAAACAAGCCATGGCCAATAATTCTTTGGTTGCAGGGTGGACCTGTAAGTGTTGCTTCTTGAACTCATATAAACTAATATGAGAAGCCCAGATGCTTGAAATCTAAATATCTTATATGGAAATTATATAGCCATTTAATTATATTCGTACTTCAATTTTTAAAATTTTCTGGTTCAGCATCAGTCTCTGAATGGAATCAATTTTTTTTTTTTGGGAGTTGAATTGTCTGAATTTCTGTATACGTTTGTGTGCTTTGATACAAATAGGGTGCTTCAGGAGTTGGTATTGGAAATTTTGAAGAGGTTGGACCATTGGACACTGATCTAAAGCCTCGGAATTCAACGTGGTTGCAAAAGGCTGATCTCTTGTTTGTGGTAAGTTGTATCATTTTTCTATGGATTGCAATGTCAATAAGAGAGTTTTCTTCTTCTTTTTTTTTTAATTTATAATTTTGTTGGAAATTTTCATTTTTCTTATTATGCCCCCTTTTTTGGGTGTAATATAGGATAACCCAGTTGGGACTGGATTCAGTTTTGTGGAGGACAAAAATCTGTTGGTGAAAACTGATGAAGAGGCAGCAACTGATTTGACTACATTGTTGATTGAAGTTTTCAATAGGAATGAGAGCCTCCAAAAGAGTCCTCTGTATATTGTGGCAGAGTCCTATGGAGGAAAATATGCTGTTACTCTTGGATTATCTGCTCTAAAGGCTATAGAAGCCGGAAAATTGAAGCTTAAACTCGGGGGTAATTACTGATTATACATTCTTATCTAATCAAAGAATTTGAACATATATAGAGAAAATTCGGATGGGTTATTGTTATTATCAATTTTTATCAACTTTAATTTGTTTTTGTTAGAGTACAAAATTTTCTTTCTCATTGCAATTGTGAAGTGACTAATTCTGTGATCTGAAGGTATTGCATTGGGAGATAGTTGGATCTCACCAGAAGATTTTGTGGTAAGTAGATTTGATGAATTGATAATTGAACATGGTTTTACTTAATTACTCGTTTTCATCTGCCCATTTGCAATGTAGAACACCTAAGTTACATGTATTATGATTTCTACATAAAACTGCAGTTCTCATGGGGTCCTTTTCTCAAAGATGTCTCAAGGCTTGATGATAATGGTTTGCAGAAATCAAACAGGTCTAGATTTCTAACTTCTTCAAACTAAAGCAATGTGTATACGCGTGTGCGTGTATATGTGTAGTATTTTAGAATTGGAGATTTTTTTTGTCTGTTGTTGTCTAACAAGTTCATTTCAGAAAACAGTCTGGCTCAGAAAATTAAGCTGCAAATTGACAAAAATCAACTTGAAGATGCAACAAATTCATGGAGTGAACTCGAGGATGTGATTAGCACCAGCAGTAATTCTGTTGTATGTTTCCCTTTTCACCCCAAGTTTTCTTCATTTTTCGTGGTGTGAATGTGGTTGCTTAAATACTTCTGAAAACATAATCACAATAATTTGTTGAAGTGTTTTTGTTTTGGGGACATTTGCAGGATTTCTATAACTTTCTGTTGGATTCAGGAATGGACCCTGTATCCTTGACTGCTGCTGAGCTATCGAAAGAAATTGCAATGAAGCGATACTCGAGATATCTTGATTCTTTTAGAGCCTCTCCTGGTGGAGGTGGTGATCTTGAAAGTTTGATGAATGGTGCAATTAGAAAGAAGCTAAATATTATCCCAGATAATGTGCAGTGAGTCTTCTTTCTCTTTGAATTTTTTTTTTTGACTATTGTAGTAAAATTAACCGGTAACAAAAGGATTGGTGTCATGTTTATAGATGGGGAGGACAGTCAGATCTTGTTTTCACATCACTTGCAGGGGATTTTATGAGACCAAGGATCAATGAGGTAATGAAGTTAGTGTGCGATTATAGACAATGAGAACTTGATTAAGGGCTTGCATTGGTAAAAGAAATTCGATTCTAGATTATATATTTTGTGTATGACATTAAGAATGTGTTTAGAGAAACACTTCAAAAAAGAATACTGTTAGCAAACTAGTCTACAACGTAAGCTAATAGAGAATGCTATAACTTAGTTATTTATAACAGCAACAAATAAAAAATAAGGGTTTTTTTTTCTTGCTCCAATAATTGTCACTGAAATTGGTTTAAATTGAAAATATGAAATCTCAAAATGAACATTATTCACATTTTCTTTTCTTTTTTCTTTTTTTTGGGCCTTGGACAACCAAATGGGGCATTTGAGGATAACTAGACCCATCCAACCTTTGCTTAGCGTTGGAAAAAAAGAAACACATTCTTCCTAGAAGTTGCTTAATTCCATTCATGTCCTTGTCAATTTGGTTCATTTAGGAGCCTCTCTCTCTCTCGCTCTCTCTCTCTCGCTCTCTCTCTCTCTCTCTCTATATATATATATATATATAAATTAACGGATAGTTGTATTCTTTGAAAATTTTCTTTGATATGGTGATGAGTTTTATTTTAAGTTATTTATTTTTATAGGTGGATGAGCTCTTGGCTAAGGGAGTCAATGTGACTGTATACAATGGGCAAGTAAGTTTCCTCTGAAGTATTATTGAAATCTCCTGATTTTTAAAACCATTGAATGGACCTTCAGAAATTTGTAAATATTTATCATTTTGACCAGGCAAAACTGTGGCAATGGACTCTACTGTTTAACTAAATATACTAAAATACAAATTGTTGCACTTATTCCATGATTTTTCACTATCTGATTGTAATTGTAATTGTGATTTTATAGTGGGTATGATTGATCTAATTCCTTGTTTGGTTTTCTAGTGATGACATAATTTGGTTGGTTATTGTAGCTTGATGTCATTTGTGCAACGAAGGGGACTGAAGCATGGGTTGAGAAGCTTAAGTAAGACTCTGTCTCTGTCTCTGTCTCTGTCTCTCTCTCTCACAGACACACACACAATTTCTCTTTCTCTTTCTCTATCTTATATATCATATCCAATTATTCCCAGGTGGGTAGGACTAAAAACTTTCTTGAGCATGGAAAGAACTCCCATATACTGTGGAGATGATAAAGTGACAAAGGGGTTCACAAGATCATACAGAAATTTACACTTCTATTGGATTCTTGGAGCTGGCCATTTTGTAAGTGAAACCATACTCAAAATAATAATACTAATAATAATTGTAGTCTGTCTCATTATATCATTGGCTGTCACATCCTTGTCTCTATTGCCCAGTTTGTCAATTTTCCATGCATGGTTGAAATGTCCTCATCACTCTCTTATTGTTTTGACCCCCGAGACTCCAGTTTTTTTAGTGTCACACTCCAACACAACTAGATTTGCACTAGAAGACTATGTATGTATACAGTTTTCTTTTTAAGTTTCTCTTGAATCTAGACATTAGACTTAGGGGCAAGAATAAAAAAATAAAATTTAAGAGGGAATTTTGTAAAAATATAAAAACACTT
This sequence comes from Nyssa sinensis, assembly GCA_008638375.1. Taxonomy (NCBI): domain Eukaryota; kingdom Viridiplantae; phylum Streptophyta; class Magnoliopsida; order Cornales; family Nyssaceae; genus Nyssa; species Nyssa sinensis. The sequence goes on from CM018034.1 coordinate 15,538,851, forward strand.
GAGGGTGGGGACAACTCCTAACTCTTTTTTAAAAAAATTTACCATAGAAAGTAAGGGTAAGAAGTGAAAATTTTTAAAGTTTGCAGGGCAACCACCAAGGTTTGCTGATGTTAAGCCTTAATGATGCTATACTTTGAAAAGTTTGGGATTCCAATTTTGATTTTCGATGACTTGTGTATGATTGTACATATTTGAGATTTACCCATAGTTTGTGTGAAGTTATTTGCATTTGAGGTTTATATAGAATAATACAGTCAGTCTCCTTTCAAGTAAATTCGTGACTATATATATATATATATGTAGTACATTTTGAAGGTAGCAAAGCATATATATGTAGAGAAACCAAAGAAAAAAAGGGAAATTCTTTTTTCTTTTAGAATTCAAGAAATTAGATTTGACCAATTATTTCAACCAGAAAGGCACATTTCCAGCTAGCAGGACATTTTCCTTGACTTCAACATTTATTAGAAAGTAGAAACCTCTCAGGCTGTGGCCCCTTTGTCAATTAATTACCAAGTTTCTCATGTACCCAAGTATGTATACGACCCATATCTTACACGTACAATCCATAAATGCGAGCAACATGTAATATATACATGTGGCTTACCACCAATCAATATATATATATATATATAGGTTGAAATTAAATGCATTTCAATTGACTGCTTTTTTTATACTCAAATTTCCACTCATACAAGGGCTACTATTCATTAATTATGAGTACATTACACTGGGGTCATAAATAATTTTTTTTTTTTCATATTTAGTTAATCATTTTACAATTAATATTCATAAATTAATAATTTCTAATAATTAATAAATTTTTAAAAAATTAATTTATTTTTATAGTGAATAATTAATAATTCTATTACTTAATAATTAATATATTTTTCAGAAAAACTCTTTACAATATTAATTATTAGAGAGATAAAATAGTTATATATGTAATTATATATCTCTCATTTAAGACATATCTTGTTAATTATATTTATTAATTTTACATAATTAAATTCAAAATTATTATAAATAAGAAAAATTATAACATCAGCAAACAAAATATTAAATTGGATATTATGAAGTTTTTATGTTATAAGTTAAGTATTTTATATTTTTTTAAGAAAAATTAAAAATGTCATTGAAGAATTGCATATAATCTTTTTTTTTTTTATTATTGAAAATTAGTTAAATATAAGTTAATGAAAGTATAAATGAACTTAATAATTAATAATTCTAATAATTAATAAATTTTTAATTTTTTATATCTATTAATTATACAATGAGTTAAAGAGCATGATACATACATACATACAACATACATACTGTACACACACATGTCAGGGTAGAAATGAAATTATTTATGAGTGTAAGTAGCATTTTAGATGTCAGTGTAAAAATAAAAAGTTATATAAAATTCTTTATAACATTAAATTTTAAGTAACAAATTTTAATATAACTTAAATCATATATATATATATATGCGCACAAGCATGCATTTATTTTTTAATTATTATAATATTTTTTAAAAAATATTAATTATTTATTATGAAATAAAGTGAATTATTATTTTTTAAATATTAAATAAAAGAGTGCTGGATTCAGTGGTTATTCATCACTCACTCGTTCTGTAATTAATAGGTGTAATTAATATTCATATATAATATTAATTTCAATACACCTTACGACTAGTGGACAGCTGCAACTAACCCTATCAACTTTCATTGGCCTGATAAAAATTAATTATTATGTGAAAATGTATGTAAGTGCATTTACTATTTACGTGGAATGCGATTTAATGATTGAGGTACCACCCTGGCACAGCAGGCATTAATTGTGGAAGTACTTCACTGTATCAGAAGATCAGATAGTTTTCCCAAGCGGGAAAGCTAACTGACAACCAGATCTGACGGTGACCGATGGATTCTCACATTTCTAAGAAAGTCTTTTTATTTTTCTTTCTCATCTTTAAATTTGCAGGTACCCGTTGATCAGCCTTGCGTTGCATTGACCATGGTGGGTGGCATCACACACACTCCAATTGCTTCCAAGTAGAGAGAGAAATAATATATATATATATATATATTAAAATTTAAAAATAAACATTATAGAAAGCCAAAAAAAAAGGACGGTTGGTGAAATGGTACAGAGGCGGACTCAACAAGCAAGGCTAATAACAGATGACTGACCAAGCAATGATGTACAAGAAAAAGCTGCACATGGTGCAATTTATTATGATAAGTTGGTTGCATGAAAGAAGTGTTCCTTTTCTTCTTCTTCTTTTCTTTTTTTTTTTGGTGCTAGTTTTCTTCTTACTTAGCATTGCAATTATTTTGATTGTTTCCATGAAAACAGCAAAGAAATTGTAAATCCAAAAAGAGTGCAGTTGTGGGAGACCTTTTAGTTTTCTTTCTTATGGTCCTTGCCTTATGCTCTTTCCTTTTTTTTTTGTTTAATTTATTAATTCGACTCTTGTTTTCAGGTTTTTTATTCTCAAAAACGATAATAAAAATAAAAGTATTAATAAAAACACAATTGAAAAAAAAAAATTTAGAAAGCTATTTTCAAAGCAACATTTAAAATATGTTTTGCTTTAAAGAAATTTTTTTATTGTCAAAATCTTTATTCATTAGAAAATGAAGACGATAGAGAAATACCTATTATTTAAATTTTTTTTTCTTTTTGATTTCTGAATCATCATCCTTAATGATCCCGATAGGCTATGGAATCTCAAGGTTTATCACATGTACATCGGAAAAACTTGAGTTACTTGGTGAGAAGACTCAAGAAGCAATGAGGGGATGAGTATTACCATTCAAGTATTATAAAACATAATTTAATTTAAGAGTTCCTCTAATACGAGCCTTAGATAAATAATCTAACTCAATTCATGGCTTATAAAAATAAATGTTCATATCTCCTTAGTAAAAAGTAAGATTTAAACCCATGATTTTTACTTTAGAGAAAGGAAGTAATAAAGGGATGAGTATTACAATTCATGTATTATAAAACATAATTCAACTCAAGAGTTCCTCTAGTACGAACCTTAGACAAATAATCCAACTCAATTCATGGCTTATGAAAATAAATGTTCGTATCTCCCTAATAAAGAATGAAATTTAAACTCATGACTTTTACTTTAAAGAAAGCATCTGAACTAATCCTGTTAGTTTATTTCATATTTTTATTCTTGAAAATACAAAATAAAAGCAAGAAATGAAAGGAAAGAAAATGAAAACAAAAATATATCCCAATGAGTTTCCGTGTTTTTTTCATTCGACATTGTTCTTGTTAAGGTGTTTTAAGGAGTTAGATGTTTAAGCACATAAAACAAAGCTTGGAATGGAGGCAGCAATTTAAGATAAATTACAAGTTCGTCTCTACAAGAATTTTGTTTCACTAGTTTTCAAATTTTTTTGGGTACTTTCACCACTTCAATATCAAATTTATTTATTTATTTTTTTAAATTTTTAGCTTTTACATTTTTCTATGCTTGCTATAAATTATTTTTAAACCTTTGTGATCGTCGAATAATTATTTAGACTTACAAAAAAAATCATGTTTTATCAATACAATGGAAAAAAAAAATTTCTTTTAAATTTTCACACTCCCGATTCCAAGAATGAATTTATTTAAAGAGCCTAAAACTTCGTTATGATTTAATTGACATTTTACGGGTGTTTCATGTCTTTTGAATTGAATGATTCCATTCAAAATTCATATGGCGTTTCAATATAAAAACCCGTCATCTTAAAAAGAACCATTCGCAAAAATAGAACATCCCACCATGTTTCTTTGACATATTCATGATCTTAAATTTCATTTTTTTTGAATTGACAATTATTTTTTCTGGATCTGTGATAAATTCCAAAATAATTATAAAAAAATCAATCACTTTCATAGAGTTACCAAACACTTGAGTGATTCAATCAAACATAACAATCCAAATAAAACTCAGATCCAGAGAGGCACAGTTTGCTAACCATTTTGAGGAGGAAGAAACTGGAATTGGAACCATATTATGCTCAGGTAAACTTATTAGTTTGTGTATGATGTGATCCAAAATTACATTTGATGGTCCCCTTGAGGGAATATATTATATTACATACTGAGCCATAAGATATACAAACTCGAGATGTTTCACTCTTATATAAATATGGGAGATCAAGAGGCCCAATTTACATCAATCGTACAAAGAGAAGAATTGAAAAAAAAAATTTGCAAGATTTTTGTATGCTTGATATATATTACCGTTGAAGGAAGCTGCAGACCGGCTCACTCTATCTTCTCTATTACTTCCAGCCTGGTTTTTCTTTTCCAACCTTTCATTGTGGCAACAAGGTTTATCAGCCCGATGATTTGACTTTTACTGAATTCCTGCAAGAGAAAAAGGATTTGCATGTCTTGATGTTATATAATCAAAATATTTCCATGGGGTCTAAAGGAAAAAAATTCAAAGCCAATGACATTTGTAAAAACATTAAACACCCAGCTCTAAAATCAAAGCAATTGATGTCTGTAAAAACGTTTCTTACCGGATGAGCTCGAGCCCAGTGCACATATTCAGTTTCTGGAAGGTAGTAGGCCTGTTTAAATAGTGGCGGAGAGAATGATAGTTAAGTACCAAGATAGTTTTATAAGAAGTTATATCACTCAGGCTGCAATAGACTTATTCCACCTTATATTCACCGCAATTTCATTTTATTAATTTAGATCTACCATACAAGCAATCCTAATGCTCACCTTGATGAAAGTTTCAACCCTTTGTAATTTTGGTTTCACATTTATGGAGACAAAATGCTGTAGGCCATTGATCAAAACCTGAAGGAAATACATAAAACACTCGGCTATAAAACAAACCAAACAATAAACAAAAACAAATAGACGTAACAATCTAGCATCATGTCATAGTTCAAGAATACCTGAAGATCTAATGACATAAGTGCCCGTCCCTCGTCTGTACACCTTTTCACTCGTGATAGGCCTTCAATGAGGGTTTCAGCAACATCTTCTAGTCCATATTCTAAGAGGCGGTCTTGAACCTGACAGTGGGAAAAAAGCTAAAAGTTAATCCCCCCCCCAATATTTTTTACTTCTGCAAGAAAATAATTAGCTACTCACATTTTTACAGGTTCAAGTTTTTCACATTGCCAGATAGAAAGTCATAATCACTTTTGTAGAATTCAACTCAACTAAGCTCTAGTCTAACATGTTACTTAGGAGTCGTTCCTACAATTACTTCATGTTTGACCTCATTCATACTACTCAACAGAACTTGGGCCTAAAATATTTGGATCTAGCTTTTCACCTTCCCTACAAATAGCACATAAACATGAAATAAAATTTGACACAACTCCATAAAGCTTCAGCTTGAGACAGATTGGATGTTTAACTGATGTTTTCCCACTATAATTGTCAGATCACAGCACCATTTAAGTTAAGATCATCTTTATTTACATGTGCTACAAGTTTCATATTGGTTGTACACATGAGAATCCAAAGATAGTGTGGAGTGTCATAGTAAGGGAACACAGACATTTCAATCTGAGTAATAAGGTAAGAATCATGGTTTTGACGATCGTCTCACCATATTATATTTCTACTGCTACGAGCAACAAACTATGCTTGTGTGTTTGAACCTACAAAACAAGCCTCCATTGATAGAAAGATGGAGATGTAACAATATCCAATCTTTATTCTCAAGGGTTTTAGATCATAGAATTTTTATATTTCTTCCCTTGCATAAATGAGCTACACTGGACAAAGTGGCATGTCTTGAAAAAAAATGCATATTGATCTAAGTTGTGTTGTAAAAGGACTCAAGGTTAATCACACCAATGAGATTACTTCTATAGATGCAAGAAATGTAATAGCCCGTTGGTCTTGTGAAACTGCAAAAAGATTCCATCATGGTTTTTTTTTCTTATTTTTTTTGCAACAAAAGTTAACAAGATCCTATTTTCAATCTCATAGGCTTTAAAGGGTAACTTGGATAAATTTGTACTGTATTGAAGAGAGAACCCAGCAATACATTGATCAGAGAAGATGGTCAGGTGAGTGTCACTGTGTATATCCAACAAGTCTAGAAGGAACTGGACATTTTCCACGCTTTTCTGAGTAAATTCTGAATATCTATGGAGTTAAATAGGGTGGAATCTGATTACATCAGTGCCAACTGTTACCTCCTTCTGAATTCCCCCATGAGCAAGCCTTGTCTTGTAGTGCTTAAATTCTCCCAACAACAAATCAACATACCTATTAACATTAAAAGTCAGAACACCAGTCAAATGTTGATCATGAATTCATTAAAAAGGAGAAACAAAGAATTTTGATGGCCCATCTAAAATATGAACTATTCAATCTGTCACAAGATTAAAAAGATATCAAAACAAAATATTAATAATTTAAACAGAGAGACTAGCAATTTACAAATATCAAAAGAAAAATGTTAGTGCTGATATTATTTCTTTTTGAAAGACGAGAGAGAATTGATGAAATTAAAAGACAAAACCCACATGATAACCAAGTTTGTATATTGTTTGTTCTTTATGTTAAAACCTTCATATATTGAGAGAGAGAGAGAGAGAGAGAGAGGGGGGGGGGGGGGGGTTGTCAAACCCCAATGACATAAATAATACTGTTAAGAATTTATTACTGTCACAATTTTATTGCATTTTTTCACTTCTGAATAAATCCTTAATTTCAAATGATTTCAGTACTTGTCAGATATTTAATATATCCTGAATTTTGTAAAATCAATAAAATTTCAGCTCCAAGACCAACAGAACTGACTTTACAACATGAACTGAAATTGAGTTGCAGAATGAAAAGGGGGAGGGGAGCATCATTTAGAAACTCTCAACCAAAATGACAAACTGCCAAATGCATGCTGTTTCATTAAGAATGAAAGCCCACGATTTTCACAATGTAGTTCAATTTCAAACTTCCAAGATTTGTGAACATATATGGCCCTGTTTGGATGGGTGGTTTCGTAGGGCATTTGGGCATTTTGGAGCCCAGCCCACACTTATTTCTTTTAAGGGCCGTTTGGTTGCCGGTTTGAGCTGCATGTCTGGGCTGCACATGAGCCCAAAACGGGCATTTTCCATCAGCAGCCCAGGGCTGCTTTTTTCAGACCCCTTCTCAGCCCGTTTGGATAAAGATGGAATTTAGACCATGTTTTTTTCACCAATATTACAAGATTGCCACCACACCAGAACCTCTTTGTTTTGAAAAATAAATCAGCTCTGTAACCCCTAAGGATTGAAAACAAGACCTCAATAAATTCCCACACTTAACCATTGAAGCAGGTGACAACTTGTTCTTATTTTGATGAAATTATTACTTTTATTATATATTTATGAATTACTGTAATTAAATAATCTAATATTTGTATATAATATTGATAATATAATAATATATTTGTATATAATTCTTTATTTTATTATTACATATATTTATCATTAATAAAAAAATATAATTTACAAAATATAATATGTTATTAAACACCCAATTTAATATTCAAGGACAAGAATTGGGATAAGGCTTTCTTGAGTTGAGTTGAGTTGAGATGAAGAAAGACAATTCATACTCGTTCAACATTTATTAACAACTCGTCCAAACATTACAATATTATTTAAGTACTTATCAAATACATTCATCCAAACATTCAACAACTTAACTCAAACAACACTTTAACTCAAACTGCACTTTTCTACCGCTCATCCAAACAAGCACTTTAACTACAATCAATTAGTACAAGTTGTCCATTTCATGAGTAACTAAAGTTTAATCCAGAGAAAAAGTTCAAGAAATCAGTATACCCATATTTGATGTTTTAGTTTGAGACAAATTCCAAAAATCCATTGATGTCCCCTTTAGTGACTCACAATCAAGCCTTTGTTGAAGCTGTGCAACACTAATAATATCCAAGCAAGCATGTAATATGCACATTTAAATGCAAGACAGACTCAATGGCACAATTTGCATGCCTTTCTGAATATCCTGTACTGTTGAATGACATGGTTTTGGTGGATAACATTGGTGGTTTATACAAGGGAATCTGAAATTCATTCGCATGTTCTGATATTAGCAAAGATACACACTCAAACTGCTACAATTCCATCCTACGGCAACAAATATTCCCCCTTTTCATTTAAAAAGTAAATGAGTTTTCCACTATAAATGTCAAAAATGAGGGTGCAACCTTTTTTTTTCTTTCAATGATAAGTAGTGAGAATCGAACCCTTGACCCCAACCCCCCGCTTGATTTGGGTGATATACCACAACCAGTGCTACAAGTGTCAAATATATTGTATCGTGTTATATATACAGTATATAAAATGATAAAAATAATACTTCAAATCACTTATAAAAAAAAAATCAACTTAAGTCATACAATACAAGAATTAACATTTATAAATATTACTAATTTCAAACTAAAATTTAATCATCCAAGTTTCCAACAAAATTCATCAATATCAAAATTTAAAGACAATTCAAAATTAATCATTTTTATGATCTATCCTATTTCATATTAATATCCAATTTCAATGGCATCGATATCATCATTAGATGCCAACATATTTTTCACTTCTTTTTTCTTCTTCAACATCTTATATGTGCTCACTCTTTATCCTTATCTTATCAAAATATTTACTTTCCTTTTTCTTATTTGAGGAAAGATTTCTAAACATTACAAAGAGGCAATAAAAAGCCAAACAAAACAAAAAATGTTTCCATGTATAAAGATGTCAAAACGATGTTGGTTAGCTTGATTACTCGTATCGTATGTATTGCACGCACGTATCGAAATATATTGTAAGATACATATAGCATATCATAAGATACGGTGTAAAAAGATACCTACTATAAGATACGTATCGTTTTATGTTCATATAAAAACGTATCGTAAGATACGTATCGCGTATTGTAAGATATAACAACTATGGGCATCAGCATGTGCCCGCGTACACACAAAGGTATACAAATTACAAAGATTAGACTATAAAAAGGCCATTAATTAAAATAGAAACTCATCTAACCCAAAAACCCAACAAGTGAATCATGAACTTCAATAGACCCTCTTTTAATAAAATGGAATCTTCTCCCACCTAACTAGGCATATCTTCTTCTCCTTCTCCACACCCCCAAAGAAAGTCTCTTTGGAATTTTTCCAACCTCCTCTCCACCATAGCCATAATGGAAAAAAGAGACATGTAGTATGTTGGGAGATTGGCCAAAGTACTCTTCCCTTCCCTTCAACAAATACTTCCCTTTCCGACCACTGAGGCGTTTTTGTAACCTCTCCACAATAGGATCCCAGACACCAATGGATCTAGAAGATGCCACTAGATATGTAGAAGGTAGTGATCCAACTTTGCAACCCAAAGTACCTCCCCTACTAGAATGACCTCCTCAAAGCAAAGAAGCACACATTTAATAAATCGAAGGTGTCAATGTTTTGCTTCATAGAAAATGACCCTACTGGAATGACCTCACTCTTGCCCAAGTTGACACGAAGCTCAAAAACTGCCTCAAAGCAAAGAAGCACACATTTAATAAATCGAAGGTGCCAATGTTTTGCTTCATAGAAAATGACGCTGTCATTTGTGAACAAAAGATGGGAGCTCCTTCCATTCCCATTTTTCACACTAAAACCACACAACAATCCCCCTTCCACCACCGTACTCATCATTGCACTGAATGCCTCCATCACAATCACAAAAGAAATGGCAACAACAAATCTCCCAGCCTCAACCCCTTGACCGACTAAAAGAATCTTGCTAGGGAGCCATTTACCAACACCAAAAGAGATACCGTCAAGATGCCTTATGGAATGGAGTTGGTTCTTCTAACAATTACTACTATAAAAGGACTAATCTAAAAAGTATTGATTATTAAGTAAAAGAATTATTAATTATTCCTCATGAAATGGAGTTGTTTCTTCTGAAAATTATTAATTACTACAGATTATTAAGTTATAAAATATTAATTATTAGAGGCAACACTCTAAACAAAAGCTGCTTTAGCCCATACATCAGAAGTATTGTCCCGTCAAAAGATCTATTGTTTCTTTCCAACCAAATATAACCACAATGGATATGCATTGCCCCCCCCTGGGAATAAATCGGCAAGTATTTCCATTTATCCCTTTGTGAAGTTTCTCTCAGTTCTTGGCATGAAATCAGATACTGGTTGGCCAGGGAATGGTAATGCTCCTCTAAAAGATCGATTCAGAAGATGCTTTTATCAGTTCCCTCAATAGGCTACAATATAAGAGATGTAAGCAAATTGCCAGTATTGTCCTTGTAACTTCAATTTCTGTCAAAATCTTAATAATTTGAAAAGGTTGGAGATCGGTTTTCCTATTGAGCTCCTTGATGGCATTTTCTTGTCCCCCTACTTTTATGATGCTATAGTTCGATCCCTCAATCCATTTTCTCCCATAACTGTCATCCCCTTTGGAAAGTTATAATTAAAAATATGAAGACAAATGCTACACATGTGACCAAAAATTGCTAATACTATCCAATGATAGCAACAGCAGATTAAAACAGAAGGTACCCTTTATGCTCCAAAGACAACATTCCAGATAGGAGAAAACAGAAAATAAGAAAAGAAAAAAGAATGAACACAAGAAGGGATGACTAATTTCAGTTGGAGGAATTAAACATTCCCTTAATAAAGTGATATCAATAGTCATCTTATGATCATAGAGAAATCGAGTTAGCTGGCTTGCTTTTGTCCTTGATATGTAACAAAAGGAATGAATTTTTAATGGCATTCATTCATGAAAGCACCATCCTCTTTTTGGTGGGCCTTTACCTTTAAAATAGAGGAGAGGTAGTTACAGAGGGAAAGCAGAGAAGCACCTCCAGACCCGAGGGGTTTAACCAACCGGTCAATCCATGCATGCTCTCCAATTTTTACTCCTAGAAGATCAGCATGTACAACACTGTTCCCTGTTGCTGCTACATAGGTTTTGTGCTCTTTTTTTCTTTGTTTTTTCTTCCAAAATAGGTTTATACTAATTTTATCTAACATCTAACCCTCGCCCAACCCTGCAATGGTAGGAGTCTCGTGCACTAGGCTAACCCTTAAAGCACAATTACCTCTCTCTCTCTCTCTCTCTCTCTCTCTCTCTCTATCTATCAATAATATAAATAATAAGCAGTAGCACGACTCTATTTAAAAACTCAGCACAAGTGTGGTGGCTATGGTCTAATGGAATTCTCATGGGACCCTTGCGCAGCACAACTTGAGGGGCTCATCCTAATCTATTGTATAGGTCCCTGGCACTAGGTCATAAAATAACCAACAGTTAGAAATTCATTTTAAATAACTGCAATCTAAATCATAAAAAAAGAAGAAAAGAGTTCAAAATGCCTTCGGATATTTGAGAACATAATCACACTAACTTAATCATGGGATAAGTCTTGAGGTGTGTGCTTTTGTGCTTTGAGGCAGTTTTAGGTCTTAAGAGTGAATTTGGAAAAAAGTGAAATCATCCCTACTGGGGAGATGATGGGAGGTTATGAAGCACGGATACTCTATTTTGACTCACGTGTTTGTGTCGGACACCGACACTTTTGGAGACTTCCCGGACACGAGTCAGATACAAAAAGAAAGTACACAATTTATTTTATTTTTTTTCGAATTTTGGACACGTTCCGGACACGTTTGGGAAATGTTTTCAATTTTTTTCCTTCTTCATTTTTTTGGATTTTTCTTCTTTTCTAGTTCTTTTTTAGTTATACACATACACATATGTTCTATATAATAGTTAGTAAATTTGTTTAAAACTTGAATCATGGACGTTGATGATTAAATGAAAAAGTTCTTAAATTTTTATTTAATAACTTTGTTATTATAATATCTTAATAATATTTTGTGATTTGTGTGTTTTTATGTCAATTTTGATTGAAATAACGTTAAGTTTTTATTATATGATCAAATAAAAATATAAAAAAATTTATATATTCAACGTGTCTTTGACTGTGACAGTGTCCTGCTTTTTTGAGAAATTATATGTCTGCATGTTTGTGTCATGTCGTTTCTGTGCCGCGTGTTTGTTCTTCTTAGGGACTGAGGAGTTGGTGTTGAACTTGGTTTGCATGATGGGCTCGTTTCCTTCAATTTACTAGGGATTACCTTTAGGTGCCTCTTCGAAATCAAAAGCAATTTGAGATCCGTTAGTAGAGAGATTCCAAACGTGCCTGGCAAGATGGAAACAATACCTTTCAAGGGGCGGGGGAAAGCTCCTATTTATAAGAAGTACACGGGAAGTCTTCGCGCATAGTTTATGTTCCTAATTCCTATCCCGACTTCAGTAGAGAAATCACCTGATAAGTTGCAAAGAGACTTTCTTTGGGGGAGGAATGAAGAAAAAAAGGGTTCTCATTTAGTTAAGTAGGAGAAGATGCAGTGACCATTGTGGAGAGGATGGTTGGGACTTGGGAGTAAAGGACTCAAACACTTTTAATAGGGCTCTTCTGGATAAATGGCTTTGGCGCTTTAGAGAGGAACCTAATACTAGATGAAGGATAGTCATTGAACCTAAGCGTGGTTAAGTAGAAGGGAATTATTGTCTAGAAGGTGGAGGATCCTTATGGTGTAGGTCTTTGAAAAAACCCATTAGAAAAGGAGTTGAAAATGTTTTCGAGCTCACTTTTGTTGTGGTAGGTGATGAGGGAAAAGTTTTGGAAGGAAAAAATGTGTGGGGACATTACTTTGGAGCATTGTTTTCATCACCTATTCCAATCAAGAAGCTTTTGTAAAGGACTTCGTGGATTTCAACAACTATGGGTGTGTTTGGGCCACTTGTTTTCATTTGGATAGAGATAAAGATGACTCTCTTCAATGGAGAATAGATTCTAGGGAGGAATTTTCGGTTAAGTCCTTTTACATTCAATTGGCTTGTGGGGACGTGAAGGTGTTCACTTGGAAAGCAATTTAGCAATCCAAATCCCCTTGAAAGGTGCCCATCTCCTATTGGACTGTGGTGTGGGAGCCTATTTTCACTTTGGCTAATTTGAAAAAAAGAGGCTTCTACTAAGCTAATAGATGCTCAATGTGTCTAGAGGGGGAAGAATGTGTCAATCATTTGTCTATCCATTGCCCTTTTGCTAGAGATGTGTGGTATCTTCATCTTTCTCTTTTTGGATGCTCTTGGGTGATTACTTGGTTAGTTGGGTACTCGATGAAAACGAGGCAAGGAGCTCTTGAAAAGGGATCGTAAGTTTTTTGAAGAACAACAACTTTCCTTTGTAGTTTTAAAGATAGATTGTTGAAGACTTTATACTTTTGGGTTTTAAAACCGTACCCATCTTATATTGATTCTTTTGTAGAGTTTTTAGGGGTCTTGGAATTTTTTTGGAAGCTTCCCCTTTTTGTAATTATTTTGCCTCTCTTGGGTGTTTGTCCATGATACTACAGTTTACCTATCAAAAAAATAAAAATAATGCAAATAACAAAGAGAAATAAGAGATATAGGAACAAAAGACTTTGAAGGTTTGTTTGAGAACCAAAAAGAGTTCCATGCTCCATTGGAATTCAATTTGAATACCCCAAAAGCTATGTTTTAAATGGTTCATTTCAAAGTTTTATATAACTTAAAGCACAATTTGGCCTCAAGTCATTTGGTCTTTAAGCAAGTTTGGCCCATGGTACTTACTATCAGAGTTAAAATTTCAACCAAAATTTTGCTTGTAATGGCACTAAATCCTTGATTTGGTCTCAACCAACAAACCCCTTCCTAAAGGATTTGTGGTTTAATCCTATTCACTATAGTAAACACAACACAATCCCGGGGGGGGGGGGGGGGGGGGGGGGGGGGGGAATAAGTATGAGAAAACCCATTTCCAACATTTTATCACATTCAACGTGATAAGGATTATTTATGAAACATAGACACTTTATTTTAGCTCAGGTGTCTGTGTCGGACACTTTCCCGGACCAGTGTTAGACACACGAAAAAATAGTATCCAATTTTTTTTAATATTTCCTAAATTTCAGACACGATAAGAACATGTTAAGGACACAATAGGATACATTTTCGATACTTATTTTTTTTTTTGTTTTTGTTGATATTATCCTTCTTTTTCTCTTCTTTTCTTCCCTTTTTTTGTTACACACACACACACACACATGTTCAATGTAATAGTTACTAAAAAAATGTTTAGGAACATGAATGATGAATGTTGACGAATAAACAAAGTTCTTAAATTTTTATTTAATAGATTAGTTATTTTAACATCTTAATAAATTTTTTTTTTGTAATTTTTGTTTTATGCCAATTTTAATAGAAATAATGTTTGGTTTTTACTATCTGATCATATAAAAAATATATATATATATATTATATGTTCAACGTGTTCCTGACATATTTGTGTCTTACTTTTTTGAGAAATGTCGTGTGTTCTCTTGTCCTTGTTGTGTTGTTTCAATGTCCCATGTTCATGCTTCTTAGAGGATTATACACCAGTTAAGGGATTGATATTTTCCTATGTTAAGGGATTGTCGTGTTTGCACCTTGTCACACAACTCATGTAACTCTTTCGTTTTATTTATGTTCTCTTAATTTGTAATTCTGTTCCCCCCCCAAAAATCCAATTTCTAAAAATTAGGTTCATCAATCTGGAGATATCAAAAGAAAAAAATGAGGATTTGCCTATTCTATCCAAAAGAGGTCATGGCTTGGTGCAATGATAAAATGCCCAGACTATCAAGCGCAGGTGAGGTTGGGTCCGTCTCCACTCTCCAGTCCACCCCTTCCAGCAACCTCCATAAGCTGGACCATTACTGGATAATGGTCCTTCTATTTTTTATGACGGGATATATATATATATATATTATTATTATAATTTGGTTCTAAATTCTAATAAAATATTTTATTATTTGGTTATATTCAATCATTTTTTAACCTTGTATCTTCTTTGATTTCCATATTTAACAATATTTCTCCATCAAACCAGTTGTGTGAAAATTTGGTTTGTGACAGATTGTTGACCATGCTCCTTTATTTAACTCATGTTAGTGTGATCTTAATGTCCAATATTTAAATTTATCGATATATATATATATATATATATAGCTATATAAAGCAATTTTCTTGTAATATTTTCTATCTTCATTTTCTGACACGTTTACATTATTGTCATATTTTTTCAAATACAATCTGAAGTAAAATATGCAGGCCTAAGTTTCAGACGTCTTCAAAAAATGACATTTTGCACATTTCTTAACAGAAGAAAAAGACTACCAAGAAAATAAAGAAAACTCAATTACATACAGGATCTGACATATATATGGCTCCCATGAACATAATTGAAGTCATCAAGTGACCACAAGAGAGCATTTTTTGGATCTTTAGCACATCTATAACATATGTTTGCTAGATTGATTTCTAAATGTCACAAATGACATTGCTAATTTCTAGGAAAATAAATCATTCAAGAATAAAGGATGATGCCAAGAAAACATACCCATTATGCTCTAGTCCAAGTTCTTTAACTTCCCATTTAGCATTAGCTATTCGATCAACATACCTGCTCAAAGCATTTACCAATCAAAACTACAAATAATGCTCCGCAAATGTATTAAGGATGTGGTCCAATGAATTTCTTAACATGAATAAAAAAGAATCAGAACAGTACTATTTTCTGATTGTTCACATATAACGATTACAATATTTGTACTTCAATATACAAAGCAATATTAATTGAGCGATTACCAGTACTTGGAAGGTGAACAGGTATAATGCCTAATACAATTTTACCGTTTCGAGGTGAAACCTTCAAAATCAGCCTTCTCAGAACAAAAGAATCAACAGCTAGTAAACTATCGAAAAGTGAATCCAAAATACATTATGCATAGCCTTTCTTGAATGTGGCCTAGCAAACTGGGGATACAACACTCCACTAGAATGGCACTTTTACCTTCTTGCACCATGTTTCGTTTAGGGTGTGAGTGACGTTGGGTTTTCGAGGAAACCTTGTATTTTTGATAGGTAAATCACAAACACACACACACATTTTGCCCCTAAAGAAACTTGAACCCTCAAACTCCCATATGGGAAGATGGAGGAGGTACCAACTAAGCTAGGGCTTGTTGGTTCGAGGAGGCATTATATATTTTCAGTTTATCAGTTAAATTCCATGTTTTTTGTATCTCCCATTGAAGGGTGACTTGTTATTTGCTTGTTCAATAAATAAAATATCGTTTCCTATCAAAAATAACAACAATAAAAATAACAAATCCTAGGGTAAATTACACTTTTCACCCTTATAGTTTACCTTGAATTTCACTTTCGTCCCTATAATTTTAATTTTTGCAATGTCAACCTCGTAGTTTTGACCCCATTTCAATTTAGTTCTTCTGTCCTAATTTACCGTTTATTGTGAATGGAAAAGAGAACATATGCATGACACATGTTATTTTAATGGGCAAATGAGTAATTTTATTTCCATTCCCACCAAAACTACATCAGTACATCAACTTTGTCAAATACTCCAGTAAGAAAAGGGGCATTTCATTTTCAGTTGAAAACAGGGGCAAATATAGAAAGGCAATGGTGATAATATATATAATACAATATAATTAGTTCATTTTATAACAAAAAATATATAATTTAATGTTTCTCTGATTGCTATCAGTGTGCAAGATATTGTACACCGCACGAGTGATTTTGTTGAAATTGCTTTCAGCTACTTAAATCAAATTGATGACAATGAATACCAGCAGATGATGGATTATCCTGAAAACTTAATTCACACCTTCTTAATTTCCTGCACTTAGTTTAAATAGTTATTGGACAAAAAATAACGTGTCTAATTATTTATACAAACTATCTTGTTTCTTCCATCAGGACTCATGCAGGTTATATGCAATAGTGACTAATGCAATGGAAAACAATTACCAATGTCGTGCTGGGAAATGTGAAATTAAGTCTCAAAATTAGAATTAGCTCAATCAATTTAAAGGCTCTAATTCCACTATCAAATACAACGTAAAGTCTACACTTTTTTTTTTAAATTTTCATATGAAATAATTAGAAATTATAAACGTGCATATCCATGACCACTTCTCATGGGAGAGAAAGTGGTACTGATAGGTGGAGAAAGAGGATAAAGAGAAAGTAATGTGGGTGGGGGAGTGAGGACCATTGTCATACATGCCAAAACTGCAAGTAAAAGCAATCTCCATTGTTTCTTTAATAAGCAAATAAATACAAATATATGCTCTAGATCTAAGGAGGCCTTGGCCATTTCTTCTGCTCGACTCCTGGGGCTTAATTGATATTCCATTTCTGATACATGTAAGTTTGGTTTTAAATTTATATACATAGGCCAATCTCGAATAGCTAAATGAAATGCATCTCTCTCTCTCTCTCTCTCTCTCTCTCTCTCTCTCTCTCTCTCTCTCTCCATTTGTTTGCCTCTATTCTCAGTTGAAACCCTAAACAAAATGCCCATTTCTTACTTATTTGATGAAGGTGTTTGGTTATGAATAGAATGAAATAAATTACTCATTTGCCCATTAAAATAACACGTGTCATGCACGTGTTATCTTTTCCGTTCACAATAACGGTCAATTGGGACGGAAGGACTAAATTGAAAAGGGGCCAAAACTACGAGGTTGACATTGCAAAAATAAAAATTATAGTGACGAAAGTGAAATTCGAGGTAAACTACGAGTGTAAAAAATGTAATTTACCCAAAATCCTAAAGGGAAAGTTATGTAATACATTCACCTCTTTAAAACATAGCGAATAATATCCAAGGAAAATAAAATTTTAAACACGATATATTTTATACTATTTAAGAAATTTGTATCTACATGTTAATATTTTGAGGCCCTGTGCAGATTCTAATTCTAGTTTCTAGTTCATATGGAGTAGAAAAATTAATAAATTGCCAAGTACCAAGAATGCTGGAGGTTAGGTTAGTAGCAAGTCACCCCCACCTAGCACCCTACATTACCTACGCCACCATTAGGTAATGGTCCTTTTTAAAACTTCCATGTGGAAGAGAGGGCTCAACTTACTACAGTTGGGGTCATTGTTTTAACTACAGTTAATTATAAACTTTTTTTCTTTTTGATCAGGAATACAGTTTATTATAAACTTTGAATTTGTAGCCACTACGAAAAATAACATGTTGATGTTATTAGAGAACTAAAATTGATTTCAAAATACAATCAAAAGAGCTGAAATTTATACTGATAAAAAAATAGTCAAATTTATAAGTTGCGTGACAATGTGTTTACATAGGATTGTAATCCAAAAGTCTTTCACGGCCAAGGATGAAAATTTTACTTCATAGTGTCATTTCAATCACCTAGGAAACACTAATATTTAGGAAAAATTCCAGAAATACCATGGAATAGAAGATATTTTAAGAAATGTAAAAGACTTGGAAATATAAAGTAAAATATATTAAAGTATGAAGATACGCATTATAATTAACTAATTCAAAATACTACACATCCATATATACAAGGAATACTGGGTTGAAATTGATAGTAAACATAAATGCGCACTACTAATTTTTTTTTTTGGGGAGTTAGGTAAAGAAAATTCTAGTCAAGAAGCCCGAGAAGGGCACCTAAGTAGTGGCAGCTTACCCCCCCCCAACCACCAACAAAAAAAAAAAAACTCAACAAAAGAATCAATATTACAAGGATACAACTCCATGACCCAAGAGTATAGAAAGTGTAATATCCTATATTTGAACCTATTAAGAGAAGTTGCCTCCCCTTAAAAAATTCTACTATTTCTTTCTTTCCTTCCATACACCATAGTCTACAAAAAGGAACAAGTCACCACACGTAAACATTATAAGAAACACGTGTTGCATGCCACATCTTAACCAAATTTCCAACCAAGCAAGGCATAACCCACATATGGCCAAAAGGGCAAGGATGAGATTCCATGTATCTTGGGCAACTGGGCAATGAAGGAACAAATGGTTGAGGGTTTCTTCCCCCATACAACACATGGATTGTTTATTTGCCAAAAGAAAGCCCCTCTTTAAATTGTCTAATGTCGATGTAGCCACTATGCTACAGACAAAAAAAAAAGGCCATCTACGTAGGGGCTTTATAGCACCAAATAACTTTCCATGGAAAGTCCACCACTCCCTTACAAGCCAATTTCATACAATAGGACAACATAGGACAACCGAAAAATCTCCTGTAGAATCCACCCTCCAACCTAAAGCATCCTCCTTTTCCCTATCCACCCAAACATTATGAAGAAGAGGCAACAAATTCACAACGTCCTCCACCTCCCAATCTTGCAAATTCCTCCTAAAACAGGGGGCCCAAGTGTGACCACTCTCATTGAAAACCACATAATCTCCCACCCAAGCTTCAAGATTAGAGGCCATAAGGAAAAGATGAGGGAATCTCCTCTCCAAAGAGCAATCACCGCACCAAAGATTCTGCCAAAACGTGACCCTCCCTCCTTTACCAATAACAAGCCCTATATATTTCAAGAAAGCATCCACCCCTTTTCTAATATTTTTTCCAAAGGCCCATCTCCTTAGAGCACCATCCACCATCCTTACACCCCACCTAGGCTGCCAATGGCAGCCCTCCACTTTGCATTGGGGCTCCTTTGCAAATCACCAAAGCCACTTACCTAAGAGGGCCAATTAAAGACCCTTAGGTCCTTCACCCCGCCCTTCAAGGGATACTTCACCTTATCCCAATTAACTAAATGAACACTCATTTCTCCTTTATTCCTTCACCACCAAAAAAAAAAAACCTTTTGCAATTTATTTAAAAGAGAAGACCTTGACTCTCAGATGGGAAATAAGGAAATATTGTATGTACGAAGACTTCCTAGCATACTTTTGATGAGTGTTAACTTTCCCTCTTTGGATAAGTATTGTCTCTTCCAACCCACTAGCATACTTTGAGATTTTTCAACCACCGGATCCCAAACCACCTTGGACTTGGAAGATGCCCCTAGTGAAAAGCCCAAATATACTGTAGGAAGGGATCCAACTTTTTTTTTTTTTGGCAAGTAAGGTAAATTAAATAAAAGCACACAAGGGGGGCACGCCCAACATTACAAAAGAAGCACTTTACAATTACAGCCTCAAAGACCCCAAAAAATCTACAAAAGCACCTACATGCATTGAGTAGGTCTTTTTGGCCCAAAAAAACAAAAGACAAAGAAATGAATCCTTTAGAATAAAAGAGGGTATTTCATTCCCCCTAAAAAACTCTACCATTACGTTCTCTCCATAAACACCATACTAAGCGGTGCGGAGTCATCCTCCAAATCCCTTTAATCTCCTTCCTAACCTTCACCCGTCCCCAATAACAAAACAACTCCTTTACTCTAGTTGGCATCACCCAAGAATGACCAAAGATAGCCATAACAAGGCTCCACAATTCGCTAGTCACTAAACAGTAGTGTAGGAGATGGTCAATCAACTCCAATCTTTCCTTGCACATGTAACATTTACTAGCCAACTGAAAGCCTCATTTCTACAAATTCTCTGCTGTCAAAATAGCACCCTAGGAAGCTACTAAGGCAAAAAAAAAGTAACCTTACGGGACCCGAGGTTGCCAAATCATCCTCCACGGAAACTGCCCTCCCCTTCCCTAGACAACTTCTGAAAAAAGGACTTCACTAAGTAGGATCCATGAGAATCCAAACTCCACCACATGACATCCTCCCTACCCAAAGCTAAACGGCAACCATGCAACACTCTCATTAGCTCGCCCACCTCCTCCAGCTCCCACTCATAGAAGTAACACCTAAAAATAAGGGTCCACACCACCCCGCTACCCCTATAATCCGCCACCCAAGCACCCCTAGCAACAAGGCACGCTATAGAAGTGGGGCCCTCTCCCCACACCAAATATCCTCCCAAAAGCGGACTCTAGATCCATCCCCCACTCTAAACCTTTCCAACCTCATGAAATCTTCAACAACCCACTAGCCCTCCACCTCTCCTGGGAACCAACTCTCCAAACTAAATCCATATTTTGCCGCCACTACCTCCCTCCACATCATGTGATTCTCCACCCTATACCTCCACAACCTCCACAACCACTTCCCCAATAACGCATTATTAAAAACTTCAGATCCATCACACCTAAGCCCCCCATCTTAGGAGGTGTCCTGACTTTCTCCCACTTGATCAAATGGATCTTCTTTCATCCTCCAAGCCAACCCACAGGAAATCTCTCTAAATCTTGTCAAGTTTCCTTTCGACTGTAGCTGTGATAAGAAACAAAGACACATGGTAAGTTGGAAAATTAGCCAGTGTACTCTTTATCAGCGGGAGTCTTCCTCCCTTCGATAAAGACTTCCCTTTCCATCCTGCGAGCCTCTTGTGAAACTTCTTTACAATAAGATCCCAAATCGAGATAGATCTAAGAGAAGCCCCTAAAGGCAAACTTAAGTACGTACTAGGCAAAACTCCCAACCTACACCCCCAAAACACAGGCCAACCTTTCCACTCCTTCCACCTTCCCAACCTGAATTAACTTGCTTTTCCCCAAGTTCACCTGCAAGCCAAAAACCGCCCCAAAGCACAAAAGGACACATCTAATAAAACAGAGTTGCCTCTCCTTCGTCTCACAAAACAAAATAGTGTCATCTGCAAATAAAGGATGAGAGACCTCCACCGAGCTACCACCCTTATTTGTAACCCTAAAACCTTTCACCAACCCTCCTTCCACAACTCTGCACATCATAACACTAAAAACTTCCATCACAATCACAAAATGAAAAGGAGACAAAGGGTCCCCCTACCTTAATCCCGTGGAAGTCTGAAAGAACATTGCAAGAGAGCCACTTACTAAAATAGACATAGAAATTGTAGAGATACAAGCTCGGATCCCCTTCCTCCATTTATTGCCAAAACCCATTTTCCTGAGCATGGTAAGCAAAAATCCCAATTCACATCATCAAATACTCTCTCAATATCCAACTTACAAAGCAAACCTGACTTGCCCATCTTCCTCCTTGCATTAATGCACTCGTTCCCTACTAGGGTAGCATCCAGAATTTGTCTGCCCCCCACTAAGGCATTTTAGCTTTTGGAAATCACCTTATCCACAACGCCTCACAATCTCATCAAGAGCACCTTGGCCGAGAGTTTGTAAACACTTCCCACCAAATTGATTGGCCAAAAATCTTTAATGTCCTCCGCCCCCTCCTTAGGAATCAAAGTCACAAAAGAAGCATTGAGACTCCTCTCGAAGTCTCCATGCCTATGGAAGTGATCAAACGAAGCCATCACACATGCCTTAGTCGTCTCCCAGCAATGCTTAAGAAAGCTAAGCTTAAACCATCCAGGCCAAGAGCTTTGTCACCCTCACAAGAACTCAAGGCTGCTTCAATCTCCCCTACAGAGAAAGGACTCTCAAGACCATTAGTTGTTTCCCCATCCAGAGACTTTACAATCAAATCATCCACACCCAACCTCCAACAACATGTCTCTCGAAATAAACTCTCATACAATGTCGCAATCCTTTCCCTGATCTGATGAGAGTCGCTTAAGACCAGCCCCCTAATCTTCACCACTGAAATGTTGTTTCTCTGAAAATGTGCACTCACTACATTATGGAAGAACTTCATATTCCGGTCCCCTTTAGTCGTAAAGCCCTAGACTTTTTGACTCCAGGAAATCTCTTCTGCTTTGAACAACAAAGTCACCTCCCCCCTCAGCTCTTTCTGATCCATGCCATGAATCTCCTAAAGTTTCTCCTGGGTCTGATTCTAAACAGTACCATAAACTTCCTTGTTCCACCTTTTAAGGTCCTTTAGCATTCTCAACTTCCTAGCTGAAATGAAGCTAGGAGATCCCTCAACAATATAACTCTTCCATCACCCATCCACCAAATCACGAATGCCCTCAAACTCTAACCACAAGTTCTCAAAGTGAAAAGGGCTCTTTCCAAAGTTGCAGGCTACCACTCTGCAGCATTGGGCAGTGATCTGAAACCAATCTGGGAAGACATGATTGCCTTATTCCCTAGAAAGATCCACCCAATCAAAAGAAACAAGAAAACGGTCCAATCTAGACTTTGACTGCCCCTCTCCTCCCCTAAACCAAGTAAGGATGCCTCCTTCAAGTGGCAAATCGATCCAATCCCCATAGTTGATGAATGAAGAAAACTCCCTCATCCCCCTTGTCAAGATTCCCGCCCCAGCTTCTCTCAGCTGGTGACCAGAACTCATTAAAATCCCCTACTATACACCATGGCATGTCTCACCTCCCCCCACAGCCCCCTCCTCTACCGTACTGAGTGAGGACCATAAATACCAGCAAAAGCCCAATCTATCCCTCCCTGGACGGAATTAAATTTACAAAACACTAAGGATCTCCGCACCTCCTCTACATACCTCACATCCCCTGGGTTCCACAGCACCACCCCCCTTGCCACCCCAACAGCATTCAGAGCAGCCCACTCCACTCTTCTAGAAGGCCATAAACTCCTCACAATCATGCTGCTCACAGAATCTGTTTCCTGCAAGCAGACTATCGAAGGATTACAGTTCCTCAATAAGTGTTTCACAACCATCCTTTTGTCAGGATCGTTCAGCCCATGCACATTCCACGAAATAATTTTAGCATTCATTACCAAGGTTCCAAGCCAACTCCTCGATCTCCACAGAATCACCCACGGGGAAGATCTCACTTTTTTTCCAATTTCACCTTTAAACCCGAGACAACTTCAAAACACAATAATACACATCTTAAGTACCGTGATTGAATTTCCTTAGAATCGCAAAGAATGAGACTGCCATCGACAAAGAGGATATGAGATACTACCACCCTTGCATCCTCATGCTCCCCTACAGTAAAGTCCTTTATTAGATTTCCTTCCAGTAGCTCTGGCCAACAATCTGCTCAAAGCCTCCATGACTATCATGAAGAGGAATGGAGATAAAGCATCTTCCCATCTTAGACCCCTTGAGCTTCTAAAGAAGCCTGAACTTGAACCATTCACAAAAACTGAGAAAGATATTGTAGATATTCATCTTTCCACCCATTTCATCATTCTCTCCATTAGGTACATGAGGAAATTCCTATTTACATGATCGTACGCCCTCTCAATGTCCAACTTGCAAGCAATTACTTTCTCCCTTTTTTTTTCACATCAATGCAATCATTAGCGATGAGAACTACATCAAGGATTTGCCTTCCTCCCACGAAAGCATTCTGGCTCTCCAAGATAAGCTTCCCCAAGGCCCCTATTAAATGGTTGGCCAAAACTTTAGTCAACAATTTATAAAACCCCCCTACTAGACTGATAAGCACATAGTCGTTCAAATTTTCTACCCCTCCTTTTTGAGGCACAAGAGCTATAAAAGAAGCATTAAGGCTTCTTTCAATGCTCCCATGCTGATTTGACATGATTGACCTAAATTTAGTAATATCCTTTTAGAATGCTCCATGAACCTCTCTCTCTCTCTCATGTGCTACATAAGAAACTAGTGTTTCCTTCCTCTCCTTTTTTGACAAGATTGACCTACATTTTAGTAATATCCCTTTCGAATGCTCCATGGACCATTATTAGCTGATATCTTCATATTTGTCTTTATTTATTCTATTTTTTCAGATCCACCTTTGTCTAGAATTACTCAACTTTTCCCCATAACTTTGGAGAAGGTCTCTCCATAGTTGGAGATTGGTTCTCATGCTAGATAAGGTATCATTACCCCTACATACCTCTTTTTCATCCTTTAAGTAGGCAGGCTACTCATCAGAAGTTTCTCCCCCAATTAACTCCACTTAAGCATCAAAACCTAGCTTGGTCTACCCATGTGACATGCGATCCATATATATGATTAACATCATATGGCTAAAGCCATCATATCAAAGTGATTTTTGGAACATTTAGTAAAAAAATGTGATATAATATACAATGTTTTCATGACTGGTCGCTAAATCATACCCCACCTCTGGCAAGGGAATTGTGATCCTTGTGTGAAACCATGTGGCTTCTTTCCAGTCAACCAATTATAGAGAAGGTTCTGCAAATTGACTGCCTCCTGGCTCTCGGTAATCACAACTATAATATTTTTCCTATTGAGCAAATTTGGAGGTTAGGTCCATAACCAATACACCCTCGCAACCTCCCAAATTTATTCGAACAACACTGGGTAATGACATTTTCTTCTACTGTCATAGTGATAAGCTAGCAACACAGGAAAACAGTGGAAGTAAACTAATGTAGCCTCAATTGCTAAAAGGTCCAAGATAAGAGGAAAGCTCGTGATTTAGGGCATGTGAAAATAAAAATGAAGAAAATGGTGCTAATAATCTAGGTTTGTAGGCAACAAGCCCTTGAATTTTTTAACCAGTTGCCAGAATTTTTTACCGATAACAAATTAAGGACTTTGGCATTACAATAATGATCTAAAGGAGAGGGATGAGGTACCACCAAAATTAGCTTAAAACGTATCTGCTCCACCTTCTAAAGAAGAGGTTGAGCGTTCAAGTCCCAAATTGAACAAAGTGGGTGTGTGTCTTACTTATCAAAACAAAGAAAGGGGTGAGGTGAATCAGGTGATACTTACGGAAGTGGGGTTTTCCCCTCTTGGAAAAGGTGCTCACCATATAGGTTTCAAGTCGAGTCCCTAGAACTTCATAAACAATTTGCCAAAATTTTTGATTAGAAATTATTAAGGAAAGTAAGGAGTGGGTTCACAGTTACGAAAGTTAGAAGAATAAGGATACTGTAGGTAATAGTCAAGGGCGGAACCATTACAGGGGCTGGGGTGGGCTATAGCCCCCTCCCCAAAACAAATGTGGGAAAACAAATTTTGTACATGTAAAATTTTGGCCATTTATAAACCAACCCACCCCAAAATTCTGACCCAATCCAATCTTTACCCATCTTTCTCTCATTTCTCACCCCAAAATTTTGGCCCAACTCATTTACCATCTTAACTCTTAAAGTATATTTTGGGTTAGGGTTTTTTTATTACCATTTATTTGATGGGTTTTGATATTTTCTTGAAAATTTTCTGCTTTAATATTTGTTTGGATGCTAAGAAAATTTTCTTTGCCATTTTTTTGATTAATTTTAATGATTTCTTGCTAAAATTTTCTCATTTAAGCTTTGTTTAGTAACAAAGAAAATATAAAAATAAGGAAAGGCACTTTGAGGAATAAATTTTTTTACAAGTAAAATTTCTTCAATTTGAGAAAAAAAAATACCCCCTAAAATTTTTCTCCCCGTCATCTTCCTCTTTGAGAAAAGAAATTTACATGTATATTTTCGTTTACAACTTGAAAAAAACATTCCCCTCAAAAATTTCTAACCCCTTAAAATTTTTTTCCCGGCTCTACCCTTGATAATAGTACCAACAGTTCTTTATGTGTTACACCCAGGATCTACATGGCCACCATATAATGCTTGAAAAACTTCAACTATAACCAGAAATTCCATTCAGGGTTGCTCTCCATTTAATTGAAGTACATGAATTTGATAGACCAAATATTGTGTTCTTGCTATAACTAGTTTATAACTCCAAAACGAAAAGCTTTGACTTATCTAACTGAATGCCCATTTACTAAAAGCCTAAACTCATAACTCAACTCAACTCAACTCAACTCTCCTAATGCTATAAAATTGAATACACCCCCTGCTAACAGCCGGCTCAAGTTCACTCCTAAAGCACTATATATTGTTTTGTAGAAGATCTTTATCATCATTGGTCTGGTTCCCATTTTTCTGACTTGTCTTTGTGATTGTTAACAATAGTCTGTTGATTTCTTCTTTAAGATTCATTACTTAAGGTCAGTTTTAACAATTTCTTCATCATGGTGCATCCAGTTATAAAAAATTTAATTAATTTGTAATAGTTTTTGCACGAGTTTTGGAATATTGATAACAACGTCAAGGTTCAACACATTAGTTCTCCCATTACTCTGTGAAAAAATTAAAATCATAAAAGCCAATGCAAAATTATTATTAAACTGATAAATGAAAATGCAATGCAATATGCAATATGCAATAATATGTGTAAATGCTAGGCCTTGTTTAGATTGACCCATTATTCAACGAATCCAAATTTAACAAATATTATTAACTTCAATCAAAAAGTAAAACATTTTGTTAGAAAGACATAAATCAACTAAGCTATATGGTTTTATGGCCTACCCATTAATATGAAGAAGTAATCTAGCAGTTGTTCTATGAATATGCTCTGTAAGATCCGGTACAGAATCCACCTGATAAAAAGCCAACAAAACTTTATTCCATCAACTTCATTCAAATGTAGGAACTTTTATAAAAAGATAATAACTAAGTGGTGAAAACACATACTTCAATGAGAGGAACATGCTGATGACTAATGTCAATTACACAACTTATTAAGGACATAGTTGATCTATACTTGTAGATTTGGCAACTTCCCCTAGAGGAAAAAATGTGCATGGGTTTCATTTAACAAAAAACAAAAAAATTGGAAAATGATTCAAGGTTTATTAAAATTAAGCATATCTTTAGAATAGCTAATTAAAAGTAAATTGATTAAATAGGAAAAATATAGCATAAGAAAGCTAATCTTCTTTAATGCTTTGTCATCTTTGCTCTCCCTCTTTCTTTGGGCATCATTTATTGAAGCCTCACTCCCTCCCTCGTAAAGATTTTCACTTGCTTTGATCCTTTCAATATTTGTATATATAACCAATCCAGGTAACTTGCACATGCCCGCACCATGTCTCTGTGCTTGCACAAACTATCCACACTTTAATAGGTGATTTCAGTATGTAGAACTAAAATAATCCATATGCAACCCAGACAAACAACGGTGTTTGTGCACCGCCATGCACTTCATATGTATGGTTGTCCAGTGTTATAGAAGTGATAATTTGGTAAGCAATATTAGTATAATATATCAATCTACCAAACAACAAATACATTTTTCCCTATTTAGAAAAAAGATACTCTAATAGGGCGGGCCTTTATAGTATCTTTTTTCTATTTTGACGTGGGTTGAGCTGTAAACTGGGATGTCTCAATTTCGACTTTCACTGGCATGAGAACACCTAGGCTTAACCATATACGCGATTTGCATGTGATTGGGTATATCTGGAGTTTGACATGTAATCACACGTCAAATGGCCCGTGGTTGGGAGGATTCTTTGTCACATTTAAAATATATATATATATATATATATATATATATACACACACACACACACATAAAAAAAGACAGTCATGTTTCAAAGATAGCTTATTATGTTAAGTTAATTTCTCAAACTAGATTCAAAGTTAGAATTTTCCATAATAGCTTTTGTTGATGGTCAAAGATTCTTGTGTTTGGAGGTGATTACATGGACATGATCCAAGTGAGAATGAGGCAACCCAGATAAAGTAACATAAGCAATACTAATTGTTGTAATTATTGACCGAATTTGTAACTTAATTTAGGCATTAGATTGAGCTTAATTTGTAACTTAATTTAGGCATTAGATTAATTGATTGATTGTATTGATTGTAGGAACTAATTTAGGATAGTTTCCTTATTTATCTGTAAGTTGTTACTATAAATCTTGACCTCCTAGAGAGAAAAATAGACCTTTTTCATTCTCTAAAATATCTTCAACATTGTATCAGAGCAGGTTTTCTAAACCATAGCTTCTCTTTCTCAGTGCCTCTTGTCTCCCTCGGCCCCTCTCAACAAAGCCTTTCGGCTCCTTCAACACTTCTTGGCCCAGCCTCTTGTCACCCTCGACAAAGCCTCTCAACTCCCTCAGCCCAACTAGTCTTGGCCAGCTTCTCTCGCTTCCCAAATCTTTGCTCTAGCAACTTCTTTGTCCTATCATGGCTGATAAATTGGACACCAAAGACTGTCATCGACTCTATTTGTAACAAGTTGGGAGTTATACATATATACTCTCGAGCTTGAGGAGGAGTGTTGTAAATATTGATTGTAACTATTGACTGAATCTGTAACTTAATTTATGCATTAGATTGATTGATTGTATTGGTTGTAGGAACTAATTTAGGATAGTTTCTTTATTTACTGTAAGTTGTGATTATAAATCTTGACCTCCTATAGAGAAGAATAAATCTTTTTCATTCTCTAAAATAACTTCAACACTAATCATGCAGTATCCAGGTCCAGAAGTGAAGTAGGTTTCGGTCCAAAGCAGTTAATGGACTTTGATTTAGAATCCAATGTTGGGTTGGGATTCAGATTAGCCCATTAATGATGGACATTAGTTGAATTTATTGGAGGGCTTAGGACGATGAAAAATGTTCCAAATCCAAGTCATGATGCTGCAAGGTGTTATTCCCTAGGGCCAATTGAATCTTATGAGTTTTCATGCGCACGCTTAAGATGCTTTCATGCAGCACCGCGTCTTGGGGATACGATCCTTCTTTGTCCAGGCTGGCCAAGATGAGCTTCAGCAGCTCCACCTCAACTTGCTCCACTCTAGCCGCCAGATCAAAGTAGACTGGATGTCCAAATGAACCTTGGTGGTGAGTCTGGTGACATACCACCATTGGCACTGGATCACATGCATTGATCCCTGTACCCTGCCTTCTGGCTCTGGCAGGCATTAAGCATCAGGGTGCTTTTGTCCTCCACCCAAACCAATGGCAGGAATTATCCAGAGATTTGTGTCTTTCGAAGTAGTCCCTTATTGAGGCCATCCACACATGGTCATTTAATAAGGGCATGTGCTTCCTTATAGATTAATGGCATATGTTTGTTACGAGAACTATACCATGCTGGATAATGTTCAGGTGAACAGTGGCAGCTAAGTGTCATTCCATTGTTGATCTTTGACAGTCTTACTTGACCAAATGTCAACCAGACTTTTTATCACCAAAACCACAATTTGTCCATATAAATTTTAGTTGCATCCCAAGCCACCATGACTAATCTTGAATTCTTTAAATGCTGTCACAAAAAAATAAATAAATAAACATACCAGATTTACATAAAAATCTTCCACTACAGCTGCATTATTTTGCAGAAGCATCGATTGAAGACGAGCTTTAGATCTATGCAATAATCGAGCAACAAGAGAAATAGTGTCAGCACCTGCACATCTTTCCTGCAGCATAATGTTGATATTATCAATACATACACATCAGTTAACCTGGCATTATTTTACCTCACGCAGAGTTTATTTCACATAAAAGAATAACTCAATCAAGTAATAATCATGGTTTAAAAAGAGAACTATATCAACCCATATTTTTTTATTGATAAAAGTTTAATATATTAACAAGGGGCTGAGAAAGGCACCAATATACACAAAAGAAAGGGGACCAGGCTACAAAATTAATGCGTAAAATCCCCAAAAAATTCTATAATAAATTCTAAATACATAGGGTTTTTTTCTTTCACCCAAAAAAATAATCAAAGTTCCATGAGGGAATTTCAACTCCTTCAAACAATCTCCTATTTCTCTCTCCAAAGACACCACAAAAGGCACAAAGTGGCCATATTCCAAATGATTCTTTTATCCTTCCCCATTGTATAACATCCCCAACCCAAAAGAAGAGCCTTCATTGTAGCCGGGAGCATCCACCTACAACCAAAAAAGTTAAAGATCATGTTTCATGTATTCCTCACTTCTTACAATGTTCTAAGAGATCAACAACCGCCTCCTTACACAGGTAACAACGACTTGGAAGTGGGAAACCCCTTTTATGAATGTTGTCCATGGTAAATATGGCATCCCACCTTGTTGTCCACAAAAAAAAAAATTCCGTTTTAATAGGCACTCTAGATCTCCAAATAATCTTTGATGGGAACTTCCCCCCCCCCCCCCCCCCCTCTCCTCCTCTTCTACCGACAAGTTTCTATAATATGACTTAACAGTGAGTTTTTTTAGAGTTCTCCACTTTCCAAATTAAGCCATCTTTTCTTGCCCATTTAACTTCAACATCAATTCCTCTACCTCCCCAATCAAAAAAGTTCCTTCTAAAGAAAGGACTCTACACCCATCACCCTCCTTAGCCACACAATCGGCAACTAACGCTTCCTTATTAGAAGCAATTGCAAAAAGATTAGGGAATTCATCCTTCTACAAAGCATCCCCACAATAAGTGGTCTCCCTAAAATTTCACCCTCAACCCATCCCCCACATCAAAACGAACATGCTAGAAGAACTACTCTTTCCCCTTTATGATGGCTTTCCAAATCCCACAACCATATGCCTCCATCACGTCATTCGTAGCCCAAACACTATCCCCACATCCATATTTGGTGGCAACTACCTCCGCCATCGGGCCTTGTCCTCTCCAGCAAAACGCCATAACCATTTCCCCATTAAGGCTTGGTTGAACTTCTTCAAATTCTTGAGCCTCAACCCACCTCTCAAAAAGGGCTGCTTCACCTTATCCCAACTAACAAGATGAATCTTTAGCTCCCCATCCTTATCGTCCCAAAAGAAATCCCATTAAGTTTTTTCAAGACGCTTCTCCACCTTTGATGCCAAAGGAAATAAAGACATGTAGCACGTGGGAATATTTTCCAAACTACTCACTATAAGTGTGAGCTTCCCACCCTTGGACAAATACTACATCTTCCGTTGATGGCGTTTCCTAGTGAACCGAAACGAAACTACTAGTGGAATACTAAAACTCAAATGTTTCCAAGGAAACAAAGTTGTTTCTGTAAAAACATACCGAAACTAGTGAAAACAGACCGAAACAGTAGAAACATTTCTTTGGTACCAGCAATACTTTTAGAAGTTAGTATAAGATAATATCTATTTGTTTTTTAAATGGAAGAGATTGAAAGATTAAAACCCAAAATTATAAGAAGATATTTTTATTTTTTCTCAAAAACAGTAGACAATGAGAAGTAAAAGTAGTGAAAATAAAATGTAGATAAATAATTTATTTTAATACTTAGTTACTAATTATAATAGGTTTAAATTACTATATTTTTATTTATTATATTATATGTAAGTTTAATCTGTGGATATTACACAATATATATTTATTATTTTATGGTTCATAATAATTTTACATATTTTATAGCAAATATATAATAAATTCATATTACATAAACAAATTAGCTCTAAATATTTTATACTAGTTTCTAATAAGTAAAGAGTTATTTGGTATTAATGACTAATTTACATTTACGTTATTTTTTTTTTAATTTCACCCTAGTATCTTCTTGTGTAGATGGATATGTACTCTGAAACATTTTCAATTAATTATAATATTTATCTTCACACATTCATGTATTTTACTTTATGTTTCCAAGTCTTTCTATACATTTTATTTTTTCATCGTTTCCACTATGTTTCCGAAACGTTTCCGAAATGTTTTCGTTTTCTAGGTAACCGAAACAACACTATGAAACGAAAATTTGATCCTTGTTTTTATGTATAATAGATAATTTAACAAAGTTACACAGTTAAGATAGGGCATTGTGTACAAGAGCATACACCTTTCAAAAAAGCAATTGGTGGTTTCAACAATGATTATATCGAAAAAGGTAGCAACTTCCTGTCCATGAGTGCATTGTCATGGCAAGCAAAAGTCAAGCTGGCGGGAGTGCAAGAAGATTAAACATGAAAATGATGTCAAAATTCGAAGCTAGAGGACAGAAGTATTCTCTTCACTGCCATTTGCCTCCCAATTTGATAATTTTCCCATGTGAGAAGAAAAGGAATTTTCTTGAAGAAAGCGAGTCCAAAGAGATCAAATAAATATATTTCTTTTCACTTTTTTGATGAATAATAGGAATTCTTTGGTTAGAGATTCCTTTTTGTTTCATTGTAGAGGTGAATAATTCTAGTGGAAGGACCATTTGACTGGAGAAACGGGTGACTATAATCAGAACGGTGTACATGGACATAATACGATCAACCAAGTATCTTAGGAGGTATAAGACAGCCAAGGCCATAAAAGAGGAGCATTGCAAACCCTTTTTTATTTATTTTTTATTTTTGGATAGGTAGCAAGGGGAATTGAGCACAAATACCAACCCCAAGTAGTTGGTAAGGTTTCTTGAGTTTTATTTTTTGAGAGCTTAATATACATTGTTGGTCCCATTACCTAATAACTTAAGCATTTAAATGAGTTGGTGGTTTAACATGGTATCAAAGTCTTTAGTTATGGGAGGTCTTGGATTCAAGTCTCTTCAACTGCATTTACTCCCCTTTTGCATTTGCACTCTCTTCTACTTTGCATTTGTATGTGCTTTGTTAGCCTCTCCATGTGCGAGTCCGGGGTCGCACGTGAGGGAGAGTGTTGAGTGCTTAATATACATTGTTGGCCCATTCTCTAACAGCTTAAGCTTTTAATGAATTGGCGGTCTAACAGCATCAAGTGAAACATGGAAATTGAGTGCCTGACACTAGCTTGAGAGATCAAGCAGATAACACCTGACATACTAAACTGGTGCTATTTCAAACCTGAATAAAAATATCAAGAAAAAAGATCCACTACCACGGTCCATAAGAGAGCTGGTAATTGATATGGATGATAAATGTTGGCACTTGGCAGCGTCTTTGCTCCAACAATTTGAAGGTACATTTATACACTCTAGTATCAAACTTGTTACTGGTGTTTGAGACCTTCAGGTTTGTAAGAAGGAAAGAAAAAGAATAAAGACGAGAGGAAATCATCACCCATCATAAGACTTCATCTCTATTATGTTTTTAATGAATAATGTCATTCCCATTTAAATATGTATATATAGAACACTTAATTCTCCAACATATGGCAAGGGCCACTGAGTGTAAGTAAATACATAATGGAACATCAAAATACCAAGACAACTTTTTTTCTGATAGGTAAATCACACACGCACAACTTACGCCTTACATTTACAAGAAAGTGAACGGATAATGATAAAATATGTATAAACTTTGAAATAAACATCTAATTTAAGCCATATAAGTTTCATGTCTTGAATACTAGATTTAACACAACCAAGTTAGACATACTTAAATTTTCAGGAAAAAAATTCTGGACGGCTACTTGAATATAAATAAGCTTGCCTATTAGATCAAGAAACAATTTTGCATGCAAAAGAGAAACCGAAAATGGTAATAAGTAGAGTACCATTCCCATTACAAAATTACCTTGAGGCTGGGAAAGTGACTGGGTGGACTAGTGGGTATCACGTCATTCAAAGATGTGGGTGAAGAGGAAGAAAATGATACAGATGGAGATTTTATCCACTGATCACAATCTTGTGTTACTCTGGATAAGGTTGCCTTCAGCTGGTCTGAGAACCATAAGAAAAGGGAAATTTATAATGTAGAAATCCCCTCAGATGAGAAGGAGCTTTAAGAATGCGACAGAATAAGAAAAGAAAAAGAAGCAATCACAAAAAAGAAAGTAAGAAATAACAAAATAGTGAACAATTAATCTTAATCTTTTCAACAACTAAAAAAAAAGTATAGAGAGAGAGAGAGGAGGCACAAGGAATAAGAATCTTACAAGTAAGAGAATCAGTCAAGCCTTTTCCAGTAGGATAAGAATTCTGCTGACCAAATGTTTCAAACACAAAATGGAAAAAAATCCCAAACAACTGGCAAATTCCCTGTATGAATTGAATGAATCAGAAAAAGGTAACGAAAAACAGAAAAAAGCATCATTAAGATTGTATGAATAGGCTAAACAGATGGAAACAATAAAGCAGGGGTACCTTAAAAAACTCAACATTGACTATCTCTAGCTTCTGCATTAGCCTTGCATATTTATCCATCAACCTGCCATGTAAAACTGCATTCAGCTCAATCCATCTATGGACATATTTAACATTCCAGTGTCTGAACAAAGAGTGTTTCACCTTAGAAGACTAAGTGAGGATCCCGTTTGTGCTGCCATTTCTTCATCATTCCAATGCTGAAGAGTAAGTTCTTGAATGCTTGGGTTTAGAAATCCGACTAGGGAGTTGACTATCTTCATCAATAAAGTCTGCGTGAAGATCTTCATTCTCATCTTCCGAAACAGAATTATTGCCATTCACATGGTTTCCACCACTGTTTTTAGGAGAAAACTCGTCATTATGTGCATTCTCATTAATTTTTCCATCAGGTTCTCCAGAAATTGCTGACCCATTAAGTAAACATGAATCTTGATATTCCTTGGAAGTGCAGCTTAGTTTTAGTGAAAATGGATTTCCACTTTTAAGCCAATGGGAAAATCCACTCTTCTTAGAGCCAGTTCCTACTGAATCTGCTGATTTGTTGGAATGCAAGACTCCAGCTTTAGATGAGTTACGATCAGATGGAACAATCAAGGCCGCTCCATCACCAACAAGGCCAGTAAAACTTACTACTTGTATCGTGTCAGGTGGCAGTTTCAGCCAATTCTCCTTTTCCATAACCATTTTCAGTGCCTGGAAAATAAAAGATGATATTGGTCATCTTAAATGCATTTAGATAGTGATATGAACAAAAATAAAAATACTATTAATTGGAGCTCAAATGATGATAAATTATTCAAGTCATCACTACGTGAAAAGCAAATCATGTCTTGAGCCAACAAGCTGAAAAGAATTACTGCTAAATTGAAGCACCAGGGATATATTGCTTTACACTGTAACATTACAGGTTTGGCAGGGGATAGGATTCACTCCTCTCGGGTCTTTGAACGTATAAACTCTTTAGTTATTAAAAAAAAAAACAATA
The DNA here is from genome assembly GCA_008638375.1 of Nyssa sinensis. Lineage (NCBI taxonomy): Eukaryota > Viridiplantae > Streptophyta > Magnoliopsida > Cornales > Nyssaceae > Nyssa > Nyssa sinensis. The sequence continues at coordinate 15,574,454 of CM018034.1, forward strand.
TGGTTTTAGGGTGCCCCACCTTTGACTGTCCTGAACACCCTTAGAAGTTCAAATTATTGTAGTTGCCATGGTGCAGCTATCACCATAATGCATGGACGAGGCCAGTGTAGGCCCAGGGGGGTCAACTGCCCCCCCTCCACCCTTTTTATTTACAATTTTACTTATATTTTTTAAAAGATTTTTTTTTTCGATAGGTAAAACAGACCCACTTGTCGCAATTGGGACTTGAACCCTCAACCTATTATTTGGGAGGTGGAGGAGATACCACTCAAGCCAACACTTGGTGGTTTTTTTTTTAAATATTTTTAGATATATTCCTTTAATTTATATCTTTGCCCACATGAGTTCAAAATTTTTACACTTTTAGATCTTGTATACAACTCTTTCTAGAATTTTTTGTATAACCAAAAGTTTTTTGAGGTCACTTTTTTTGGTTAGACTTCTCGTCTAACTTGTAAGCTCCTATGTATCAATGAATTTAGTTACTTGTCAAAAATATTATCGATCAATATTAAGTTTTTGTACTTCTTTAACTTTTAAACTTATGATCAAATAATTCCAACCCCCCCTCCCCCCAAGAGTAAAATCTTGGCCCATGATCTAAAATCTTTTGACAACTAGGGTATTTCCAGGTTGCTATCTAACCTCACAACCGATGCAATGAACACTGTCCATACTCTCCCATAAGAGGTGCAGACCATGCTCCCTCAAATCATCACTATTACTATGTGAGCTGCCCCCCCCCCCTCTCTCTCTCTCTCTCTCTCTCTCTCTCTCTCTCACAGACACACACACACACACTCACACACACGAAAAGAGGTTTAAACACTAGTTCTTGATTTTAGCTCCTATTTTTTTCTTCATCGATTACTTTGGCTGATCAGGGTTCTTGATTTGTTCATTGATTTTTCCTTCTTTCATTTTTAGGTGTTAGGCCCTCTTTTTTCTTCAATTTATGGCAAATATTTAAAATTGGGTATCTGGTGCCAGAAAAATCCTCTTTTTAGAGTTTCATGACTCTCTTCATTTTCAATACTTTGTTATCCAACAGGCAGAAGGAAACAGTAAAAACATGCAAGAGATGATGGGTTTTGAATGTGATATAGGTAAAAACTTTGTGAAAGAAAGGGAAATATAGTAAGAGAGTGTCATGGCTCCATGAATGTTATTTGCATGTAAATGGCAAGAGATGATGTGGTGGTTTTTCTTTTCCTTTTTGTTTAATTTATTAGCAAGTATATTGCAAAAAACTGCCAGAGGGGTGAACCCCGGAAGGAAACAGTAATAACATGCAAGAGACAAGGATCAAAATTTCATTTTGTAGTGTTGTTTTGGTCACTTAGAAAACGGAAACGTCTCAGAAACATGATGGAAACGATGAAAAAAATTAAAATGTGCATAATCACTTGGAAACATAAAGTAAAATATATGAATGTGTGAAGATAAATATTATAATTAATTAATTAGAAATGTTTTAGGTTACACGTCTATCCACACAAAGATATTAGGGTGAAATTGAAAAGAAAAAAAAAACGTAAATTTAAATGGTTTTTGAATCTACATATAGACGTCATCTCTCCTCCAAAAAAGCGATGATACCTCTCTCTCCAAATGCACCAAAACAAGCAAACAGGAGCAATCCTCCAAACTTTCCTCCTCTTCCCCCCACCACCCCCTAACCGCCCTTTCAAAACTCCATCATAGAGAGAGGCATGAACAATTCCCACACTTTCTTCACAAAGGGGCAGTGAGGAAAGAGGTGATTTATGTTTTCCTCATTCTTAAGACATGAGCAACACCTTCCTGCCAAATGGACATCCTCCCTCTTCAGATTCACCATTGTTAGAATTACCACCCAGTGCAAGAGTCCAAACAAAAAACACAGCCTTCAAGGGGGCCTTTGTATTCCATATCACCTTCGATGGGAAGGTTTTATCACCATTTCTAACCAAATCACAATAACAAGACTTGACTGTGAAAAGAGTTATTATTGTCCCTGTTCGACTCCATCTTGTCTCTTTCTCCCCATTTTGGCTTTTGTTAATGAAAAAGAGTCAACAGGCTTGTCACTCCCTCCATCTCCCAATCAAAAAAATTCCTTTGGAAACGAGGTGTCCAAACAACTCGATTATTTAACACTGTCATATCGTGTACCACTCTTGCCTCCTTGTTAGAACAAAGCTTGAAGAGACGAGGATATCTCTCCCTTAAAGCGACATCTCTACACCAAACATCAACCCAAAACCTTACATGCTCTCCTTTCTCAACCAAGAAACCCACCATGTTAAGAAAGTCTTCTTTACCCTATTAATTGACTTCCACAAGGTCATCCCATAAGGACCCTCCACTGAATCCACGACCCAACCATCTGTCGAACACCCATATTTCACTTCTATGATCTTTTGCCACAATGCATCTTGTTCCCAAGAAAACCGCCATAGCCACTTCCTCAACAAGGCTTTATTAAATTCATCAATTCCTTCACTCCCAAAGCCCCTTCTCTCTTTAAGTAACGTATTTTGTCCCAATTTACTAGATGCATTTTCGGTTCTCCCTCTTTCTCTTCCCACAAGAAGTCTGTCTTTGAATCTTGTCCAATCTCCCCTATCGAAGCTGGAATAGGGAATATAGACATAAATTAAGTAGGGAGACCACAAATCCAAAACTCTGATTGTTCAAAACCTTTCCTTTCACACCCTCCCATCACACCCCACCAGTCTAAGAACAATGGTTGACCCTCATACTGTCTCCAGATGTATGTCACCTCTTCGATCGGAAGGATTTTCAAAGAGGAAAACACCTCCGTGCATCTCCAATACCCTCACACCCAATGGAACCCTCCACCGCCCCTCAATCCAGCTCTGCAACTTATGTTTCTCTGCTGGTGGCCACCCTCGTGGTCCCACCCTCCCCACCAAGCAGCATCTCAAAAAATCGAGCCTATCTCTGCATGAATCATAGCAGACGTCAGACGATGATGCCACCCCAGTCTGTTGTGTCACTCAGATAGCTCCAAAGCAGAATCTGGCCAACCTTTCACCATCATTGCTTCCTTAAATGGGCCATAAATTCTGTTTTCTGCTCTAACCATCATCAGAGCCATCTCTGTGAAAGCCTTGGCTGCCTGTTTCCATCCTCTACCACAATTAACTTTCGCCACATATAAACAGTATCTGACAGTGCCATTGGACTCCTCAATCTTCACAAAGGAACCATTCTCATTTGATCTTCTCATCACTTCTATTCCTCCCATGGAAAACCCTCTCTGAGCTTCTCCCATCTCGAAGATCCTTCATCTCCTCCAGTTGGAAGCAAATCCATCTCAGGCCATCCCTCTCCACCCTTAATCTTCTCACTATGCCTTTCCCCCTTTCGTTAATCTGACTCAAATCTTGATTTCTGAAGTCGATCACCTCCATCTCGAAGGTTCCCCCCCCCCCCCCCCCCCCCCCCACAACACACACACACACTGCATATTTCACGCTCAGTTCTCTCATCATCCCGCTCTATGAAAAAGATTATCATACGAAGAGATCGAGACAATGAGTCGATGAGAAGAGCCAACGATGATGAACTGAGGAGAGCAGCAAAACAATGATGATGGGTTGTGTAAGTAATGTAGGTAAAAGTTTTGTTAAAGAAAGGGAAATAGGAAGATTGTGTCATGGCTCACACTCCATGAATGTTATTTGTTTATCCCCATTTACATGCCAATTTTATTGAACAACCTCAACAAATACTTGAAAGGAAAATTCTCATCAAAAAATTATATATAATAAAAACATAATTACATAAAAGATGGAAATAAAGCTTTCAAGAATCAGTGTCTTTACAACATTAACATACAGTTTTGGTCTAAAATTTGTGGATGAAGAAGGGAAATGAGAGTGGCAAGATAAATAAATATATATGGTAGATGGTAGATGGTAGCTGGTAGCTGGTGCTTTTGTCAATACATAAACATAAATATACATTTTTTTTTTTTATCAGTGAGAGGATAATATAAAAATAAAGGCGCTCGAGGGGGGCAAACCCGTATACCAAAAGGGAGAGACCTTCAAATTATAGCCTCATGTTCCCCAAAAAGGACATATACCTATCTAAATACATCGGGAATTCTTCTTTTACCCAAAAGTAAAGTAATTTCAAAAAAGAATCTTTCACCAACCACATCGGCGTCTCTACGCCATCAAACACATTTATCTAATTATGGAATTTCTCGAATATTCCAAAGAACAACAATTTATGACAAATGGATCAAAAAAAATGAGAAAAGAAAAATGGAGAAAATTTTGAATACATGACATTTACAATAGATAACCAGAAACAACAATCTTTGCACTGCAAATAGCAAATGAAGACATGCATAGAACAAGGAGTCACCAAGTCAACTTACATATATATTTTGCCGATGAAAAGCTGCAAAATAATTTTCACAAACAGTCTTCACCTTTTGCCTGAACTCAACTGCTTCAACTCCACAAAAAGCTTCCCCAGCCAAGATGAAGATATTTAGATCTTCATAATTTCTCAAAAATTGATGAATGCTGGTTGAACAAACAGCAGAAGAAGAAAGCAATACCGATACACGGCTTGTTGTAAGTTGCCAAAGATTCTTGCGACCCCTCTGTAACGTTTGTGAAACAAATGTTGTAGCATCTTTCCGCAGCTGAAACCACGGGGATCCACTGCTTGATGCTGCACTCCCGCCATTCCTTGTCTCATCAACTGAATCAGAAGAATCAAAATACATAGAGCCATTAGTTCCAGTAGCTTCAGCCAAAGAGGTGGTAGTTCTTGTTGGTTCTTCCATGGAAGATGCAATCGATATTCTGTTTATAGATTCAGAGAGCGAACCATCATCTGCCTGGGAATCACAAGAACTTGTTACTGAATCAACATGCTGAACATCCCTGGAAAACCCAGAAATGTCACCTTGCTTCTGCATAATATGTGGTGTTGGGCATGCTTGAACCTGTAACATAGATAGAGAAGCTCCATATAGCATCTATGAATATGTAATAACATGAAGAGGAATACCTAGGATTGCATTACTCAATTCACACACACACACACAAATAACCCTAGAAAAGCCCTAAAAATTAAGTAAAAAATGAAAAGAAGAACCCAGCCAAAAAAAAAAAAAACTCAGAATACAAACACTCATCATAACCCATAAAGTGCTCATTTAATATTTATTAGAAAGGCAAAAAATTACACGAAGATCAAAAGGTCAATAGCAATCTGAAAAAGAACTCCTCATGAGCCTGCTTAATTTGCAGCAAGTTTAAACTGCATACACAAACAGATAATTTCTTGCATTACAAAAATGAAAAGATTTTTACACTAGAATTATTATTTTCCAGTTTGGCCACAGGCTGACTAAAAACAAAACGCAAGAGAGCACTTCTCCAACCCAACACAGATCCTTGGATTCAGTTGTTCAACACAAATTTTATGGTGGGTGTCTTTTTCAAGAACATGCACACAATAACAAAAAAAACGTAATAAAGACAACACAAGCTAATGTCTGACCCGTAATCTGGCTGGAAAAATCATCCTTCTTGGAAACCTAAACTACGTTTGTGGGCCTAGATTCCCTCAAGAAGCATTTTTAGGGCAAGAAAAATAAAGGTATAATTGTTTGGCTTATAGCTGCTTTGAGTGGCAAATCCATGAATTGTCTTGCAGGGCCAAAAGCATTCCATCTTCCTCCGTAACAAGGTCCCTAATTGAGTAATTTAGTTTTCATATACTAAAAACGAATATTGAACTCAGAAAAATAGACATTATTGTATGGTCTCTCACGTCAAAATAAAAAGCATTGAATAATCTATATTGTTTAAATTCCAAAAAATTAGAAAGTAGAACTACTTGTTTCTTTGTTTGGTGTTGTTGGGTTATGCCATTCTCAGTGATGGATTTTTTGAAAGGATGGCCTGCGGGTTGTGGCAAGAAGAATGCGGGGATGGCTTGGATAATGACAGTTATTTGCGTGTTTTGGTGCATTTGGAAAGAGAGGAATAAATGTACTTTTGATGGGGAGATAGTGTCTATTTGTAAATTTAAAGAGAGTTTTTTAAAGACCTTATACTTTTGGCCTTTGGAGGCATACCCTTCATATGTATATATGAAGATTTTTTGGCCAACATGGGACTAATTTTATTGAGTCTTTTTGTAAATGGGTCCGCCCCCGAGGCACCATTCATACAATACATCTTACTTGTCAAAGAAATAGAAAGTAGAAGAAATGATAACTTCTTCTTTTTTTGGTGTGATAGGTGCAATGATATCATAATATAACTTATCTTATTTTAAAAAGAACTTCTTTAAAATTGCTTTCATCTTTATATTAAGGAAAAGATTCTAGAGGTATAGAGCTACTAGGTTGATTACTAATTTGATTTCTCATATCACATTTGAGATAATGTTGGAAGGAATTTAAGCTCCTACCATGGTTAAGGTCCTTTAAAACAAGTCCAAAATTCCAAATGAAAGTTCCAGGGTCAAATTAGTACTTATACAAAAGTCTTTATGTGTTCATCAATATAGAAAATTGAAGGCACAAGTCATTAATATATCAAAGATATTCATATTAGAATGTAGAGCCTTCCGTTCGATCACCTCAATTCGGATCATGGAAAATATTATAACCCCTTCTTACCATTAGTCAAAGACTCACGCAATCAAAGGAATTCATAGGTATAAGGAAACTCAAACCGTCAGAAATGGATGAAAAAGGAATTCTCTACAGGGGGAACACATCCCTATTAAGTGAGTCTAACACAGCTGATCTTCTGAAATTGTGGACCATTTGGACAACACTGTGGTCCGACTACCCAGGTCAAGCAATTTAAAATAACAAACAGATTTACAGCACAAAATGACTTTGAGGTTCTTCTTGGACTAGAGAAAAGACTGGTTGACAGTCCAGATGATTGGAACAGCCAGTCCAATCTGGTCCAATTTTAAAAAATTTGTATATTTTTGTTTTTGGTAAATTAAACCAGCCAACCCTGAGGTAAATCAAAAATACAAGTTGCTCCCCTGGGCTAGTGAACATTGACCTCACATGACCACTTCTGAAATTGTGGACCATTTGGACAACACTGTGGTCCGACTACCCAGGTCAAGCAATTTAAAATAACAAACAGATTTACAGCACAAAATGACTTTGAGGTTCTTCTTGGACTAGAGAAAAGACTGGTTGACAGTCCAGATGATTGGAACAGCCAGTCCAATCTGGTCCAATTTTAAAAAATTTGTATATTTTTGTTTTTGGTAAATTAAACCAGCCAACCCTGAGGTAAATCAAAAATACAAGTTGCTCCCCTGGGCTAGTGAACATTGACCTCACATGACCAAGTTTGTTGGAAATGAATGTTAACAAAGACAAATTACAGTATTACCCTCCACCTCTAAATCTAATTTTTAACTAAAAATGATACTTGGAAAAATCAATCATTGTAATAAAAAATAGTCTAAAAAATCCCCATACTTCTATTTCTCTGTCTAACAAACCCAACCATCGACCACACTTTCTCTCCTCTCTCTCAAACCCACAAACTGCCACCGCTACCGCTTCTGCCACCAACTCACGCCTCCACCGAAAAACCACCACCACAATCACAGCAATTCCACCACCTTCACGGTGTCCTCTCCACCATCTAAAATCTCCTCTCTTATTTGACCTCAAAAGCCTAAGTTGTGGCAAAACCCTTCACTGGCCAGCAAGTTAGTCAACACCACTTGAGGTCCAACAACCCTTCACCACACATAATCACTTCCATCTCTAGTGATCTGGTTTGACACCATCAAAAACGCTGCCATCACAAATCAATGCCACAAGGAGTTGTAGCCATCGATGTCAAATCTAAAAGCAAAGATGTTAGACCTTGCTAGATTTGAAGAATTCAAATGTATCAGCAATTTGCCCCATCTATAGTTGAAGGATTTCAAAAAAATTATAAGTATTTGGCAATCGGCAAATCGGAAACATTCAAGATTGGATGGTTGGCCGGGCAGCCATGGCCTCTCTCTCTCCCTCTCACACATACACACATATTTTTGTTTTTATGAAGGTTGGTTGTGAATCTTGTGATACTAAATATTGTGCTGGCGGAAGTAAAACAAGATGGTGACAATGATGAATTTTCAAAAGGTAGGGGTTGGTCGAAGTAGGGATTGGGCCATGTTTTCAACTTTTATGTCTCTGTTGGTGTGTTAAACTTTGAAGTTGGCATTGTGTATTTTTTTCCTCAAATTATTTCTTGATATTTTGGAATATAGAAATGTTGAAATGGTGTTGCAATTTGTCGGGTTGATATGTCTGTAACTTTGTGCAATAAAAATGGCATTGCAATTTGGTGCCTAAAGGCCATTTACCCACTCTGTGTTGTCACCATAATTTATAATAGCAAATCAAGAGAGAGAAATGAAGTGAATAGAGAAATTTTGTAGCTATAGTGGTAGTGATGAGGCGTTTGTTGGAGATGATGTAACTGGAGATTATGTGATTGGCAATGGCACACCACTAATAAAGATGGTGGCAATGGCACACATGATATATATATATATATGTATATGTGTGTGGGTGGATATATATATATATATATGATAAATATGTCTATACAAATAGATTTGTTACAGTGATGCAACCAAGATGAGAGAAGAGGGGGGGGGGGGGGGAGCAAGAGAAGGTAAAGTGATGGTAGCAACTAGCGAGGGATCGTTGAATATGGTGGTATTGCAACAACGGCAACATTGGGATATGGCAGTGCATTTCATCTCGATGCCACCAGAGCCTTATCAACTCCTTCCACCGTTTCCAGAGCTGCAAGTAGCCCGCCCTGCCAAAGACAATGTATTCCAATGACAACTCTTATTGCTGCTGTTGCCGTCTTGTGGAGTTATGTGGCGGCAAAGAAAAGGAAAGGGGCAGAAGGAAGAAAGACGAATGATGGTCAGAGGAGGAAAGACACTTCCTCCACAGGAAAGACTTAGGGCTTCATTCCCAATCCTTGAAGTGATGCTAGCAACAGGCAGTGGTGCTGGAGAACATGATCGACAATCATGCGGTGGTAGAGATGAGTAGCGGCGCCACCACTGCCACGATGACAGTGCCTGTGCAACTCTGGTAACATTGGCAGCTGCACACTTGATTGAGCAATCGGCTGAGAAATGTGGATGATTTTTTTAAACAGTAAAAGTATACATGTATAGAAGATGCCTGAGGGGAGTGAACCCGCACTTTAAAAAGGACCGGCCACAAAGATTAAAACCTAAGAACCCCCCAAAAACTCTACAAAAGAATTTAAGTACATAGGAGTAGCCTCCTCAACCCCAAAAAATAATAACCACAAGAAATTATCTTTGAATCTTGCAAGGGATTATTCAAGTCTCCCAAAAAGTTTGTAAGTTCCTCTCCCTCCATAAGCACCAAAGAGGAGTCATCCTTGAAGCTATCTTCGCCTCCTTCCTAGCCTTGGGACATCTCCAACTCAAAAAAACTTCCTTTATTGAGGCTGACATCACCCAATTACAACCAAAAACTGAAAAGATCAAACTTCGGGAACCCCTAGGATTATGTGAAGATGATCAACCTGTCTCCTCCTCACATCTGTACAAACAACAGAGAACTTAGTGAAGATCTCCCCGGCATAAATTGTCCGTAGTTAGAATCGCACCCCAAGTTGCCGAGCATGCCAAAAAAAAAAAAACAACTTTAAAAGGGGACCAAGAGCACCAAATTAGCTTCCAAGGGAAAACCACCCCATTTCTTCTCTCCAAATCCTTATAAAAGGACTTGACAGTGATTTTTTTCTGGTTAATCACTGCCACACCCCTGTATCCTCCCTCCCTTCCCTCACTTTAAATCTGATAAGAACTTCCAACAGCATGTGATTGATTGCTTGCTGGTTTAGGAGTTCAGTGCTTAAATCACATACATAAGGTTCTCCAAATGAGGCTAGAAAACCAAGACAAATCTCAGTTCTCTCACGTCTTATTGGCCCAATGGACTTCTTTATAGACTCTAGAAAACCATATACACAAGCAAAAACCTCTAAAAAATTTAAATGTGTGTGTGTTAAGTATGACTTGTACTTCTCATAAATAAAGGTTAGTAAGAAACGTCTAATAGTCTGGATTGCAGTGAAAGACATCACTCCCGATTGGACTCAAAATCCCCCTTTGGTACCTAGCACTGCCAATTATACTTATCCAAAAAAAAATTAAAAATTAAAATAAGTAGAAATTTTTAGAAACAACCAAAGCCTAAAGGAAAATAAAATTCTTACCAAAAAAATTTTAGTGAAAGAGGATTTTTCAAAATCTTAGGATTCAACAAATCCCATAACCGAATGACTATTAACCTGAAAGCTTAACAACCCTGATCTTTAAATTTACCAAATTACCCTTAAGATCTATAATCATTCAAATACAAGGAATGTCCAAAATGAACCCAATTTCCTACTTCATAACATGATTGAACGAACATATAAACCCAATCCTACATTAGTTGAGTAAAAAATGCTTAGTTGAGCAGTCAGTTACACTTGAAGGATGCAATAAGTACCAAAAGTTTTTACGAGTTAGACACCCAATATTTTATGAGTTAGAGACCTAGTATTGAAAAAGCAAGCATTAAACCATTTACATGATTCAACATTATTCCAACATCAGATTTAGGAACAAGCAACAGCCAAAGCATAAATAAGGACAAAAAAAAAATAAATGTAAATTGAATTAATTGGCCAAGGGTACACAACCACCAACGTAGAGATGACAGCAAAGAAGTGAAGCAGATGATACAAGCTTTAGTCAATGCAGCACACAATATGTAATCCAGATCTAAATTATAAGAAGAATAATTAATACAATGAACAACAGAAAAGTAACTATGATGAAGTTTACCTTATTCTCCGGCTGAAAACTCATGATTGCATAATATGAACACATCAACTTAAAAAGAACAGCTAGTGTAGTTAACAAACACTGCCTAAAATTGGATTCAGGAATCCGAAGGCATAGATCGCTGTAAGTAAGCCTGGAACTGAAAATAGAAGACAAATAAAAAATCAAGAAAGGAGCTAGAGTAGCTGTTATGCAAACCAAACAAGGGATGCTGAGACATAAAAACTATACCTACTAGTTTGCATATTGGGAGTCTCCAAATCCTGCCAAATTTAATTAGCAAGTCAAGGGAGGATATCTTTCAATAAGATCCAAGAAATATTAATATAATGAAGCTTTAAAATAAAGGTCTAAAAACTAATCAAGCAAGAAAAAACAAAGATGAGATGGATTTCTTAATTGTTCCTGAAGTCATATACAAACATGGGCACACAAATCAAAGTTCGATACAAGTATCGCAGTTTAATTCAGCAAGCTGAAGTGTGCGCGTGTGTGATTACAAAGAAAGAGAACAAACATGAAAGTAAAACTCCACATTTCATTTTCTTTTGATTCATCTATACTTTTCTTCCTTTTTCTTTTTATTCTTTTTATTTGTTATCTTTTGGGAGGGTTCCCAACCCATTTTGAGTCATTAATAATCCCTACAGATGCACACAATCACCCACGACTTATGGGCAATTGCTAAGCCTGTTTTTAATTTGTAGTTTTTCTTTTTTGACGAGTGCATGTTTTCAAAGTAGCAGTAAGCAACGGTTTTGATCTTCTATTGTTTTGCGCATACCCACAATTATATGCATTTTATACATACTCAAATATCCAAAATTTCCTTTTTGTGGCATTTCGGATGTATTTATATTAGAAAGGCGGTACAAAGCCTACCGTCCCACTCCTATAGTATGCCCATATACCATAAATAAGATGCTGCAATTATGGGTAGGATGCCAAACTCTGACAAATGTAGTGTGTCAAAATGCAATGTACATAAGGTATTGATATAGTGACTGATCAAAAAAAAAAAAAGGTATTAATATAGTGTAAAGCAAAGTCAATTTGATATCTCATATATGGTTAGTCAAAGTAATAATTCTGTATGTATTTCACTTATCAAAAAAATAATAATAATTCAGGATGTATTTCAGTATTATCAAAATTTTGAACATTTATCTCATTTCTTCTCTCAATGTCTACCTCCTAACGCTTCAGCAACTAACTCAAAATATTAATCGTGTCAATATACCTCTTTCACAATATTCTTCAACACACAGTGAGTTTCCGAGAGAACCTCCTGCATAAAGAAGCTTTGGATTTTTTCGGCAAGACCAGAAACATCCCCAATCAATGCATAAGCATCAACCACCTGTTAAGCATTGCAACACTATTTCATCTCAAAAATTAAATTTCCACAAAAATTAAAATAAAAAGAAAAGGAGAAAAAAGATTTAAAAGGAAGAATGAAAATAATAGAATAAGCAAATTTAGTTCACTGGCTTCAATAAAATGACTGATGAAAAATGTGGCAGTAACACATTTTAAAGGTTGCTTCAGCAAAGATTACAAAGCAGAGATAATGATTTTATTTATGATTATCATTTTCTTGAAGATTAATACAGTGCAATGACATCCCAAAATTTGATGATATAGTTTCGAGTTGAAAGAATAATAACTCAAAAATTGTTGCTATCCTTGCCAAGAAATAGTTTCCAAGTAAAAATCAAAAAAAAAAAAAGTTTTACATATCAAAATGTCAATTCCAAATTCATCCATATTTTCAAATTATGGAAACTCCCAAGAAATGTTGGACAAGGTATAGGAATGTGGAAGAAGTGCAGCATGTGACATGTGCCAAACACAGACAAGACTCCAGTTCAAACTACAGAAAAGCCCCCTTCCAACATTTTACAATTACATCTTCAGTTCTACCTCTTTTTTAAAACTAAAGCATGACCAGTCTCATGGAAATTTTGATGAGTTAAAAAAAATGGTAATTTTACATTAAAAATGATGATAATAATTTTTTTTAGATATATCATAACATTTTGTAGAAAGACTATAAAAATTGAAGAAAAGACAAAGTTGTAACACATACAGATGCACACATGCACATTTACACACACAAAAACATAGAGAAAAGAAAAACCAGACAATACAAAATGAAAAAGAAAACAAAAATTCATGAATCAAAGTATAGTCACAAATCGTGGTATAGCAGTTCTGTTGATACAATAAATGAACAAATGACTTGAAAAGAGTCAATTTTGAAGAACAATGAAAAGTAAGTACTCAAAACAAACATCAGTTTTCAACCAAAAAAAAAAAATTGACAATACTTGATGAGTAAATCATATCTAGTAGTGAAAATAAATCAAAACAACAAAATCTTCTAAGAGAAAATAAAACCAAAAGAAACTTAACCTGGACTACGAAATCAACAGGTTCTCATAATCTGACTTTAAACTGTGGCTTTCATTCGAAAGAGTAATTTTTGAAGCATGGACTTTAAATCAAAGCTAGTAAGAGAAATGACTAATCTATACTGAGTGAAGAATAAAAGCAGAAGAAAAAAAATGGAACACTGACCACTTCGCCAAAGGAATAACCATGACAACACAGAGCATGGATATGGCTGATATAGACTTATACTTAAGAATCATACAAGCCCATATGGCACTGATAGTTCTACAATATATTATAAAGGCCGACATATCAACCGTACCCATATTAATACCAGCTGATACAAAATGAGTTCACCCAACATGTTTCATAAGACTCATAACAGCCTATTTATAAAGATATGATAAATAGAACCAAATGAACAAGTGACTGCATGAGAAGGGGATCAAAGAAGTAGAAGTTAATCAACTTTATGCATTCCATTTCACAAAGAAAACAAAAACGAATTTCACAGCAAGAGGCTGATGTACTGACAGTTATATAGCCTTCCCCTTTGAAGTCTTGACATACTCCTAACAAAAGTGAATCCAGTTTTTGTAGAGTTCTTCCCAACCAAACCTGCAAGGATGTTGAGAAAAAGGTCCAGATCATAACTAATATTTACCATACAAATGATCAGATTACAAAGAAATATGTGAAACTTGTTCAACACATGAAGAAGAAATATAATATAAGACAGATATACAATATAAAAAGTAAACTCAAAAGACATACGGCCAAAAAAAAACATAAGGAAAGTAGAAAACATAAAATATTCTATGATGTATTACTTAAAAAAGTTTCCTTGTGTTAGTCAATTTTCACCTCAACACCACGGCTCATCTCTTGTATGACTGAAAGCTCTGATAAACTATCTATAAGCTGCAAATATTCAGATAGGACTTGGAATGCCTGTAGAATAACATCGAGTATTTAGTGAAGTCTTTAGGAGAGCTATACATAAATGATAAGATATTATGTAAGATGAGAGGGAAAAAAGTATTGGAGACTTGAGATGCCATATTCCAAAATTTTAGAAATAGATCTCACCTTAAAGAAGTTTCCTTCCTCAACATGGGTTTCAAGTGCCACTTGCATGTCCAATGCATGACGAAGCTCAGTTAAAATTGGAAGCATGTCCTGCAAGTTGCAATATTTGTTGCAATTTATCAGATTATTCCCATGATTATCTGAATGCATGACATCAGCTCTACACAAGGTTCCCAGGCATTCCACTCAATCTAAATCCAAGCAACATAATGATTCAAAAATTTCACTAACAAAACATCAAACTCTATGCAGTAGTTGTGAGAATATAATTTTGAGAAAAAAAGACCAAGAAGAAAGCAAGTTCAATCAAACATAACATTTCCCTCTATACAGATTAATGTTCATATGTATGCTTTGTAATGCTTGGATATTTAAACTAATTAACTCTCTTAAAGTTTGGGACTAAACACTTGCATCATTTCCAGCCAACCCTAATCTTCACCATAGTAAGGATATAACTGAAATGGACTGTTAGTATCAAAACCAAAGTTCTGCCCTAGATGTTTATCCGAAGATGGGAAACACTTGAGGATAGGGACGGCAACAGGGCGTATTTGGGGCAGAGAGGCCCTCCCCCATTCCTGGCCCGTTTAAAGGAAGTCTTCCTCATCGCCACCCCCAGCACGTTTGTTCTGTCCCCCGCCCCATCCCCCGTCTAAAAATCAATTTTATTAATTTTCAAAAATTAAAACTAATCAATTAATATTATTACAAGTAAAATTATATATACATACTATACATACACATTATATATTCATATATCTAGATCTATATACGTAAGAGTATTTAAGGAAATAAGAGAATATTAAAGAATATTTATATAATTTAAATATTTGATCATGGTGGGGTACCTATATCCATCCCCACTGCAAACCTGTATCAGGTTTTAAACTCTCCCAGTCCCCACCCTACCCCGTCAAGGGACAAAATGGGGCATTTTTCCATCCCTACTTAAAGTCAATCAAAGAAAAAGAAAATAAAGAAGGCTGATATGCAAGAAGAACAAGGAACTATCTAGCATTAACAAGAAAGAAAAAACTGCAAACTCATCAGAAGGTTCATCCAAGATCTTAAACATTGCTTTTCAATAAATACTAAACCACTGCAAAAGGAAAATATCACAAGCAATTTCAGCCAGAAAGTGCACAAAACAATTTCAAAAGGTTTTACAAATATATCTCAAACACAATCTCAATTATGATGCAATGCTAGAAAGATCTGTGTAGTGATATAAGAAGAACAAGAAAGAACCTAAAATAAATTGAAATTGAAATTTCTAGAAAACATTTTTGTAGTTTTGACATAAAATAGGTGCACAGAAGATTCTCAAAAGGTTTTACAAATATATCTAAAACACAATGTCAATTATGATGCAATGCTTGAAAGATCTATGTAGTGATATAAGAAGAACCAGAAAGAACATAAAATAAATTAAAAGGGAAATTTTCAATCAAGAAAGTTTCTTGCTGAACCATTGTCCATCAAAACAAACAGTGGACCTAGGGGAAAATCAGAAAACAATCGGTAATATCTAAGAAGGGAGTTGTACAGAAAGTCTGGACCTTAATATATCAACATGATTCTGTAATAAGTATATATTTGTGGTAAAAAATAAATAAAAAATGACTGATACTGCAAATTTTTTCAGAGAAAGGTAAATACCAGAAGAGCTTGTTTCTTTTTTGAATTTGTAGTAACAATAAGATCCCTTGATACCTCATTCCTTGATGAGTTTAGGTGTCTTCGCCCATTCTGCTCATACCAAATGAACAGTTGTAATCAGAACCATAGATCCAGCAAGGAAACAACAATTTTTTAAATGATTTAATAATTGTTAATTTATTATTATAATAATAATGATAATAATCAGAGTTAAAGTAATCAGACTAACACTGTTATAACTATTATGAAATAAATGAGAGTAATATGTTAGAAGTCCATTTCAGTTAAGGTTGGTAGAGACATTTAACTGCAACATAAGCACATGCTTACCATGCAAATGACATTTGCAATCTTCAGGTCTTTCTCCAATTCACTAACCAAATGCATGCCCTTCACTGGCCAAAAACAAGTACTAAACCTCATTTAGAGCAAAAACAATTTGGAATACAGTTTTTATAAACTAAGAGGGTTAATAACTAGAATCAGTGACAAGATTCAGATCTAAACCGGAACGGATACACCCCTCCCAAACAAAAAAAGAAAAGAAAAGAACGCAAAGGAAACAAAATTTGCTCCCCAAGTTCATCCTGTGTAATACCATAAATAACAATTGGATATTCAAACACGTCATTGAGGAGGAAAGGAGAAGAATTTATCATGGAATATTTTCTCTTTTTAATGATAAGTAAATAAATGAATGAAAAGAAGGGAAACATTACTTATCAAAAAAAAAAATAATGGGCTATCTACACGCGCACACAAACACATATTTTGATGAGTGAAAACAATTTTTTTCTTGGGACAAATGGCCCTTAGGGAGAGAGTTGAACCTGGGACCTTGGGGATATTACCCAAGCCTCTTCCCAACCCATCCAACCCCAAGAATTTATTATAGGATATATCCTTTCAAGCCAAATAACAGCATAATGAAAATAATTGTATTATATCAGTTTAATATAAATTAGAAGCTCTTCTCATCATAACTCTCCATAATTATTTCAATCAAGTACGTCAAAATAAATTTGAGAGCAGTTCAAGACAATCTATTTCCATCCCAAGTTGCTTTGAGCAAGGTTCTCAAATTTTGGACAATGTCCTTGTGGCAATATAACGCGTTAGCTGAATTATAACAAAGCACTTTAAGATAGACAATATAGCCACAAAAGTATACTGAAACCAACAAAAGGAGGAGCTGCACCTAAGTGGTTCCCACTTTGGCTCCTTTCTATAATTCTCTGCCTCTTCTCCCTTCTTTCTTTTTTCTTCCTTTTTTTTTTTTGTTTCTTCTCCTATGATCCAGAAAATCAATTCATTCATCTACAATACCAAAAATTGTTGGGATGCCAAAGTTTCTTCTTGAGATACCCATCACTATCCTTGGAAGGGAAAATCTCAAGGTTACCCAGACATCCCCCTCCTCACTAGAAATGTTGTTAAAGATGGGTCTAGGAATCATTTTCAAGGGAATCAATGGTAGGTTAAACAACTTTAAGAAACTCTTGTCCTCCTCTTAATGGGGTCCCATTGTCAGTTTGTAATTCATTCCATTTCCACACTCTCATGGAATCTCAATTTCTTGAAAACCCTAACGATTGGGAAATTAAAAAACCAGCCACTCCCCTTCACCTTCATAAAGAAGTCTATCCTTCCTTTCATAACCTGGATGAGCGATGTTCGATAGAAATGGTTCATTCTCCAGTCTCCACTAAATCTTAGTTTTGTTTCTCTAAAATAATAGCAATCCCCACCTTTCCCTTTGACTCGACTAGATTGATTGGAATCATTAAGGCTCCCCAAAAGGATAAAGGTACTTGCTTGATTAGAGGCTGACAATAAGGTCATTACAAAAAGGTGCTTCAAGCTGGAAGCCCTAACAAAGACCTTAGTCCAGATATGTTTTCTCATTGCAAAGAAAGCAACGCAACTTCAGCCTTCACTTTATTCATCTTCTCTGTTATGTCTTTCTCTCCCTCAAAAACACAGGAATTGATAAATAAACCTATTAAATCAAAATTGTATTACGTCAATAGACTCATCATTATGTTCAACCATTGACTAAAGAGAGGTATGTGACAATTTCAGCTAGCCTAAGGGGAGGCACTTGCAATTACTTCTAAAACCTTACTGATCAAAAAACAAATTTTACTTCTAAAACCTTTTTTTTTATCGATAAAATGTGAGTGCAATGTGCGAACTTCGTTTTTGGCCTTCTACAAACTCCAATAAGAGTGATTCCACTATGGATGAAGCAGACAGATTCTTTTTCTTTCTTTTTTTTTGGATAGGTAAGTGGCCCTTGCAGTGGAAGTTGAAAAGTGGACAGATATTCTAAATGGCCCCTTTCTCTCCTTGTTGAAAGACCACCAATTGCACCCAACTTGGCAAATATCTAAATCAAGGCATGGGTCAGTTGCATGGCACCTCATACAACAGCCATACATATTCTAATCCATTAAAACAAGATTTTAAACTATATACACATCAGTGAGCATATAATATATGCACACTGAATATTTGCACCCCGGGGGGATGCGTTAAGACTGCTTATACTTGGACTTAAAACAGTGAAAGGAAGTTTACATCATATTGATATGATATAAATGGAGGATATTATCATATTTGCACAATTGAAGCACTACTGAAGTGTCTACAATACATGGAAAACAAAAAAAATAGAACATGTTTTTAAGGGAAGATAAGCTAAATATCATAGATACAACACAAATTTAGCATTATAACCATCTGCAAGACATGCCTAATCATAAATGTGGATGCAAAGTAGTAGGACTTATATAATATTATTGGAAAGAAAAAAAAAATAGAAGAATTTTTATTTTTTTTGATAAGTAAGAAGTATATATAAAGGTGCCCAAGAAGGACAACAAGGGCAAAAACCTCAAAAAAGCTTTACATCGGTCTTAAAGACCCCAAAAAATCAACAAAAGATGAAACATTTACAGGGAAAGCCTCTTTGGCCTAAAAAATAATAAACGCAAAAAAGCATCTTTAACATAAGAAGTAGAAAGCTCCAGATCTTCAAAGACACGATTGTTCCTTTCAATCCAAATGCACCACAAGAGGCAAATTGGGGCCAATCTCCAAATCCTCTTAATATCTTTTGAAAGATTGCAACCTTTCCAAGCCAGCAGAAGGTCTTTGACGGAACCTGACATAACCCGGAGAAACCAAATATGGCAAGAACATGGTTCCAGCAGCTCCAAGAAACATGACAGTGGATGAGAACGTGATCCACCCTTTCCTCATCATTCTTGCAAAAATAGCATCTGCTAGCCAAAAGAAAACATTTTTTCTTCATATTTTCCGCAGTTAAAATGGCGTTCCAAGAAGCTTCCCAAGCAAAAAAAGAAGCTTTTTTTGGGAGGGGGGGGAAGGAAAGAGAGGACTTTCAAAATCAAACATGCTCTTGTAGAAAGAGCTAACAGAAAATGACTTTTTATCCGGCATCCAAACCCTCTTATCCTCCCTACCTTCCGCAGCCCGGAAATTGTTGATGTGACAAAGGAAAAAGCCCACCTCCTCAAGTTCCCAATCAAAAAAGTCTCTCCTAAAGCGAGGAGTCCAAACAAGCTTATTCCCTACACTCTCCACACACTCGCTAACTCAAGCCGACTTGTTGCTAGTCAAACTGTATAACATAGGAAATTTCACCCTCAACGACTCAGCCCCATTCCAAACATCATCCCAGAATTTCACCCGACCTCCCTTCCCGATAACAAAACTACACCTTTCATTGAAAATCCTTCATTCACTTCTAATGTATCTCCAA